>VZZY01021079.1:290838-506643 GCA_013400335.1 Eurystomus gularis | reverse complement strand
CCCCATTTTGTTCGTGTACCCTCAGGCGGCGGCTGAAGCGTGCTTCCCCTTACGCTTTTCGTTTTAGACTGCAACAAATCAGTCGAGGTTTGGTTTGGTTTTTTTTTTTTAAATTGCACCAGTCTTCTGTCTCTGGATTAATTAGAGCCTAGGTGCTGCAGGTTGGCAGAGATGCCTTGAAATTTTACGCTTGGAGTTGGGTTGTTACTGGGGAGACATCCTGTCTGTGAGCGGTGGGCTAACTTTCCGCCTCAAGGCTCCTGGACCTGGCGGGGGAAAACGGGTGAATTGGTTGCAGAGCTGTACGAGCACTGCTCTGGGGCAGGTGAGACTACGTACCGACTCTTTTGGGTGCCCTTTTCAGGATTTTAAAGTATTACCAGCTATACCACCTGCTTTCCTCTGGCAGAGCTCCTGCAAATATTTCGTGATACTTAGATTTATCAAAGTAATCGGGCACTGTGAAGGTCTGTGGTTTGGTCTGCCATTACAAGTGTTGGAATAATCTTCTAACTGTTGGAATAATTTTTTTTTTCCTTCAGAAATTTGGACTCATGTTTTAATTTTGGGATTGTAAAGCGTGACGGTATAATGTGTATACAGTTAGTTGACATATTTAAATAGCAAGATTGTTTTGCATTCGACTGGCAGAGATTTTCCTGCAAATACAAGAGCCGCTAAGACGTTCTCAGCAGCTGCCTGAATCTCTACAAGTAATCTAATGTTCAGTCCCTATAACGTGAAAGAAGACATTGTGGTTTTTTTCTGTACTATTATTAGGTTATTAATTTCTATGTGTAACATGTTTGCCTTGTTGAAGTGTTGTGAGGTGGTTTTTTTTTTTTTTTAATGCTTCCTGTGAAAGAATGGAGTTGCGTTATCTTTGTCCTACAGCTTACAGAGCTACTGGGTACTCTGGACACTAAGTGCAGAGATTTCAGTGGATTTGATGGAAACTGCAGGAATTTAGGGTGTTTCAATTCTTAATTATTTGTGTTTGGGGCAGGAATAGTAGAAGGCTATATCACAAGCACACACCGGTGCTAACTTCAGGCCATTACAAAGATTGTTGGTGTTCATTTTTCATTTTTTTCATAAAGCTGTGGATTGTGTCATTCATTAGAGTGTCTTCCTGTTTGCTTGAGGTCAAATAGAGTGTTTTAGTACCGTCGTTGAATTTGTCAGCAATTCTGATCAGTTATTGGATGAATGTTTTACTTTTGCTTGCTTGTCAGAGCTGTCTTTAAGATTTGAGAACTAATTTTGTGTCTTGCTTTTCTCTCCTCCCCATCCCCTCTTTCCTTTAAATACTCAGGGTTAATATAAAGTTCAGTATGTGCATTTATCTATAAGCAGTAGAAGTGTAGTGTAGCAAAAGTTGTAGATAAGATAGACTAGCAGGAGGTGGTGGTTAATTAGAAAGCAAGTGGATAAAGGTTTAACCTTAAGATACGATCTGTGCATTATAATTTTCAACATAGTTGTTCCTTCCTTCACCAGTCTCACTTTGAAAGTGTGGAGAAGCTGTTTCCCAAGGTCCATAATCCCTCTAAAGAAGAGGAAGTTAATTTGCTTCGTGCAGATATTTTAATGAAGGGATGATGGCTACTAAGACCCTGTGCTATTATATTATTGCCCCATTAGATTTTTTTTTTTTTGAGGAGGAAGCTGTCCGTGGGAGAAGTATTTTGTCACACAACAGTAGCATCCTACTAGGAAGCAGAAGTTTAAGCATTTATTTCTCAGGCTGAAGGAATTTTTCTTTGCCAAAATATGTTTAATTCTTTAACGGCAGCTACTTACTATGGATTCTGATTGTCTTTTAAATATTGGTATGGGAGCTTAGCAGTTAATGACTGTTAATTCTTGTTAAGCTGTGTTTTATTAGTGGAAAGCATTCTTTTTTCCTAGTTGTATTTTAGCTTTCTGTGAATATAGGTATTTTTAAGATTTTCAGCAAAAATAAGACTTCTAATTCCTGTACAAAACTAGATGCCTACTGAAGAATTCTGTAACTTTTTACACAGGGGAGTTATCAAATTTTCAGTAATAGATATAAATTAATTCTGATTTTCTTAAAATGTAATGGGCAAGGATGCTTCTCGGAGTTTTTAATTTGTGGCTTTCATGTCCAAATTTGTCATTTTGCTTGTCATTTCCAAATAGCTTTTGCTTTTTAGTAGGGGTGTGTTCCCTAAAAAACATGTGCTTATTTGCATGCCACTGAGATTTTTTTTAGGTAGGCACTTCTTGTTTAACCAATGGGTTTAATGACAAGTTTGCTGCCCATGCAAAATGAGTTCGGCTTCTTACAGTCTCAGTGCTTGTCCTGAAAAATTAAATTGCTATTTTTGGAATGTATATGATTGACTGACTTAGTCTTTCAGTCTTCTTGTATGAATTTAACTGTTTATGAAAACCTTGCAGCATAGTTTATGCCTCTATAAAGACAGCAGTTACCCACTATGCTGCAGGAATTTAAATAACTGCAATGAAGGGCATACAGCGTTTTAAACCCATTGCATATTCATCTCGACCATCCTTTGAAATGCACCGTTTGTTAATAACTTTTAAGACTATGAAAATTCTATCTGGGCAAACTGTTCCTCTGGGGCATGCAGTCATTCAGTTAGGCTGCTTGTGTCTAACAGATGCCTGTGGAAGGTGAACCAAACATTCTTTAAAATGAAATAACAAGTATTTATTACTTTCAGTAAACTGTACCAACTTTAGTCAAGCTTCTCTCCACTGTCCAGTATTACCAATAGTTGACCACTAATGAAACTTGGCTGGTAGTAGCTGTTTGTTGTGACAAACAGCAAGAAGTGGTGAAAACTACAAGTAAGGTGCTCAAAAGGCTGAGATTGACACTCCCTAAAAACAATGGCCTGTGCCCCTCTGCTCCTAGAGCCCTGGCAACGTGATTTATTCCTAAGGCAAATCCCAGAAGTTGCCCTCGTTCTTGTACTTAACCCTTGCTGGCAGCTAGCACGACGCACGTGGGTCTGAAAGATGATTTAATGATGTCATGATCAGTGTTAGCAGCAGTAAGGCCTGTGGGGTACTGCTTTCTTGGGTTACCCATGGACTTCACAGGCAGCTTCACAACACAGCCAAGGTAGGGGAGACAGGGCCACCAATGCTCTCTCATCCTTTGGGGTGGAGGGGGGACAGAAATCCAATGGTTTCGTTTCTGTAACAAGTTTTATTGGTCTGCTACTGGAGGTCTGCAGCTGTGGATGTGACAGCTCTTGGGACATCTGAAGAAGGCAGGTTTATCTTTGTAGGCTGGGCAAGGCAACAAATGGCTAGTGAATGTTACCCAGGGTGGACTCCAAGTTGTTTAGCAGTTATAAGTGTGTGTGTATATATGTATACACTTACATGTATATGGTGTATTGTAAGGATTGATTACCCGAGCTTGAAAACGTAATGTTCTAGCTGCAAGTCTAGCTGCTAGGATGGTCCTCGCTGTCTTTTACAGGTTGCAATGATGTGAAATGACATTCTGTGTTTGAGTGGTGGTGAGTCGGAGTTACTTACTTCCCTTCAAAAACAATACCCCTTTAAAAAATGTTTCCCTCTGTCCAGGCAGTTCACTTTTGGGGACATCGTATCAGTAATTCTGTGCTTTTAAAACCTTGATGTGATAATTAGTTTAATGATTTTTATGAAGACTGTGTTAATTAGTTTAATGATTTTATGAAGAATGCATTAAGAATAAGCATATTGTAAAAAGCAGCCTGAGCTGTCGTGTCCGCACTGGTGGATGTGGTGAAGGAAGTGCTTGCTAGTTAGGATAAGAGCACCTGTAGTTGCTCTGAAGAACACGTAGGATTTATGTCCACCAAATATTGCTTGTTACAGTTGCAATTTATTGATGTTAAGCTTATAGCCAGGCATTTAATAGCTGTTAAAGAAGTGCATTTCAAAATATGGAGAAGTTGCCAAATACAGTAACAATGCACAGTGGCAAGGATAGCTAAAAACCTCCTAAAGCAAATAGTTCTTGCATGACTTGAGGTTGTAGCCAGAGGTGGTCGTTTTCCATTGTTGGAAGCAAAGCCTGTTTGTTGTAGACAGATTAGTTAAGGAAAAGAGGGATTGCACACTTGTTCAGTATCAACTGTTCTTCTTCCTGCACTCTTTGGATGCTTGTTTTTATCATATAGCTTTCCTGTGGTTTAATAGTTGGATAGTTAAACTAATTATCCATTCCCATGCTGGTTGTTTTTTGACTGAAAAAGTGCTGCCTTAGTTGTAGTTGTCAGTTGTCTCTCAGATGCTCAAATGTGTCTTGAAACTGTACACTGACAATAAAACAGGCTCATTGTGGTTGTGACTAACTTTACAAATACACTGAACGTGTTTTAATGTGATTGAAAAAGTGGTTTTCTTACTGACTTAACCTTGGCTGGCTGCCACGTACTCACCCAGCCACTCAGTTGCTACACTTCCTCAGCAAGATGGGAGAGAAGATAAGATGGAAAAGCTTGTGAGTTGAGATGAAGACAGGGAGATTGCTTACCAGTTACTGCTGTAGGCAAAAGAGACTTGGCTGTGGGTCAGTCCGTGGCAGCTCCTCTCCAACTTCCTTCGTCCTCATGCTGTTCCCCTGCTCCAGCCTGGTGTCTTTAGGGGTTAAGAATCTGTGCTCTGGTGCCAACAGCTCCTCCTTCTCCCCTTCCAGTCTCTCCTCTGGGCTTGCAGGGCTTTTTCTCACACTTTTTCCCCCTCCCCTCACTCATTGCTGCTGGGCAGTGTTTGTCCCTTCCTAACACACACTTTCCCTGAGGTGTTGACATCTTGGTGCTCAGCCATGCCCTGTGGTGGGTCCAGTCGGTCCATTCAAGCTGGCTGGAATGGACTGTGTCCAATCTGGGGCAGCATCGGCCTCTCCTCACAGAGGCTGCCCTGCAGCCCCACAGCAATGCCTGGGGCACCAGCACCTGCTACAACTTTTGAAGAAGGAAGCTATTACGTTTTGAGTATTTCTTTTGGTAGACCTAGAATAATACTGTATATAGCCCGGAAGTTTATTCCTGCCAACACCAGGGGAAGGTGTACCGAAGTATGATAAGGTTCTGGTTTCTGTCTTAGGTTCCCACGTATGAGTTTCTTGCTGTCTAGGGCAAGTTCAGGAGGTTCTAAATGTGGTACATGGCAGAGAGCACATTAATTGCAGAGGCCCAGGAGTGGACAGCTAGAGAAGATGAGGAGACCATGCAGCAGGGAATAACCTGTGTAAATGTGTTGACAAGTGTGTTTAGGCTTGTGTCAGTCCTGACCCATCATCCCTCATGTGTCCTGAAGCTGCTGACCCGCGTGGAATCACTCCTGAGGATGCTAGCTTTCCTTGGGCACTGTTCTCCACAGCACCTGGCCTGGTTGCCTGGGCTTGAACACGCTATTGATTGTACAACTACACTCAAGTGACCTATTTCTCTGCAGCTAGCCATGCCATGAGTGGCCATGCATCTTTCTGTCCTCGTTCCCCCGGGGATCTTAGCTGATTTTTGAGAATCAGATAGCTCCTCTGTAAAAGGAGGTGTTTACACACAAAAAGAAGGGCAAGTGTTGAGAATTTTCTTGCTTTCTTCTTTCAAGTTATGATAGCCTCTGAAATGTGAGAAGATGTGACAGGTCAACTTCCTCCTTTTGCCTGAAGGGGTCTACGTGGGTGAATTGCAGGTCATGACTTCATTTTACAGTTAAGATAATTTAGTGGGTAGTTGCTCCCAGCCTTCTGGGTACCTCCACTCATGTATCCTTACTGCTTCCCATGTGCCCATTCTAGCATTTGTTCAGCCTTACAGCAAGCTAATTTGGGGAGCTGGACTGGGAGAGTACTGAAGCTAAGCTCAATAGTGAAGTGAGGATTTACAGTTGCCTGACCCCAGCATAAGATGTAGCTGCAGGGAAACATCTATGCTGCTGTTAGGTGGGTGCAGAATACCTAGAGTCACATGGGTTGGCTTTTGGGTTGCCTGACAGTGGGAAAAATCTCCTAGCACAATCTTGCTGTGCCATGCTGATGACATCAGGAAGTACATAGTTAATCCGCAGAGTTACCATGAAGGCCAAGGAAGATTAAGAGAGGATCAGGAAAAAGTGACATTAATTCCACTGGACAGTGTAGCGTCCACCAATTAGTGGGCTTGCCTATAGGCTGAAACGGGGTTCAGAATAATGGATAATGACTGAAGAGGTAGTAGGAGACTATCTCAGTTTTGCTGAGGAAAGACAGTGCAAGTAGTGTCAAGGAGAAGTCATACTGCCTCTTTATTGATTAAAATACCTGAAGTAGACATAGCAAATGCAATTAGAAAAGCAAATGATGCTTTTCAAATTTTCAGCTTCCTAATATGTTAAGAGATCGGTGATGTAGTATCAGACAAGAAACATTCTTGAATCGTCCTGAAGTCAGATCTGAGGTTCCTTATAAGGTATCCTTATGATTTTACTGTCTGCTTTACTCCTTTTGTAGCATAGCTTCTAGATGGTGTGGAGAGCTGCAGCTTTTTCAAATGTTTCAGAGTAAATAAGACTTGTTTCAAGTCTGTATTTCTTTAAAAGATGGTATCTTTTCTCTTGAATACCTACTTTACAGCAAGGCTGTTTATACGTTTTGGCAATTCTAAACCTTTGGAGACATTCTTATAGTTGAGAATTAATGCTTTGTATAAAAGTTCAGTGACTAGTGCTGATCAGAGGCCTGATAGTTCTGTGTGTAATAAGAAAACAAAGTGGGAGTACAGTGACCGAGCTGGAGGCACTGAAAGGCAATGAAAATACTATTACTTAAAACTTTATCACTTTTGCTGGAGACTTTATGGAAAACCTAAGCTAACAGTTGCGATCTTAACCTCATTCTATTCACTTTGTCATCTGAAACACTGAGCTGATTGAAAAAGGGCTTTTGTCTGGTTGGTAGAATTATTGTAATGTAAAGTTTTACATCAAAAGTTATTGTATTTGTGAAGGTAGAAACACAAAAAGTACTGTTTTTGACTGGAAGTATCTTAGGTAGGATTGATGGTGTACAGCGTGAAGGAGTTGTGGGGTTTTTTGTTTTGCTTTTGTTTTGTTTTTTTTAAAAAAACCTACTTCTCTTTCTTTTTAAATTCCAGAATATCATCCTTGCTTATAGTGTATAGATGTGAATAGAACTTGAGAAGCTGGGCTTAGGGAAAAGTTCTCTTGTGACATGAACACTGAAAGTTCGTAAGGAAAATCTCCTAGTGACTTAAGTGAAGCCAGAATTTCATCCTTTTAACCCAAATGTAACAATATGGCAACTCCCTTAGATGATGTGCATACTTCTGTTAGTGTGCACTAAAACTGTAGCCTGGAGGTCTCTGTTATATGTGTATTAAAGTAGATCCTGTTGTGTGTATAATGCACGTTAGACCTCTTTGAAAAATGATGCAAAAAATTCTAGCATTGCTATACTTGGGCAAAACTTTTCAGTGTTTTTTTTTCTGCACCATTAATTTTAGTGTCAAGGATATTTAAAGATCTGATACCTGATTGTGAGGAAGAGAGCAATTATGCTGCTCTTTGAAAAACGTAAGACTCCTTTATTTAATCCACTTCGGTAAGTGTGGGAACCATTTAGTATTTCTTGACTTGTTCCAGCAGCTGTGATTACTTCACTTTTCCCCCTGCGTAGAGGAGATTGAATCCACTCTTTAAACAGAGTGGGTGAGGACAAAGGTAATTCTGTAAGAAATGTTGGAATGGCAGCTGATTTGGAGAAAAATTTACCTGATCGTGGTTTTGAATATCAATAAAGCTAAGCTGCAAGAAGGGCCGAAACATAGATAATAATCTGTGACTGTTAGCTCCTTCTGACAGGAGAAGGATTCATCTGGTCACCTGCACATGCACAGCTTTTTAACAGACTCTGAGAGCCGACGGCATGTCCTGAGGGCTTGCTGTTCAAAGTTTATATTAACTTTAAGCATAACTTAGGGAGTTTATTTTCCTAGAGGTTCCCCTCTTCATATTGTAAGTGATAAACTTCGCAAGGTTTCAAAGGTAGCCTTCTCTGCAGTTACTATGTGGAAGTCAATGGAAACTAAGAATATCTCTGTATTTATGTGGGGTGAATAGTGCATTGAGTCCGAAGACAAAGAGGCAAGCCAGCATAGCAGGCATGAGGTAATAGATGTAGTCCATGTGCCAGACGTGAAATAAGAAACATCTGTGGTTTGTATTTTGAAGTTCTGTTTTATGCAAATGCTCTATCTGGAAGTGGAAAACTCACAGGAGTGCTATCAACAGTTGGACTGAATTCCTGGTCTTGCTCCTGTCGGTGACGAAATGAAAGCAAACCTCTTTCTTTACTGACAAGGGTAAGAATTTCATCATTTGGTTAATATTAAATAGCTATAGCTAAATGCTGTCTATATAAAAATTATAAAGTGTTAGGAATTCGAGTTCTTATATACTTTCTAGAATACAAGTCGGGGAGGCAAAGTCCGTTATGTACTGTGTCAGTCAAAGGATTTAGATACCTTTTTAGCTGTGTTGAACACAGCTTTCTGCTAGTTGAACAGATGTTGTCCTCCACAGTGAAGCTAGCAGAGATTTATGCCTATCTCACTCCAGTTTAGAATCTGCCTTAATGTGCAATTTGGCAGTCAGGATAAGCCTAGTTACTAGCTAGTTGCTGCAAGGCATCAGAAGTGTGTGTGTACGTTCCCACTCCCTCCTTGGCACTGCTTCTAGTCTGACCCCTTGGTGAGCCCGCTTAGGAAACCAAATTAGCAGAGATCTTTTTTTCTGTGAGTGGGGACAGTTTGTTCCCAAACCCCTTTCTGTGGGGTCTGGAGTGGCAGGGGAAACAAAGGTGGCGAGTATGTGGCTGGGAAAGGTGACCAGCCTCGGTGTAGCAGCTGACCAGTAGATCCGATTAGCTCTAGTGTCAAACAACATTCTCAGCTCGTACCCATTTTAGCCAACGGCATAAGCTAGCCAGCTGGACTCCTTGATGGAAAGACCGAGCTGGACACCTTTTACTTTCTATGGACTCTGATGTGGGGGGGTTGATGGAGACTGAACTACCAATCAAGTATCTTTAACTGCTGTGGCAAGATACTCTAAAGCTTATGTGTCAAACTGATGTATTTATTCTTCTTAGTTCCCATCCTTTCTTCTGGATTGCATGGCTCCCTGCACGAGAAACCTTGTAACTTGTACAGTGCTGTACACACTTGCAAAGTCAAAAAAAGTAACTTGGGAAAGTTCACACTGAAATGCTGTTTTGTGTAGAAGACAAAAGTTTTATGGCTATAATTATCTATAATGAGAGATTGTAAACTCAGCAACTTTTGGGGGGGAGATGGCAGGGGAACGACAACACACACCACAATGGTTTAACTTTTATTAAGGAATTCCAGATGCAAAAGAAGCTTGAGGCTTGGTGACACAATCTACTTAAAATTTAGCTATCTGAAGAAATTGGAGCACAAGTTTATAGTCTTAAAATATGACCATAGTCACATTCTTCTAACTGATACTGCCAATCAAGCATATGTTTACTTTGAGAATTGTATTTTGAGGATTTTTTTCTTTGAGTTTCTCTCTCCTACTTTAATTTTTCTCCTCTGATATTTTAAGATTATTTTTTGCCTTTCTAGTAAGTGAATTCTTTTGCATATGACTAGTATGGAGGACAGGTATAGGCCTTTATATGCCAGGCAGTTATGTTATCAGGCTGTACAAGTAAAAATGCTGATAAAAGAGTTTCTCTCCTGATAGTCTCCTGCTTAAAGTCTTGCATTCCTGTTCTTTCCCTGCTTCCCTCTGTATCTGTACATTTTTATCTTTCTTCTTACTTAGGATTGCTCTAATCAGTTTCCAACTGAAAAAACCTAGAACTTAGTTAAATAGCTTGCAGGCTCTGTCAAGAAAGCACACTAAGAAAGGATATGAGTCCTCAGGATGAATCATACTTTACTTGTCTGACATTGTAAAGTGCTTCTGAGAGACTAAAATAAAAAAATTCAGTAGTTAGGGCTGTCATTTCATCCCACTTTGCCTTGCTCCTTTTTGAACTTAGATTAAGCTGTATCATCCAGCTACTCTCAGCTACATTCATGTGAGAGCAGGGACTAGGACCTTCTGGTACCTCAGTTCCTGGCCAGCTGGTAGAGCTGTGAGCTGCCACCACCTCCAGAGTTTGTGAAAAGGGTCCTGAAACTGTGACCTGGCCATCTTCCCTGAAAGCATTAGAAACCCCCTCTTACCAGTGCAGCACTCATCGCGTAAGAGGAGAGGTTGAGTTGTAAATCTGGAACTTGTTTTGGATATTTGTATGAGTAAAAGTTGAAATTCATTTTACAGGATGATAAAGGGGAAGTGCACCTAGTAAATACTTGTCTAGATGTCAGGGTTGAGATGCTGGTTTTCTAATATTATTTTCAAGAGTATTTAATTGTCCATATAAGTTTTCTTTTTGCCTGTGTGCAAGGAGCACTTATGTACCTGCTTCTTTCTATTGTGTCTGGATATCAGCTTGAATGAATGCAGCTTATCTTTTCCTTCACCTTTGATTGAAGGAGGCTGCTGTTTCACCATTCCATCAGCTGTCAGCTTTCCTTTTTTTAAAAAAAGCTGTATAAATATGTTAAGGTGTGTCATCTACTCTTGTGTCTACTTTTTGGAAAGGTTTTTCTGGATTTTAACTTCTCCTTGCTGTTTCCTTTTCTCGCTATTGTTGTCTTTGCAGCAGTTGGGAAAAAAATAGTATATTTGTTGCCAAAGAATTATTGTGCATGAAACGTGCACCAAAGTGAGATTTTTCTTTAATATTCCAGTAGTAATGATCTTGCAGCTATGATGAATAAACAAAAGTTTTTCAACGGAATTAAGTTTATTCTTGCAATACAGCAAACAGTTCACTGTGAAACCATTTGTGGGTTTGTTTGTAGAGTTTTCTGTTTGAAGAGAGGTGTGGTTACCTAGCCCTGTGAGACAGGGAGAGAGTGTGAAAGAGGAAACCTTGAAAGATTCATTGAGAATGGTGTGAGGGGAGAAAAAATTGCAACTGGGATTAAGTTAGCAATGTCAGGGGGCTGTATGAGTAGCTGTGGAGAAAGGTGTGTTGACTTCTTTCAAAATACTATCATCTGATCTTATAGCATAGTTAGTAGGGTTTGGGGTAAAGTTGTTGATAGTGAGTGTGAATGGAGTAACTTTGGCAGTGTGTTTGGGCTGAGATGCTGACCTGTGTTCCTTGAAAGAGCTTCAGGTAGGCTTCAGTGTCATCATGGTGTGAAATAGCATTGTACAGCCTGGGCACATCCACGGTGACTAGAATGAGCTTTGCATAGTTGTCAGTTTTGATAGTACTGTAGTGAGATGTCCCCTTCAGGATCCTTTGACTATATAAATTTAAACTGGCTGTCACGGGTGATTTAATTCTGGTCACAATCTATATGTCAAAGTCATGATGTGGAATAGAAAATCAGTATCCATAAGTTAGGGTGTATCTCCTGTGAAACCTAGTTAAGTCTTTTGCTGTTACTTTCCATTCAGTGTCTAGGTAGAATAATAGTATCATGGCTGTCACTTAAAGTAATAACTTTTTACATTCGAGCATGTTAGAGGTATTTTAGGAACCAAATATAAAGATGATGGTGGTGTTATTTTGTACATAGAGATCACGTGGGGTCTGTGCATGCCACTGAAATTAGGAGTGGTAATAATCCAGAATTTACTAGATGCCTTCATGACAGCAGTAGCTGATAGCATTCTGGAATACAAGGAAAAAGATACATGTTTTTGTGGAGTGAAGTTTCAACAACTGTTCTCTTCTAATAAATAATCTACTTCCTGCACTTAATATAATTAGTTGCTAACTGGTCAATTTTAAATGCCTCTGTTGGAAACACAGCACTGTGTTGGTAAATTTAACTGGCCAAATTCAAGGAAGCTGTCAACTGTTTGTATAAACAAGGCTCCTTCTGAGATTTGTTTTTGAGGTCTTGGATGTATTTGTCAGGTTTGTCATTGGAAATTACAGCCAAGTAGCATGACACTACTTCTCTTTCTCTGCTATTAAATCCTCCGAAAGGTAGATTTTTCTGACCCAGTAAGCAATGATGATAGTCAGTTGGTAATATACAATTTAGCTGCACAAATATCTATAGGAAATTTTTGCTTGCTTTTCTTGCTGCACTCTGTATTTTGGGCAGATGGGTACTAGCTGTTGATTGACAAATTGAGATTAGAGCAGCAGGGTAAAGCAGGTGTGCTAGCTGAGCAGTGTGGGGGTTCCTGAGTATCTTCACCCCCTCTTATGCTTAGTTCTTTCAGCATAGGCTGTTTGCTGCAGGAGAGACCATATATTTGCAGAGAGCTGTTAAAAAGGATTATGGGGAGTGTAGAACAGGGTCTGTAGCCTTTGGTGATTCTTTAGGTCTGCTCTGAAGGTCAGTTTCAAGTAATGAAACTGATAAAATGAATTTTAAAATAATGACTTGGACTAATAAGTTCTATGTCTTATTTTATGGGTTTTGTTTCCTTATCATAACTTGTGTAATTACCTTCCATCAGTGATGGAAAGGGGTCTTCTCTCTGACACTTTAAATGCACAGGACGTACTGTTGAGACTTAATTATTGAGTCTGTTTCTACTATCTTATTGCTTTTATTTGGCCATTTATGGAAGCAGGTTCAATTAGCTTTGAGAAAGCTTTTTTTCCATGTAGACAGTTTATTTTTGTCATGGTCTTTTGTTGTGCAGAATCACCATTAGGTCAGCAAGTGATGTGGATGCACCATGAAACGTTAAAAAGTGTAGATTTCTGGAATATACTGTTAGCTATCTTTTTAAAAAAATGCAACACGTTTAATGTCAGGACTTCTGTGGGAGGCAAAGAGAAAGCATTTCTTGACGCAATCATGTGCAACTATGTTCTGTTGGCATGTCTCAAGTTAAAAAGCACGTACTGTTTGCCTATTCAAATACTAAACAAGTCTATTTTCTTGAGACACTCTGCTTTTAAATGCAGAGGCTGCTCCTGAACAGCAGAAGCCCAGTGACTGAGAAAATTAGATTGTTCCACCCCATCCCAGCTCCCATCCACGCCTGTGGCTGTAAGGGAAAGGCACCTCAGGGACACTGCTGCTGAGCACAGCCGGCTGTGAAGAGACCCTTCTGGAGCCCAGAGCACCGTGCAGAGAGACAGGAGTACTTTCCTGGACAGCCAGATGGGACCTGGCAGGCCTGTGCTGCGCCAGAGCTAATAAACTCATGCTGATGCATGTGTAGCTGCGGATGTGTACCAGCACTTACCTCTTCAGGCGTACCACCTCAAGAGTCAGGCTTCAGAAGTTAACTTAGAAATGCTAAATTGCCCCTGGATGCAAAAATGCTTCAGAAAGTGCTGCATTAATTCTGTGTTGTGCTGGCAAGTCCTCCTGGACCTGTGCTTCAGCACCACAGCTGGGGCTGTTGATGTGTCCCCAGGCTGTGTGTGTGGGTGTAAAACTGAGAATAGATTATAGTAGCGTGTTTTGTGATGCTTTTTATTTCTTCAATTTACTGTACGTGTAGTGATCCCCATGGGGATGACTGTCTGCCCCCTTCGGTATGTAACCTTTTTTTGTCAAGTCTGGTTGCCCTGTATTGTGCATCTTTCGGGATATATTGCAACAGTATGTTTGGAACACGAGAGACTGATGAGATGTTAGGAGAGTCTCCTTTGCAGTGGTTAAGTGGTGGAACAGGCTGCCCAGAGAGGTTGTGGAATCTGTGACTCAGCTGGATGGGGCCCTGGGCAGTCTAATGTAATTAGCCTTGCTTTGAGCTGAGGGTTAAAGTAGATGACCTCTGAACATCCTTTCATGTCTAAGTTACTCTATTGTTCTGTGGTATTTTTAGCTTTTATTTCTCAAAGTTCTCCAAAAGTGAAAAGTAGTTCTGCGTTTTGGAAGCTGTGTATGGATGGTTATAGATTGACGTACTGAACCTTTGTCTGACTGAGATGTAAAGAGTTTGATGCTTAATGCTGTGTTGATTTAACGTGTGGTAGTGGTAGCATTATCTGCTGCATTTCTTTCAACAGTTCTTTAGTGCTGTAAAAGCTGAAGTGTCACCGTTGTATTGTGGAGAACAGCATAGTAAAGGGTAAATGAAACTAATTTTCTCTTCTATAAATGTCTTTTAAATATCTCCTAAATCAGAACTCTCTGACTTAATTAGCTTGGGCTCCCATAAGTCAAATTTATCCTTGCTGGAATAGCTAGATGCAGCTTGAGAAGTATGAAGTGGAACTCTTGTGGAAAGTAGACCTATTTAGAAGGGAATTGTTTGCAAAGCAGCCAGAGTGTTTAGTGAAAACTGTACTGGATGGTAGGAGAGGAAGAAACGTCCATGTTTTCCACTAGCTGTATGAGAAACTATCACATTTCAGTAAGTTAGATGGTGACACAGAGAATATGCTATGAAGAATGACACCTGGAGTGATACTCACTTAAGACCGTGGCTAGGACCTCCTTACAGGATGTGACTGGTGAGCCATGGCCAGTTGTGTTTGTGTCTGGCTCCTCTGGTTTCTTTTCTGCTGCCTCACCCTTGGACTTGAGAGCTACTCAGTGGAATAATTAAGAGTTAAGAGATTTTTAGGGAGGAAAAGCAAAACTTTAAGGATGAGAAGGAAGTACATTGCACAATGCATGGCTAAAGTAGAATGAAGGGGAAGGAGAATTGAAGGATTCTGAAGACTGTGAGAAAAAATAGGAAAATGTGTTAAAGAGGAGAAGAGACAGTAATGTCAAAGGAGAATGAAGTTGAGGCAAGTGAGATAGACAGGCATAGCAAAGATCTCCAAGAACCTACTTAAAGTAGGCTGTTGTAAATGTCATGTTACAGTTCGATAGTGCATACAGTAAGAAAGCATGGTCTGCATTCCTCTATCTACAAGTGACTTGGTGAGCAGCTTAAAACTCTGGCTAGTGGATCTGGTGATTTGGCTGCTATATGGAGAGTATGTATGGATTCATATGTATGTGCATGGGGGTTATATATATACACACATGTATTTGTTTTTACATCCTTTTCTAAACTATTTAATGTACTGGGAAGAAGATACAGCTGTAAATAGCAATGATTTGCAGATGTTACTGCAGAGGTGCATTGCTGCTACGACTTTGGATGGACACTGCTGAAAATGTTTAAAATGACCTAAAAATAACCAGATGTAGCATAAGAGACGTTGTATGTGAACTGATACTTCATGAGTCATTTCCTGCTCAAAGTGTTATGCAAAGCTAACTGCTAGAGGGGGTGTACGTATGTGATTATATAAAAAATCAAGAGCTGGCTGTGCTTTTTTCCAAGGTTCTTTATGTGGCTCTGCTGGTTTGGAGTGCGAACGTGGTCAGTGTTCTGCCTGTGAACAATGCTCAGACTTAGGTATTGAATACTGGAAATTATGATGGCCCTCTGGGGTTGTACTCTGTGCTGTTTTCCCTTGAGACTGACTGTAAAGTAGGCCACACGTTCTCAAAAATTCCTTGAACAGTGGAACTATTTGCTGCTCTGAATTGTGCTTTAAAATTTAATGATTGGCTAAATGAAAAAGAAACACGCACACAAAAAGCCCCCAAACAAATGTTAATGATTTCATTACTGGCTTTATTTTATCACCTAGGCCATGTGGTTTATGCACTGTTGGAAAAGACTATTTCACCGGCCAAATCTTCAACTGGTTTCAGTCCTGCAATTCGTTCATCTCTCTGATTGTATTTGAATGTATGCAGTGCAAAGTTCTGCTGTGAGTTGAGAATCAAGTCTGTTAGGAATTGTGATAAATGTCTTGTTCAAGTTAGTGCAAGACTGGTTTAAGGGTCATGTTTTTAAATAGTAAAAATGTATTTACTGGAACTTCTGGGGAAGATTCCACCAAATAAAAGGATTGTAATTTAAAAAACAAAATAAAAAACACCAAAGAATACCCACAAACAGAAAAGCCCAAACCAACCAACAAAAAAAAAAAACTCAACAAAATGAAACACTTTTGCTCCCCCCCAAACAAAAAACTGAAAAACAAAGCACAACAAACAAAAAACGAATCAAACAACCCCAGACCCCCAAAACATTGGCACAGTCTGGCTCAAACCTGAACTATGAAACATAGGATTTAGTTTTCATCTTGACTAGTATTTTGTTGTCGACTTCTGTATGTATCTGTAATGACAGACTTCTGACTTCCTTTTTTTATAGGCTCAGATTATTCCTCAGTGGGATGGTTACCTGGTACTGAATCCCTGTGGCAGTCCGCAACCGTTTCATCAAGCAGTCAAAGCAATCCTGTCAGAAGACACAGTATAGCTTCCGACAGTGGGGACACGGGGATTGGTACCTCCTGTTCTGATAGTGTGGAAGGTGAGTTGACACTGTTAAGCTTTGGATTTTTCTGAGAGAGAAAATGTTTTAAAGGTATGTTGCCCCAAATGACTGTACTTTTCCAAAGCTGATGAGCACGTGCAGTTCTTTGTTTTCCTCGCTGGACCGAGTGATTGTTTTGGTGAGGTTTAATGAATTTATTTATGCATGAGTTCAGTGCATTAACTTGCATCTCTGCCACAAAGCTGGTACTTGTTAGATCTTTTGATAATTGCAGTTACAAGAAGTGCCAGATTTAGACAGAGAAGTAATATCCCATACAGCACTTGCTAAACAAGTAGTAAAAGCAGAAAAACTTTTGAGGGAGTTGATGAAAGGACAATACTCTGGTATTTATTGTGTGTGCCAGCAAAGAAAGCTTACTCATTGGGACTGGGAGGAAAATGGTGTGTGTTGTCTTCTCATTTCTTTCTTCTGATGGGAAGTACCTTTACACTTTATTGCAAGGCATTTGACACATAGTCAAAGATCTTTAACGAGAATCAACGGTATGTAAAGACTGTTAAAACTTAGTTTGGACTAAATCATGATTACTCAAAGCTGATTGTATCAGGGAGGGGTTCAACTTCTAAGGTAGAAACATCTCCATAACACTGGCATCCTCTGTATAGAATGTGTCACTGGAATGAAATCAGAGAGAGAGGGAGAGACTAGGCAGTAGTAAGGATGAGGTTTTCTTCCTGCACAGCCTTATTTCCCAGGAAGATTTTCAAGAAAATAAAATAATGACACCAGGACTCTGATATACTGTTCTCCAGCACCTTTCGATGGCTGGTAAATTTTTCTAGGTAGCTGAAGTGAGGAATAACAGGAAGAGTTAGTAGAAATGAAGTAAGGAATGCTGAATCAACCTAAGAGACAGAAATCTCTGTAGGGGGGCTGTGCATCCTGAGGAGAGGTCCGAATGCCTCAGAGTTAGGTCTGTCAGGCTTCTTTGCACATGAGGAAATCCTTCCCACCCTCTTCCTGTTGCATCTGTCAGTTGGAGAGGAGCTCCATGGGAGAGTCCTCATAGCTTGCTTTCTGCTTACTTTCATTCCTAAAGCTTTATTTGCTATGGTAAAATAAAGGTTTCACTCAAATACTTAAATGCTTGGGTGTAAAACTGAAATAGTAAATGGTTATTAATGCAGAAGTTGATTGCTTCCCCCCACCCCCCCTTTTTTGAGGTCTAGGGGAAGTGAAGTGCCCTCATGGTGTGTGTATATATCTATATCTATAGTCAGACTCACCCAAGTGCTGCACAGTAGTATTTTAAGATGCAGCATTTGAGTTAAAAAAAATGCCATCCCCTCCCCCCACCTTTGAGGGCTTCCCCATTTGAGAGGTGGGTGGAAGGAGAGGAAATGAAACAGCACCACCTCCTCAGATGTTCTCCTGTCTAAAGAGAACCGAACTGTTCTTGAGGGCAGGGAGGAGGGATGGCACACTGATACCATCACAGTTTGATAGGCATTTCTTACCAGTTAACGAATAACTGTGTCCATTTGCATGCTTTTAATAGATCACTGTTACAAGCTGCTTTGGGGTTTTTTTGAAGTAAAATAGAGAGGTGAAAAGTTGCAACAACAGATAGTTCATGAAGTTTGTGCCTCTGGAAATGCTTGACAATGATCAGAAAAGAAAATGTTAAAAAAGGAGAGAAAGGTAAATGTAAAATCAAAGTTAATGGAAGGAGCATGTGACAGGTTTGGAAACTGTGCTGTGCTGTTGCCTATGACACCTAGTTGTGTGTCTCTCTCAAGCCGCCCCCTCCTCACATCCACTAAAAGAAGAGTATCATTGTGATCTGTGGGCCTGCCAGGCCAGACTGGTAATAGCAGACGTGATGCTGGCCATCTGCTCACAATGTGGTGCTTGGGAAGAAGCCCTTGGGGATTTTTCAGAGGGGAATTTTTTTCACAAGTCAGCAGATCATTGCAATTTTTAACAGTGCTCAGAGAATGAAATGTGGCCTTGCTATTTCCTTTCTATTGCACCTACTAAAAATCAAAAACTTAATTTCAGAATTAACATCTGCTTTAATTCTGAAATTGCAGGTAAATTCATTTGTACAAATGTGTAGTTACTCTTAAACATGCTGATGCACAGAGTGGAGCTCAGATGCATTTAAAAATCTGTGTTTACTGGTTTTCCTTGCATCTTAAATGTTCTTCAAATTAATCTTCTTACTCATGCTTCATTTCAGGAGCACTTGTTCTTTTTGAAAGTGGAGTATTTAAAGAATAGTGCCAAGTAGGTCTTGTGTTTGGTTCAGACCTTTATGTTTTGGAGGGGAAATGGGTTTTGACAAAGATGAGAGGAAGAGAATTCTCTTATGTTAAAATGTATTCAGTTGATTGTCTGTATGTTATGTTGTTCAAAGGTAAGAAAATGAGGAAATGAAATAACTAGTGGAGTTTTATTGTTAGTTGAGCAATGTTGATGTGCACTGGGGGAAGCGGAGGGGTGAAGCTTAAAATCTGTAAATGTAGGGATGTTAGTTTGGATAGAATAGCTGTAAAACTTTGAATTCGGAGTGCTCTTAATTTAAGGATAAAAAGTAATTTTGTCTTCATGTAAACTACAGTGAATGTGGGGGTGTGTGTGTTGTGGTTTTTTTTTGTATGTTTGTTTCCTGTCAGTAAGTGGTTCTGGATTCCAATCAGCTTTTGAGCAAGATAAAAATACTACTGTATTCTCTATGGAGTGTGAGGATGAGATTTTTATATGGTCTTTTTCTGGTTCTTTTCTTTTTAAACTTACCTCTACTTGTAAGTCAACTCTTATTACTGTTTTCAACCTATCCTGTACTAGTCTGACTGAATAGGTTAGTCTTGTGCATTGATTGCAGCTAATTCCTCAGAAAAATGTTATATTCTCTGTTAAAAAAAATATGGTGGAAGTCACATGTAGAGCCCTATGGAACTGTTGACTAGTTACTGCATTTCTGGTAGAGTACAGCCAGATCCAAAGTTATTTGATTTTTCTACTTCAAGCACTCTTCTTCCGGCAGGTTATTCTAACCCTTGTTTCTTAATTTTTGCTGAAGGAAAGAAATAAGTTAATAAGTATAGCTATTGAATAGAGTGAAAGGCAGAATTGAATTTCAGAAGACAAAATGTAATTATGAGTATCTTGGGGAGGTTTTTATTTTGTTTCTCTTTAGCATGCTGCTAAATACAATGGTATTGAGAATGTGTACAAGTCAAATGCTAGGCTGTGCTATCAGTTTTGATGTCAGGAAGGTGCAATAGCACAAGGATCCTGGATCTTGAGAGCCAGCAGCGTACTCTGTGCTCATTGTCTGATGTGCTCTGTAATTTTGGAAGAGGATGGGTGTCAGAGAAGTCCCTGAACTTAACTAAGTTGAGGTTAATCTCTGCCTGGCAAGTATTGGCTTCAGTTTGGTAAAGCAACTTTATTATTTGGAAGGTAGAAAATAATTAGGTTTGAGGCATTCTTCCTTGGTTTCCTTCCTCCCTGCTTGCCAAGCCTCACATTGTAAAGCAGCGTCCTGCCCTCTGAGTCAGCCTTACTGGGTTACTTGGATATTATCTATCCTGACAATCAGAAATGTGCATTTCGCTTAAGCCTGTACTAGGCTCTATTCCATGTAGAAGAGGTGCTGTCATCCCTTGCTAGAATGAAGTGTCTATGTTTCTGAGGGGAATATAAATATTAGCACTCAGAGCTTGGTGGTTTATTTTCTAAGGGGTGTTTTTGGTAGAATTTTAAGAAAATTTAAACATGAGTTGTTTCAGAATTCTAGTAATCTATTTCCAGGATTTAATGGGTAGGAAAAAGTGATGCTAATAAATTTCTACTAAAATAAGACATGCAGAAGTTGCTTCAAATGACAGTGGCATACTCCCAGTGTAAATCTGTGTACTCTGAATTCGAAATTGGCTTGAACTAAACTAGAGGCACTCACTAGTTCCACATGTGAATGTTCTGCAGAGAGAAAGAAATGCTGCTTTAACTTCATACTTTGCCGTCTTTTTGTGATAGTTTTTCCATAGAAACAAGCTCATAGCATGCACATGCTCAGTTTGCCTCACATAAAATCCTAGCAGGGTTTCTCTCCAGCTAGTGGGAGTGCTCTGCCCAGTGAAATCAGTGAATTTTTGTCTTCAGCTAACATCAGTACTTGATTTTTAGAAAGATGACGTCTCTTTTGTTCTAATCAGAAATAACTCTGAAAATTGTGCTTATTCTGGATTTAGCAGCATGCGCTTTGATACTGTGCAATAAGTTACTTCTATCATATATTTGGGAAGCTGTGCCACTGAGTTATATCAGAATAAATGTGTTTAAGGTGGTGTGGGGGGTTGTCCCTTGCTGGCAGGTAAGCCCTTGTGCAGTCTCCCACCCAGTGGGATGGGGAAAGGATCAGAAGAGCAGTAATGAGGGGGGAAAAAACAAACAAACTTGTGGGTTGAGATAAAGACAGTTTAATAAGTGAAAGAAAAAATAACCAAACCAAAATCAAGTGATGCAAAAGCACCATCAACATACTGATGGCCAGCCAGTCTCCAAGCAACAAATACTTTGGAATAAAACTGCCCCCAGTTTTATTGCTGAGCATGACATTATATTGTGTGGAATCTCTCTGGTATTTCAGGTCATCTGTCCCAGCTGTGTCCTTTCCCAACCTCTTCTGCACTCCCTCACCAGGGTGGCAGAGACCTTAATGCTGTGAAAGCACTAGTCAGCAATAGCTAAGACACTGCCATGTTATCAACACTGGTTTTGGTCACCAGTGTAAAATACAGTACCGTAGGAGCTGCTATGAAGAAAATTAACTCTGTTCCAGCCAAACTCAGTACAGTTTCTGTCCCTTATAACATATAGTTTACATCATGCTTGGGTGAAATCTTGGAGAGTTGTTTTTAATATCTCCTGTAATCTATTTTATGAGTGTGGTAGATATCTGACATTCTGATGGGACAACAAGGAGACAATGATCTTGTCTATATTTAGGTTAGTATCATGAGACCTGGGCGTGCCAAGCGTCATGTATCTTTGCTGAGAGATTTCACAGAGGACTTAGCAGTTTTCCTTGCTAATGTTACATCAAAGAAATCTCTGTAGCCTGTGTTCATCAGCCCTGTAACTCAGGATCTCATGAAGCAAACAGGAGTGAGATCTGTTTCAGAGAACAGCAAAAGAGAGTAACGTTTTTGAGGCTTAAACAACCTTTGTATGAACACTGGAAACAGTCTAAGTGCTCAATATTTAATATACATATTCAGTTAGTATTTGCAGCCTTATCTGAAGAAGACACAGGATTTTTTTTGTTTGTTTTTTAGTCTTTTCTTAGTGGTAGGCTAGTGATTTGGGATGTAGGCAGTGAATGGCTAATAGCCTCCCGCTGAGTAAGAAGAGACCTATTGCAGCTGCTTGGAGTTCTAGCCTGGGGCTTGACAGAGAAGACTGGTTGTATCCCACATAGAAAGGTTTGTAAATCACTGGTTTTTAAGTTTTGCAACACTACCTCTTTCTGGAGGGCTTATGCTTTGCTCTTAGTCTTTGGTCAACAGAGCTGTTTCTACCTTACTGTATGTGCAGATAAAACATTCTTTAAGTGTAAAGTTCTGTTAGTGTGTTTTAATGTCATTCTTTATTTTAGCTGTGATTTCAGTGTACTGATGATAATGAATTTTTGTAATAAAAACAAAAAAACCACAAAAACAAGCAACAAAACAAACAAAAAACCAGCAAAGATGACAAGCCCATACCTTAGAAGTAGAATGTACAAGCTCCCTGTTAGAGAAGCTTTTCAAGGCCTCACTTGTGTTTCTATGAGCTTCTGTGTTAAGTCAGATGGACTTTTTACTTCAGTTTTGGTAGTATAAAGGCAGCAGTGAGAAATAACAACGTGCAGAGACAACTCTTACCACTCTTAGATGAAGCGTAGTTACTCCATCTCACTTCTTCATCACTGACTTTCTTCAGGTTATGGCAATTAAGTGTCTGCTTGAGAAATGTGCAGCAAATAACAGGTCTGACAAGCCCCAGGATTTGGGTGAAACAAAACCGTTTGAATTGTGAGGACAGGTAAGGGATTGAAAAAAGCCTGCAAGAATTTTTGCCTGCCTGCTCATGGAGGGTTTGTTTTCAGTAACCTCACCTGAGTAATGGTTGGTTACAGCTGGCCTGTTAATTTTCAGACAGAATAGGTGCAAGTTTGTTGCTTTTGATATGTTACATTCCTTGGAGGACTGCCATTGTTTTGTTTTTAAAGCAGTTCTTATTTTCACTCTGCTTTTTTATTTTCACCACCTTAAATGCTTATTTCCCAATCAAATTTAGAAGGAAAATTGGTGTGGGTTTTTCCCCAATGTAAACATAGTAAAAGAAATATTTTGGTGTGTCTGTTTTTTTTTTTTTTTTCTTCCTTTTAAAGGTCTGACAGCTAAGATTTCGCTATGACAGTGATTGCATTTGTGTCAGCTGCAGTCATGGAAGTCTGCATTGCAGAAGTGTGGTCAGCTACACAGAGGTTGCTTCTCTGCCACTGAAAGGGAACAGCCCCTCATTCTAGGAAGTGTCTTTTAAGTGTGCACTTGGCAAATTCGAATGTATGAAAATTATGAATTGAAAAGATGATGGAATCTATCCATATTTTTTTACATTATGTTGAGCTATCAACAGCAATCAGCAGTCTTTCAGTTGGTTACAGAGCTTTTTTGCTTCCTTACTGATCCTTTTGATTTTTTGTGTTAAAGTTAGACACACTTTTCTTCATTCAGATTTAAGAGGTAACTAGGACATGTAATTTGAGATGAGCAAAGGTTGGAGTAAACCTGGAAAAACAAGGGTTATGTATCTTAAAAGGATTTGTTTATCTATAAGAATAATCTGAGTTTATTCCTTGTAGTAAATTATTTCAGTTTTAGATAATAATAGAGTAGTTAGTTCTCCTAAATACTTTATTTAAATGTAGATGTTGCTTTTAATGAGTATTATAGTCCTTAGAAAGTATGCAGTAAACATAATCCCATCTTCCTGGAAGAAGAAATTGCAGATGAAACCCAAGTCACCTGCGTGCTGTAGTATTAAATACTTCCTTTGCTCTGTTTTTGTTGTCCTTAGACATTTTTAAGGCTCCTGGAACTAAGGGTCGTATTCTCACAGCATCACTTTGCATTCTCATGTTGCTTGTAGAGGTTGCTTCTCCTTTATCTCCACAGAGAATCTTTGAGGGGTATCTCTAGATTATCTCTAGAATCTCTGACCCTTCTTCACAGCCTCATACTGAATGCTACAATGTATTTTTAATGAAGGTTTGGAGACTTGAGGATGCCTGTCTTCAGGTACACTTACTTATCTGTAATAGCTGATTTACCCAGATTTGCAATTCTTTTGTATTTGCAGCTACAAATATAAATGTAAAAGTAGCATGTCATTAATTAATTGTAAATATAAGTGTTTGAGATTGAAGAAAACTGAACAATGACCGGGTGCTAAAGTGAATTCATCATTAACATTGGATCTTAATGGAAGAAAAAAACTTTTCAATGCAGAAGTGCATGAACTATCAAAGAAATTATATTATCTTATAATGTTACTGTTCTTCGTTCTTAACAGTAGCAAGGTTTTAGGGATGTGGCGAAAGAAGGTTTTTAATTCAAAATCTACTTATATTTAAGAGGAATTAGTATTAAATATATCAGGAGAGCAGAGGTGAGAACATCTCCCAAGGGGATGTTCCTCCATTTTTTTGAAATTTGGCTTTGTAGCTGTGTATGAATACAATACTGTAGATGCTATTTTAAAATAACCTGGAAGAAGCCTGTACATAGTCTGAAGAAAGCCTTGGTTACACAGAACAGAGACAAGTCT
Organism: Eurystomus gularis; assembly: GCA_013400335.1. Lineage (NCBI taxonomy): Eukaryota > Metazoa > Chordata > Aves > Coraciiformes > Coraciidae > Eurystomus > Eurystomus gularis. The sequence continues at coordinate 482,397 of VZZY01021079.1, read as the reverse complement.
TTCTTGTGCAGTTTTTGCCAACATCATATGAACTATTTACTGCATTCATTTGGATGTGCCAGATAGCACCAAGTAACTTGTGTGGATCAGCAGCTGATATTTGGGTTGAGAGCTGCATTAAATTTGGAACTGAGCTGAAATGAATTTGTTGCTTAAGATTTGTTTTCATGCGGCTCTGTTGCTAAGATCTAGATAATATCAACAGTCTTGATGCTGCCAGGAAAAAAAACAAAGCCAAAAACCAGGAGGCCCTGTATTCCCTTCTGGCTGCAGGATGGTCATTGAAATGAAGTAGCAAATAGCCTTTTGATTGCAAGGTGAGAGTTGGGACAATTGTCCATTTCTCCCTGTTTCACTTGAAACAAACTCTTTACATCTCTTAACTCAACAATAAAAGCAAAAGAATCACGCTGCAGCTAGGACATCTGGATATGCTGCAGTTTAAAGCCGGTTGCTAAGAAAACCTTAGGATACGTCTCAATTCAGAAAGTACCTTCTTTGTTTTGTGTTATGATGACTTGACCGTGATACTGGAAAAAAAGAGTAAGAGTCAAAAGAGTGGTTTTAAAATGCAGTTTTTCAGTATATTTTTGTGTAATAAGTCTTACCTGCTGCTCTTGGAACTTCTCAGTTTTCTGCCTGTGATAACACTAAGTGAAATTAAAAGTTAGGTCTGTTTTGTCTGGATATAGATCCTGGACTTGTTTTGTCCAGAATGACGTTTACTTAGAAGGCAGAAGCTGAGCCACATCCTGTGGATGGCACAATGTTGGCCCCTGTGAGAGGAAACTTGTGTCTTGATTTGGCTTAATGTTGATATTCCACCCCCCCACCACCTTGGGCCCCATTGTTAGTGTGGGGTTGATTTTTTTGTTTGTTTGTTTTGTTTTATACAACCTTGAAGCAAAACCTTCAGCTCTTCTCTGTCCTGTGAAATCCTCCAATGTTCGCCACTCCAACAGTGATAGCAAATCCTCTCATGAAGTGACCACATGAAGGCTTTGTGAAGGCTGGCTGGTTTATTTTAATACTTACTATTGATAAACCTCTTAAAGTGTGTAACTGCCTCTTGACTACTCTGAAATTGTTGGAGGGAAAAAAGCTTCCATTAAAGATGATTTTTCCACTGCAGTTTTATGTTCTTGTAGTTACTCTGTTGTAACTGGTTGAAAAGTTTATGCCTCATTGAAAACGAATACAACTTACGTAACAAATAGCTTTTTAGTGAATATTCAAGCTTTTTCTGCAGGAAAAAAAAAACCGCTTTGAGGCAACCCTGGTCAGAAATGTTAGTGGCACAGATCTAAAGAGTATCTTCTCTGTACGTGTGCATTGTTTTAAAAATGTCTATCTGGCAAGATCAGAAAAAACAAGGCAATTTATGTGTATATTTAAGAATAAAGTTGTATGTTCTTGGACAAAGATTATCAAGAAAAAATGGAATGAGTTTTATTCCCTCTAATGCAGAAACTTTCTCTGCAACTTTTTTCAAAGTTTCTTTAAGAACAATAAAAAACAGAGTAATGTTTTTCATACAGATGGTATAGAGAATTGTTGATTGGGTTTGTGTTTTGTGGTTTTTTGTTTGTTTGCTTTTAAATCTTATGCAGAATCACTGTAGTTCTAGGACAAATTTGATTTTGTAAACCAGGATGATAGTGTATGATGGTGGAAGACTAGACCAAAGACTCTATTAGCAGTGAGATTAAGTGGAACCTGAGAGTTCTTGTAACAAATCTAGGAGTAACTTAGGTCAATTTCTTCTTGTTCAGTGTATGTCTGGTATTCCTGTGGTGTTCAGGAATTGCATCCTCTTCCGTGCACTGTTCTCTGTGCTGCTCTTCCTCCAGACGCTTTAAGTCCTTGGAATGCAAAAAGTAGTAACAGTAAAATATACTTGACAGCTATTAGTATTTTGTTACCTTTTATGGATTACATAAATAAGCATCTCCCTCTTTGTTAATTGTCTTTACAGTATATTTCTTATTCGTCGTGATGACTGGATGAATATTTATTTTATTTTTTTACTCTTGTGGCGTTGAACAGAAAGTTTGTAAGGATATTGCTAACAAATGAAATGGATTGCAGAAAGCCTTTTTTTTCCCCTGTGAATTTACTTTCCCAGAAGAAATCTCATTCCCATTTTGAGATTACACCATACTCTCCTTGACAGTATGGCCATGAAAAGGAATGGAAGTGGAAGGAAAATTTGCTTTGATCTCGCCAGATAATAACTTAGCGGTGACATGACAATCACCTCTTAAGTGTATGATGTGCTTGGCATTGAATGCCTGTGACAGATTCTGTGTGGATGAAGGTTGACTCCTTGCTGTTCTCCTGATGCCTAATAATTTAAATGCCACAGTCTAGCTCATCTAAAAAGAAAATAGGAAGCAAATAGTTTAATTCAGAGGGTTTTTTTAAAAAAATGTGAAATCCGTTAGGGTTTTACTTTCCTTGAGGAAGAATGTGCACTGGGTATTTTCATGCTGGAGAATCATAGAAACGTCATTTGGAGAAGACTGTGGGGGGGTCACCATTTCTAGCCATCTGCTCAGAGCAGGACCATCACCAACACAGACAAGGTCAGCCAGTTTGTCACTGTTGGCCCTTATTTTGTCTGCTACTACCCAGAAAAGTGTCACCAATAAATCGAACTATCTGCCATTTATCTATTTGTTTTTGGAGAGGTGGGGTGAGTAGGTTGCATATTACAGTTTTTGTTCTAGCCAAAACTGTGTGCTGGCTCAGCATTACCCCCTGTAGTTTTTAGCAAGTCTAAATATTATAAAACAGAATTTCAATATATATGTGTATTTGTATCTTGCTTTGAAGAATACTGCATGTCTCCCTGTGTTTGGGCTTCTCAAGTATACAGAATGATTTTATTCTTGATGTTGGTCACTGTATCTGAAGACTGAACATCCTGTGTGTGTTTCTTAAATTGTGTGAGCTATGATAAACATAGTGGTGCATCCTTTTCTGTCATGGGTTAGTCTGTCACTGGCAAAGGCTAAAAATATCTTCTGTTTTCAAGAATAGCACAATCTTTCTAGGCTGATTTAAACAATAGCATTTTTTTCGTATGAAATGGCAGGAAGTTTTCAGTTTTCCAATTTAAAAGTTTTACTCTAGGAGCACCTAGAGATTCTGGACAGGATTATAGCTTATTGTTAAACAAATGCTAAAGAACAGACACAATTTCTAACTGGACTCCTTTCTTTCTCACTGTAAGCCATCTGTATGCACTCATACTTTGCTGTTGACAGTGATGGCAAGGTTTTAATTCTAACTAGCTCAGCTTGAAAAGTGGACTAAAATTACATTTAGAGTGCATGGAAGCTGGATTCACTGGGGCACCCTAATCATCAGTTGTGATTCTTCTTGTGTTACAGAAATCTTAATAGCCAGAAGAAGTCTAGTTGAAAGAATTTTAGAGACTTAAGAATTCAAATGAGATGTGCTTGGAAGTTCATGGTGCAGATATTTAGTGAAGGGAACATGTAGATTAAAGATTGTCTAGTGTAGTATAACAATCTTTTTATTTAACTTTGCTTTTAAGAATCCTATTAAAACACAATTTTAAAATTGCCCTTTATTTATTACTGTGCCAAATGAGTGTAATGCATACTAGTGGTTTGTGTAGGTTATCAAAGTTCCATGGTTTAGAATTAACTTGAGTAGGTATTAAGATGTGAATTAGTGTAGTTACACATTAAACTATAAAGTTATATAGAGTTTATGGAAGTTGCTATTTTCCATCTGGGAGGAAACTAAAAAAAAAAAACCAAACCCAAAAATTTGGTGTATAAAGATTCACTCCTAAAACGTTGTTTTCATGATAATGTGAATCCAGTGTTGTAGATCCACAAAGGATCATTCTGCACTGCAACTGGAAGGCCAGACTATTTGCAGGTTTAATGGACATAGGGGCTTGGAAATCATGGCTTTTCACTAAGTTTGTAAGTTACACCACAAAAGTTTGTTCTATTGGGTGATAGGTACTGCTTGTGGGAGAATTCTTTTACCCTATCTTGACTAGGAGGAAAAAATACTTGTTATGACATGAGTCCCTACTAAAGAAAACAGTAGGACCACTTTTGGAGGTTGCTTGGATATACATTGTCTAATATAGCTTCTACAAATCCTGAGAGAAGTGATTCATAGTTTCTATAGAACTGGAAACGTGCTGTCCCCGTGACACATGGTCTGAACTCTATTTTACATTACTTTCCTTATTTTCAGCTCGTGTTCAGTGTCACCAGCTTCAGTATTTCTGGTCAGGTCTCATTACTGGTCAGGTCTCATTACTGCTCCATCTTCTCTCTCCTAATGGGTTTGAGGGGGAGAAAACTCTGACTTGAAGTAGTTCACAGGATAACTATGCTTTCCACATTCAGACCTTTCCATGAAACTTCTCTCACCTCCACCAGTTATCAAATGATCTTACTCCTTGATGCTGAGGGGACTATGGTAGAGGACTTCAGTACAGGGTGCTCAGCTGCATTAGCTTTAAATAGAATCCACAACTGACACAACTGCTCCAGTTTGTTACTTTTCTATTCTTTTAGTGTCAGTTCCTTTTTTTTTAAAAAAAGGAAAACAGTGAAAGGTTGTTTCTGGCCAGACTTCCTGTTCTATGGTCATTGTTATAAATTCTGCTGTTACTAATGGCTCGGTTCTTGTAAAACTCTGCTCTTGAGAATCAACTTTTAGCTTAAAAAGAATAAATGATATAAGTAAGAGAAGAAATAGGCCTTGATTTATACTGGTGGGATTTCTGCTTTTAGAATCTTTGAGATGGTGCTGTAATACTTCTGTCCTTCTTTTCTTACAGATTTTTTTTAAATTTTATTTTCCTCTGTAAAATGAGGTCTGTGAGAGTTGTGTTGTTTTTCTAAATGCTAAATCTAATATAACTGAGATAATGAAACTGTAGCAGGATATGAAGATGCAGGTATCTGTGTAGACATGAGTGACCCGCAAAAGTTGCAGGTTTTGTCTTTACCCATGAGTTTAATTTTTTAATGGAAATTGAAATTAATTTTTAATGGAAATTGCAATGCAATATTTTGAAGGAGATTAAGAGCTGAATTTTTCACATTGTTCAAGAAGTATTTATGAAGCTTTGGAATGAAATGGGAGTGTGAGAGTAGATACGAATATTATGAATATATGTGGATATTTGGTTCTGGCAGGAGCATAGTCTGGTAGAATTAATAACGTGTGACTTACTGCCAAGAGTTCTTGTTTAGATGACTGAGAGTACTCTACTTCCATGGGAGTAATATGCCTTTAATTTACTGTAAAAGTTGAAGAACGTTAATGAGATTGTTGCTTACATGAGTGGGTATGACTCCAGCTGTTGGGAGGTAGGTGTGGGACTTGATGAAGAGTGTGGCATGTGTGGTAGAGTTCTATGTTTCAGCAGTCATGTATCAGATTTAGAGAAGGTTTTTTTTTCTCTGAAACTTAATGATCTGTAAGACTGGTTAAATCACTGAATTTACTTTTTCAATGTGCTTATAGAGATAGTTTCATTAATATGCATTATATGACAGTCGGTGTGCATATATGTACAACACAGTTACTGTGCTTGTTTTTCTAACATCATTGATCTTTTTGGCCTGTAATAAGTGAGGATATCAAATAAATTATAAGAAATAAAGTGCAGTACAGAAAGACAGGATAAAAATATTTGAGGTTTCTGTTAAGAAGCTGTTCTTGCATTCAATGTCTATAATTGTTATTGATACAGTTCTGTTTTCACTGCTTCATCATTTCAGTATTGTCATTGTGCCTAATCTGGCTACAAACACTAGCGCTAAGATGTGAAAGGGAATTTAGAAGTCATTGATTATAAAAATATTCTATGGAGTCTGAAGCATGGTAGTTTTGATTTATGCAAAATTATGTGTCAACCTCTCTTCTAAAGCTGAAGCACAGTATTAGCCTTCTACTGCTTAAGTGGTGATGTGAAAAACTTGGGTGTAGCTTCTAAAATTGCTACCCTTTGCAGAGTTTCAGATTTCATCCCGGTAGCTTGGATGTGGGCTGAACGCCATTACGATTTGCTATGTTAGGGATTTACTGGTACTATTAAGTAACACTGGAGAACGCATTAGATACTGCATTGCGCAAAATGGCTCTGTGTTTCTCTGGGGTGAAAGATGACTTCAGTTATAAACATCATTAGACATTTACATTTTATTTTTTCCTTTTTTTTAAGTACTTGTTGTAAGTAGACAATTGAGACTGTCTGAGCTAGTGGTTATGGAGCTGACTTTATTTCAGAGCCAGAGTGCAGTAAGTCATTTTCTCCTACACCAACTTCTATGATATACTTTTTTCCCATTTGTTTTGATCAAAAAGTAAGATCTGAAATTGAGCCTAGCTTTTTAAGAGTTCTATTTTTAATTTCTGAAACATGCCGTGCTACAAATACCACAACTGAGGTGTGTCTTAATAGGTTGGAGAGTGGAGAAGAAACAATTTTGGATTGTTTTGTGTGGGTCAAAGCACGGCTAATGTGCTTGGATACCATAGCGATTAGTACTATAAATATCCAACTATATGAGCCAACAACTGCAAATAAACTTATAAACACTAAATTCTTTCCATTATCAAGGGCAGCTATGGAAGCATTCTCTGCTTTCCCACCTCTGTACTCACAGCTGTGCACATCAGGAAACAATGAAAATAAAACCCATCTGTCTTCTGATTTTCGTAGGGTGCAGAGAGAAGTGATAACCAAACTCTTTGAAGAAAAGCGTAATTCTGATTGTTCATGTGCAAGCTTGTTAGTTGTAAGCAGTGAACCCCGCTTCTATTTTAACATTGTCTAGGAGTTGGTGCTTGGAAGAATGGGTGGCATTACAGGTAGCAGCCTTTAAAATAACTTTGCAATTCTTATGACATGTGATAGCCTTTGTTTAAACATGCAGGCTGTACTCAGTACTGCTGGACGTTCAGTGGGTACTCGGGAAGGTGTGTTGGCATTGAACCATCATCCCCTTTAGGTGCTAGGTAAACCACACTATTGGGAGGTGAGATGCCAAACCCATATTCAGAATTATGGTGATAAAACCTCAAAACTTTACCGAGGAAGGATTTTGTATGTGTATGTTGTCTTCTTTTTATTTTGAATGCTTTAGCAAGTTTTATCTTGAATGACTATGGAAATTATCTCAAATACACAAATTGGAGTTTGGTTACAGCTCTGTTGCTTACAGTGGATCAAGTCTTAATCTGAGATTGTTCATATCATTTGTAGCAAGTGTTGTGTTTCACACCAGGGAGGATAGATTCAATGGCCACATGGTACCTGACATTATATGTTCGCAAAGGAACTTTTGGTCCTTCAGAATGAGAAATGTTCCTTTAAAGCATTTATTGTAATTACTGACTTAAATATTTTTTTTACTTTTATGATTTACTTGTATTCGTTACTGTAAATTATGTGCTAATTCATAAAATTTTCTCGATTATGGTTATGTCAGGGCACTAAACTCTTATCTTCTCTCCGGCAGTGGTGGGAGAAACAACTTCCGTAGAAATTAATTGCCATTGAAAGAATGGTGAAGTAACAAACTGCACTTAATTTTTTAAAAATTATTTGCAAAGTGAAACACTTCCATTAGAAAAAGCTTGGATACTGGGTGTTAAGCATTTCTCTCCTAATTTGGTGTGTTTGTTTAAGCATGGGTTATAGTTAAAACTGGATCTTTCAGACAACCTTTTCAAAAGACACAAATGGCCTTCGATTTTCAGAATATTTCTAAAAGTGACATACAGGTTCAGATGAATAGTGTATAGCTGTCATTACTTTACAGACAGACTAATAACAGGTGAAAAAATGCTGGTAAGCATATTGAGGTCTGCATATATATTCCAGGTAGACTTCAGAGTAATATTATTCAGATGGTAAAATGCAGGAGTGTGTTTTTTGTGATGGTTGTGTGGTTTGTTTTTTTCTTTTTTTCCTCTCAGCCTTTAAAGTTGTCTTTTGTGGCTTCTTTGATGGTGGACATATAAGGAAGTATAGTTCCCTTCTGGAGGGGAGGATTGTTTTTTTTTACAGTACAGAAATCCTCCTAAGACGCTGAGATTTAGTTCTAAATATAGCCTCTGAATTAACACTGCTAATTTTACCAGTGTATTATTCACATTTGTTTCAACTATCAACTGTCCTCCAAAACCAGTAAAATTAAGTTCCTCAGAGTGTGTGTGGGGAAGGTGGAGGTCTTGGAGGGAATGTTGTTTATAGGCATTACAGAAATGTGAATCCCTGTCTTTTGTTTTACTCTAGAAAAATTGTATTAGAAATGGAGCAACATTCAGTTAGTATCAGCCTTTGTATCATGGCCTCACAGGTGTGTCTGAAAAAGGAAAATATTAGAAGCTAGAGTCAAAATGGTGAAAGCCAGATGATGCAGGAAAAAAGGTGCAAGAAAATCAAGGGGTTTCCACATCTATTTGTTATCTTGTAATCAGTTTTGTAGGATGAATTCAGTGAATTTTCTGTATCTTCTTCGTGCTGCTGTTGCTTTCAGAAATGTCTGTTAGTAACAGGAATGTCAAATTTCTTTGCAAGTATCAAGTTTTTGGTTGCTAGAGGAAAATGCTGAGCATTCCAGGTGAGCCTTACCCTCCTTTTCCCCCACGTTTATTCCTTCTTTTTGTCCTGCTTGTTTCAAAGATATGATTAAAATATATACATTATACCAGGGTAGACAGTATAGCTCAGTTTAGCAAGCAGTAGGAGGAAGCAGGTGAGCTAAGGGACATCAGGCTAGTTGAAGAACAGAAGGCAAAGTGGTACTACATCTGGGAAATGGGTAATAATGCTTAATTTTTGAAGTATAAAAAGTGTCTTCTGTGGCATATAGAGCTATGCTGAAATCTAGTTTACGGTTAATCCCCTATGACCTGAGCTGGGTTCCAGATGGTGACCTACATGTAGGATAGGCTGTTGATTTGCTATCAAAGACCTAAAGTATCCAGGAAACTTTACTGGAAGGAGTCTGGTATAGTAAATGAATGGTAGAGAAATAAAGCCAAGAATTTATGAAAACAGAGAGCTGGATTTACTTCTGCGGTATTGTATTCTGTTCTTTTGTGTATTTGTCTTACAAATTTTTTTTTTTAGTAGTGATTGATTTGGGGTGGGTTTTTTTGTTGTTGTTGTTATTGTTTTTAGTTTAGTATCTTGCTTTTCCCCAAGACTTGGTAAGTAATTACATAGACCATGAGTAAGTCCTCAGCAGACCTGTTCCCGTTGAATATATGCTAATGTTAACATATTATTCTTCTACCATTTGGGGATGAGCATCTGAAGGGGAGAGACTTCTCGAGCGAGATAAATTATTTTTGAGGCACCAGTTGAATTTTTGGGATTCCTGGGCATGATTTCTTGCCCTTGGAAGGGATTACCACTGGTGCAGGCATTGCCAAAGTATATTAAGTAAATTGCTTGTGGTACCTTAACCACTTCAAGCGGTACGTAGCAGTGGCAGTGCGGTGGCAATCTGGCAGTGTTTGGTGACCTGGCCTGACCTTTGTGTGCAGCAGAAGGAAGGAGGAAGGAGATAGAAACAGCCTTGCTGTGAAACAGTGTGAAAGCCATAAAGGAAAATCCTCCTGCCTTTCTGGACCCGTGGCAGCCTCACTGTTCTGGCTGTTTACAGCACCTGCTGCTGCCCATGAGAGGATTTCTTTTTCCATCTGGGTAAAAGCTCATGCACACTTGCTCTTATTGTACAGAACCCCATGTGATATTTATAAGGATTACCTATTGAACAGTTATCAAGCACTGGAATCGGCTGCCCAGGGAAGTGGTGGAGTTACCATTCCTGGAGGTATTTAAAAGATCTATAGATACAGTGCTTAGGGACATGGTTTAGTGGTGGACTTGGTAGCGTAGCTTAATGGTTGGACTCAACAATCTTAAGGGTCTCTCTAACCTAAATGATTCAGTTCTGTGATTTTTTGAGTTTGGGCTGGGACCAAAGTGAGAATGCAAACTGGGAGGATGGCTACTGTGTGTAAGGCTCAACTAGGGGAAATTAGTAGAGGAAATAGGGTTGGAGTATGAGTTTGGGAGAGAAAATGAAGATGAAGGTATGTCTCCTCTTCCACACTTGTGTAACTTGGCATAAAGCTGAAAGCTGCTGCTCCTCTTTCAAAAAGCTGTTCTTGGTGGCCCATGAACCAAGATAAGAGATCCACCACTTTGTGATGAGCAGAGCAGTACCAGATGAATCTAAATACAACACTTCTAAGCTAAAGGACCAGGGATTAAACTTTCAGTAAGAGATGATGATCTCAAAAACATAGCCAGAACTCCAGTCTCCTTGAAGAGTGGATTTAACCTTCTAAAGTTACTTGACATTAAATTGTAGGCTCTGTTGCTACCTGTACTTATGAATAAAATGTAAGGGGATTGATATACACCTTGTTCAACAATAAAATTTTAACTGCATGGGTTGTTAGTGCTCTGTGGGAACCCTCAGGTTTTGTTCTGCTCCCTTGGGTCAGAGGAAGTCTCTCCCCTTAACTAACTCTTCTTGTGTAAACCTGTCCTCACATGCACTTCCTTTTCCATTCATGGCATATGTTAGGTGTTTTTTCTGCTGAAAGGCATCAGCCTAGCTAGTCTGGGGATGCTGTTGTTGATGGCATCTAGAGTAAGTTAGAGAGTTGGGATAACACATTTATTTTGGAGCCTGAGAAAGTACAACTTCTGCCTTGGTATAAGACAGTGGAGGGGTAGGTGTGTTTCTGCTACTGGACATTCTCTTGCAGAGAACAAAAATACCTAGGATTTTCCCCCTCTGGAGTGCAGGGGTGGATTGTTGTTCTGATGGGTCAGGTTACTCCATTTTGGGGTTTTTTTTTTGAGTAGTGCCTAGCTGAAGATGAAGAAGTAATGCCAGCAAGAGAGAAAATCTGGTGGCTGTTGAATGAGATGGTGTTTGTGGCATGGGTATCTTGCAGATTCAGAAAGGAAGGAGGACAGGTATATTGTGGTATCCGTAGTGTGTATATATATATCTTTAGCCATTGCTTTTAATGAAGGTCCTAGGGGGATATTTGATTTCTGCATCTCTTCACTTTAAGTGCTGCTTGATGGAAAATGGAATTGGAAGCTGTAGATAGCCTTCATAAGAAGACAAATGAAAGTTAAGATCTAGACTTTAAAAATAACCCAACCAACCACAAAGGAAAAAGATGTCCAAAAAAAAATAATTCCCTGTGGCAGTATAAGTTTTCACTCATACTTTTATTTCAGCAAGATGAAGTTGCCTGATTACGTGACTGCTGTTCTGGAATATTGCTTTATCCTCTTATCTGGGGGCAAAAAATAGAACCTGTTAATCTAAAAATTTGTTCTACTTAGTTATATAACTGTTTCTTAAAAATAGCTCCAGATTGCTGGAAAAGGAAGATCGATACTACAGAGTACAAAATCCATCTTTTGTCCAATTTCTGCTCTTATGTAGAGCACCCACATTTTACAGATAGTATTTTTTACTGTTTCAGTGGTGGCCAGCAGCCTGTTACTCACATGTACTCATACAGCAGCTTAGGAACATCCTGTAGCACAGCCCTCTGTCAGATACTGTGCATATACAACAGTAATAATGGCACCAAAGCTGAGTGGTGAAGAGCTGGTAGGCAAAGAGGTACACACAGAGAAGGTGCTGAGGATAGAGTATGTGTGTGGCAGTTACTGCTGTGAGTTTAATGTTGAAAATGATTGTTCAGAGCATCCTTAATTATATTGTGTTTTTAGAAGTCAATTATATTTCACTGTGGTGTGTGGTATCCTTGGGATAAGGAAGCAAAATTAATAAATTCAAAGGTTTATTGCTTTCTGGTAAAATGATTTCATTCTTTTAAGACATACTTCTGTCTTAACATGCTTGTTTTTTTTCATCTAGAGAGATTTTATGTAAGTTAGGTTAGCTTTTGTCTTTGTAGATTAATTTAGTAGATAGCCATTGCAGGCTGGGACCAACAGCAGTTATCAGTCATTGGAAACGAGTTATTTATATGGAGTAAAAATTTGCTCTTGTGCTTACCTGCTGTCTACTTCAGATTCTGATCAGACATAGTCTGTGAAATCTTTTCTGCTTCGGTTAAATACCCCATGGTACTGTACTTGCCTCGTGCTTTTAATGAATCTGTACTTTCACATTTCTCTAACACTGGCATCTGAAACAATTGAGTACAGTAAGGAAAACAGAATCTTGCAGTAGTTGGCTCTGCTGTAGTTATTTTTCTCTGCTGAATAATCTTTTCCTGTAAAAAATATTTTACCTGCTGCTTTTTGAACTGTGTGCTATTTCATTAAAGCTGTACTTGTTGCACAGGACTGAGACTTGACTTCATTTTGGAGTGGCAGCATTCCACCTCTGTACAGTGCTACTCTTCTCTGGAGTCCCCTGTTAAATCATGTTCTGAATACAGGCTTCAAGTGAGTGAGCTAATTTGACCCAGATCTGGCTCAAGAGTTGGAAGTTATTAAATTTGTTTGAAGATTTTTCTCTTTGGGAGTTGTGGCTTCCCCATCTGAGTATTATTAGCCTAGATATTGCTAGGCAAATTGTCACTTTACAGAAATATTAGTAGGCAGCACTATTTTGTGTTAAATCTGAAAATATCACTTACATTAAAGTCCCTTAAGCAGGATGGCTATACTTGTTGTGTTGGTATCTTAGGGGCTTTCTTCTCTTCTTTCTTTCTGCATGTATAGGCCTAGTGCCTGTTAAAACCTCATTTTTACCCCAGCCAATCCTGGGAGTTTTACTGTACTGCTCGTATATTTGCCTTTTTTTGATTGTGGAGCTTGTATTTGTTTTTCTCTAGCAAAAACTGCTGCACTGGCTTGGTACAGTCTCCCCGAAGTCAACTGTTGCAAAGCACAAAATGTGATTAGAAGTTTGTTAAGCTTTATCTGTTGAAATACACTGTAAGGTTTTTATTATTTGATGCTTGTGGTAATTGATATTGCCAAACAGCTAGTTTAAAAGAACTTTTCTTAAGCAGAATGTGGATCATTTTACCTGATATCTTCTTGCACACCCGCAAGAGAAGGTGTATTAATATTTAATGAGGGGTGGTTTGGATGACAGGTTATTCTACCAAACGTCTTTCAACTTCAGTTAATATTGTGAATTTTAACCTCAAACCTGACTGCAGTGGAACATAGGAGAAAACTAACATTTTCCACTGAGCTCATCTCTTTCTTGTGTAGTGGTTTTAAACTGATAATGTATGATCTTCAAAAAAGCAAGTGTATAATCTCCATGGTGTGCTTCATTCTGCCACTGGTTCTGGTTTGATCACCCATGTGCAGTTCTGTGGGAAGATTCAGATTGCCTCTTGTCATTTAACTTGAGTGATGGAATTAGGAATTTCAGCTCTTGAAATGGCCACTGGGATGCGGAGATTGATTTGTAGTCCTGAGGTGAGATCATACGAAGATGCTGTCCTTCCCTGTGGTCCACTGTATCATTTAATTGCTTGTCCATGTTGCTGGAATCTTAAAAAATTTACAAATGAGGTTTTTGCCAAGTCTGTTTTGGAAGATGTGGTGGAAACGTGATGTTTATGTACAGTGATGACTTCTCAAGTATGGGACAGCATTTACTTAAATAAATCAAAACTGGAGAGTGGCCTGCTGTTTCCTAATGAGAGTTAGTCAAAGAGCAGAGTTCTGAAAGCATATTTCAGTACCCTAACTAACTGAATACAGTTGAAGTCGTAACTTATACAGGGCATGTTCCTTGTCAATACGGTGTTCTGGGGAAATAAGTAAATCTGAGTACAAAAATAGAGAAATACTTTGCTTTTGCTGAGTGAAAAGGTGTAATTTTCTCTTGTGTTAGGGTTTAACCAAACTTTAAAACATAGTTGTTTCCCACTCCCCCTTTTTTCATACTTGTGGATAATAATTGAGGATAACACTCTCAACTTCCACTAAGTAGGATCGTTGCTACCTTCTTACCTCTCTGGTAAACAAGGTAGAAGGTGAGTTTGCCAAAAGCGCTGTGGAAACAGGTGAGACGTCGCAAATGGAAAAAGGGGAAGTCATTATCTGTAGAGGAGGAGGATAATGAAGATGATACCAATGGCCACGGGAACTTTGGCAAGTTTCTGTTAAAATATTTTCATGTGTACACAGTATTCATTTCATTCTTAAGGATGCATGAGAAGCTGTTTACCATTTTCTGGAACTCAGTGTTACCTCTGCATTTTCTTCCTTGGATAAGTGTGTGTGCTACCCTGGTGCTTCTCTGTACAGCTTTTGCTCTTTTCAGCACTGCTTCTCGCTCGGCTCACTAAACCTGTTAAACTCATCTTGTAGTGTTGGTGTGGTATGGTTTTTTCTTTCCTTAATTTCTGTAGGCTGTAGGAAGTCTGTGAGGCTGACACAGCATGTACTCCTTCTTCCATCTCTCTACAATAACATTATTCAGGGGTAGTAGCTTTACTAGTATTTCATCACATATTTTACTCTGTGATGCTGCTGCTTGAAAGCAAGTAATAAAAGCAACAACATTGCGTCAGTTTTTGAAAATTCTATCTCAGCTGCAACCTCCCAAGTTTGCGTTTGTATCATTCAGGGTTGTACTGTTCGTACTCTTTGTGAATTACATACATTTAAAATTACTTCGGTTTCTCAAGCTAGCAAGTTTTTAGGTAGAATTGTGTTCTTTTGGTATGCAACACAGTAGATTACAGAAAATTCTACAGAAATTAGTTTGAAATAAAGTAGAACTGACTCACAGCTTGCTCTCCACTTCTTACGTAAAACAGTTCTGATCGACACTGCCAGTATGGGAACTGGTGATAGTGGAAGTCAGTGAGCTTGCATCTTTTTTCCAAATCACATTAACCAAACTTGCTTCTGAATACCACATGACTTTTTGCTTTGAAAGCATAGATGTGACACAGGCAACTTGGTTTACTGGCAGTAAGCATTCTAGTATTTAATGTTGTCTTATTTTGAATGGGGATTGCTATGTTAGTATTTCTATTTTGCCTCTAAGTTTTTTTTGTTATTCTTTTATTTAGTTCCTTGCTGTTCAAACATAACACTTCGTAAACAAATAATGTTTAGGAATTGTGTGAGTATTTTGGGCCCACTTTCTCATACAGAACTTGTTAAATGTCTGAACAGTTTTTTCCTCTGTCTGCAGCACTTCCTTTTTCTGGTACAGCTTTCTATGATGCATGCTTGTATTTATTTATTATTTTGAAGAGATTTGTTTGCAGCTATTTCCTCCATTCATTCACCTCATATTTTGGCATAGTAAACTTGAAGTAGTGTGAAGAGGACACATAAAAAGAATAGTGAAGGTTTATGGACAGTTAAAAAACCCTCAAACCAACCAAACCCAGACTGTTTCTACGGCTGGTGCTGCACCCTGATAAGTCATGGTTTTGCTTCCAGAGGTGGTTGAGTTAATCTCTTTGGGGTTTTTGCTAGGGCTGGCCTCCTACCTCTTCATTTGGACATTTCTCAATTGGTTCACCTGATTGTCTGTGCTGTGTTAAGGTTAGTCAAATGTGTAAACAGGTAGTTAGGCAGGAACATGGGTGTAGCGTAAATTCTGCTGTCATGGTGCATCATCCTGGGGTCTATTGTTTTTTGACAAAGTCCTGGGAGAGTTAGACACTTCTGTTGTTGAAAGCAGCTGTTTTGGAGAAGATTTCTGGGAGGCAGCTATGTAGTTATGTGATAAAGACTCATGGCTCTTTCAGTAAGTCGTATGTTGGACACTGGAATTGCTTATGGCTTGTTGCTGGGATTCATGCAATTAAGAGTTACACAACAGTTCAGAGAAGCATTCAGAAGGACTGACAACTTGTGTCTGTCTAACAAATGTAAGAACTTTTGTACGTTAAACTGCAGCCAGATTCAAGACCCTCAATTTTATAATAGAAGATTGACTTCCCCCATGTATTTTCTGCTCATTTATTAAGAATAATTCAGTTTATTTTCCTGGGTTGGGGTAATCTATGTCTATTTTGGGGGGTGGGAGGGGAGGGCAGGAAGAGAAGGTCAGCTGTTTTTAATACTGGTGTTTTTCTCCATGGTCAGAGCTTTCTAATTATACCCGGGATAAAATATCAAATTTCAAAGTCCTTCACACAAGGAAGGTTCTCTGTTTGCAGTGGCATTAGATACATATGCATCCCATAAACATATGCATCATACGCGTTTTGGTTTTGATTAGTATTGATTGCTCTGCTATTGCTTGATACTATTTTATTTTGAGCAGTGAAGAAATGATCACTTATAGAGGTGTATCTTGTAGATGGAAGCACTTAGAGCGCTAGTTTCATTTTGCAGCTAGACAGGTTGTTCAGGGTTACAGTGAACCTTCTCTCTCTTGTGCATTATGACTGACTGTTGCGCAACAGATAAGGATTCTAAGTAGCTGAATGATTCTATTATGATCTGGCCTAAGAAATGGCTTCAGAGATTTTCTTCCAGTTATGATAAATATAGTTAGCGCTAGTGATTTTAAAAAAGCATAGCACAGGAATATGTAAATGAGTAGGAGGTGTTAATCAACTTTATATTGGAGGGTTTCTTTCTTCTCCTCCTTCAGAGGAAAGTGTCTGCTGTGCTCTCTCCTAGTGATTAGAGTTTTATTAAAACCAAAATGGATTGTGTTACATTATTTTCTGTGCCAGATACACAGTAATGAAATAGATCAGAAGAGTAACACAGGGTAGTAAGGAAGCCATTCGAAATGCTCTTTTTTTTTTTTTTTTACTTCATCTGCTGCTGTTTTGTGGTAGAAATATTTTTAGCATGTGTTTTAAAATATATTTTTTTTTCTATTTTCTTATTTATGTGGTTTGGGAAGTATTGGATCAGGTATTAAAATGTCGTGTGTATTAGCAAAGTGCTCTAGGGAGCACTCTTTGGTGGACCCCTCAAAGTTTATCAGGATAATTGAAAAGTCAAATTTGACTTTTTGTCTTGCTGCTGTTCAGAGGGAAACCAGTATCAACTGGCTGTTTTGTTTTTTTTTCTCCTATCTTTTAAAGTTTTCATTAGTGAGAGCGGTGTTAAGCATTGAAAGACTCTGGAGGTACATGAGCCATGTTTAAGAGTTTGTAATCTTCAAATAAATACTAGCTTGATGAAGCGAAAACCGAGTAATGCTGAGAAGAGAGCACTTTTAATCCTAAACTAGGCATTTGCTCACCCCTGACTGTATGGAAGGGAAAAATCTGCTGCTTAGATAAAGTAGTGTTTGGCAGGATTTGGCCAGATGGAGCTTATTCCCTTGACTAAGAAGCAGTGATGTCTTATAAGTTCCATGGTGCTTTCTGGGTTCTCCTGTTTACAATGCTGTTTCTGAATTTCATTCTTTTTGCGTTGAGGAGATGTTTCAGGATGCAAACTTGCTGTCTTTCCAGCTGAGCCTGCGGTTAAGGCAGACTGAAGCAATATGCTTGGAGAAGTGTGAATTTTCTCATGTTTCAGTGAGCGTTAATGGGCAGACTAATTAGGACAAGTTGAAGCCAAAATTGCTGCATTTCACTTTCAGACAAATTATCAGAGGCATCCATCAGCTGTAGTTGGACAGTATGTGGCATTCCAAGTTTAAGTCTGCTTGAAGAGGTTTTAGTCAGAAGTGAGGAAAATAAGTTTAGATCTATCTCAGGGCTTAAATTTAGAGTAGAACAAGGAAAAACAAGTCTACCACATATGAATAACTCTGTACTTCAATAAAAATGGGTGAAGGAGATCATATACATTAAGTTAGTATTTCAGGCTGAAAATGCTATATCAAATACTGTAGGAGCTCGGGTCAGTCACGCCATGATCAATGTGATCACGTGAAAGCTGTTTATTTAGTAAAACATCGCTCTTTTATAATCTCTTGGCATAGCACGCAGTACAAGCTATTCTGCTATTGGTTACATTGTGCACATCATTTACCTAGCAACAGTTTCTAATTGGTAGCACATACTCTTCAAGCTCTCCTTATTGTAGGATAGCTCAGTCCATTCTCCTTACAGGAATTGTAGGATTGTTGCTCCTGCACTGACTTCTTGCCAGGTTGCTGTTCTGTGGAATTTGCTCCTTAGGCCTCTTATCTCCTTCACTCCCTGGGACTCTTCAGCCTCAGGGCTTCCCAGGCTTTTTCAGGGAAACATCATTGTCTTGCTCAAGGCTAAGGTCCATCCCTGAGTCCTCAGACCAGCTGTGGACTCCCACAAAATACTACTATAATTTTTTTGGTATGGAACTGTATTTAACTTTTACAGATACATGCATACAGACAGGGTGTCTTCTCTGACCTTTTTCTTGCAGATGTGACATTCCTACTCTCAGAAATCTGCATAGATTAAAATAGGTCCCCACAGTCAGTTCTTTTTGAGTCCTAATGTACTCTTATTTTCTTTGGATATGAAAAAGCCCGTGGCTGCTTCCTTCTCAGCACTTTGTGCTGTGTCACATCCAGATTCTGGGTAAGGAACAGTATGAAAGTTAGTTCTCTTGAGCGTTAGAAAGGCAGCAACCTCTGGCCAAGGAGTACCTGTGCAAGAAGAGGTATGTTTCTTTCTACTGTGTCGTTTTTCCTCCCTAGGAAAGTAGGAGGACAGAGTCTCTCCCTGCTCTTCTGCAGCATGCTCCCAGAAAGCAGGAGTCTAACCCTGTGCTTTCCATCACTTATGTTTGAGACTCCGGTTCTATCATGTCATATACCTCTTTTGCCTTCTTGTCATTGCTTTACATCCTCAGCCAGACATGACCAAGTGCCTTTATTTCTATTGCAGAGCAGGGCTGGAAGCTGGTAGCCCTTGCTGCACAGAGAAGAAAGATGGAACTTTTTTTTTTGTTTTGGTAGTGACTACCTATTAAGCATCTACTGTGCTGCAAGAGGAGACAGGAAAGCAGAGCTGAGAGAAGCTGATACTGCACCTGGCACAGGCAGATTGGTTACGTGAGGTGGGCATATCACAATTCTGGGAACTCAGTGTTGCATATCACTGTCTCCACTGCTGCAATAGCTGTGGGCACAAATGTGGTTGTTCAGAAAACCGTGATTCCTTCCACTTGAAATGGACTGTATGGCCTTCTGTCTTCCTCTTTAATGTGTCCCACCTCTTGAGCAATATCAAGACACAGAAAAAAGCCAAGGAAAATGCTTCTCTCCACAGTACAGAATTTTTAAGTAAGGTTTGCAGGGAGGAAGGAAGGTCTTTCATCTTGCCTGTAAAAAATGGTACCTCACATTTATTAGCAACATGATCCATCTGATAACAAGCTGGTAGCATTCTACTCTTCATTTCATTTTCTCTAATGTGAGTATCCTGTGTGTATTTTATGGCTTTTGTCACTGCCTTGTGAATAACTCTTAAGCTGTTGGTCCATTTCAGCTAGCTCTGACAGTTTTGTCAAGTCTTAAAGATAACTGTGTTGTGGAACTGCTGTGAAAATAGGTGGCTGGGTAGAGGCAAGAGACAATGTGATGTGAGCTTCTAGTTTGAAACAGGAGGGTACGTGGTGGGGCAGTGACACATTAGGAGGCAGGAAGGCTTCAGCAAGAATTTCCACCTTCTTAGGAGCCCGGGTTCCTTTAGGAGCTGGAAGTCAAGCAAGCAATAAATAGGTATCAGTCAAGGAACTGTTAATTATTTTGTGGGCTCTAATGCATTTTTCTCATAAAGAGTATGGCTGTAGGGCTGTATTGTTTTGTGTTGTGCTGCAAGTGTAAGGCGTGAGGAAGTCTGGTCCCAAATAGAGAGGAGTATTCAAGTTGGGGGTAAGGATATCTTTATTTGGACACATAGAAAAAAGAAGTTAAGCCATTTAAAAGAAGTTGTTGCACCATTGGAAGCTCTCTTCTTTTTTCTTCTCTGGCATGGTATATTGAGTCAAATATATCCTTTGGAAGTGTGTCCAGTTAATAATGTGTTCTGGCTTTCACCAAATCACGATAACCTAGTGCAGCCATCAAACCAAGTATGCCAGTTGTACTTCTAGAAAATTTTTTTAATTGTCCACTGTGATCTCTTGTACCAGATGACAAATACCAATGAAATAAGTTCTCTCTAGGTTACGATGAGAGAAATGAGTGTACCCATCTTGCTTTTGGCAAAAAAGACCCCAAAATAATGTTTTAATTAGAGCAGTTTCATGCTATCTGCTGTGAACCTAGTAAGTGATATGAGCTTGCTGAGGTGCAGCCATGTGACTTGGTGGGAGCTGATCCTCTAATGAGAGGATTAGCTGTTTATTTCTGGTTGTCCACAGCCTGTGATGCTAAGCACATGTCACTGAGTGTGTGAGAGCTCTCAGCCTATCCCCAGTAACCTCTCCTTTACCTATCTCATCTTTGCTCTTCCATCCCCTCTATCACCTCACTGAGTTCTCTGTTCTTGCTATTTCAGCTTGGGATAGATTTCGTAAACTACACTACATACAGTTTCTGTGTGCTATTTTATTGGGGTCTATAAATAATACAAAAAATAAAGGGAACATGAAATTTTTCAGAATCTTTTTTAGCTAATCACCTGTTATAGTTTAACCCCAGCCAGCAACTGAACACCACACTCCTTACCCACACTCACTCACTCTTCCACCCGAACACCCACAAACACCCACCGGGTTGGGGGAGAGGATTGGAAGTGTAAAAGTGAGAGAATTTGTGGGTTGAGATAAAACAGTTTAATAATTGAGAAAGGAAAATAACAGAAATAAAACCCAATAGAGTCAAATAATGCAAATGAAAAACAGTTGCTCACCACCAGCCAACAGATGCCCAGTCAGTCCCCAAGCAATGGTCCCCTTGCCAACCTCCACCTTAGTTTTGTTGCTGAGCATGATATATGGTCTGGAATATCCCTTTGGTCAGTTGGGGTCAGCTGTCCCAGCTCTGTCTCCTCCCAGCTTCTTGTGCACCCCCAGCCTGCTTGCTGATGGGGTGGTGTGAGAAGCAGAAAAGGCCTTGACTGTGTGAGCTGCTCAGCAATAACGAAAACATCCCTGTGTTATCAACAGTGCAGCACACATCCAAAACACAGCCTGGTTCTGGCTACTGTAAACAACATTAACTCTGTCCCAGCCAAAACCAGCACAGGAAGCGTAGTTTGAAATCAGTGAGATCCAAAAGGGATTAATAGCTCTAAGAGGCCATCATTAAACTGGCTTGTCTCCAGCACAGCCATTTCACAAAGTGCATTTAGTGAATAGTTTTGCCTTTTAAAAAATAAGAGGAGTGATTAAAGAGGAACCAGTCCTGGGGCTCCTGAATTGTATTAGCTTTACCTTTACCATTTGTGATATAGAAGCTACTTAATAGTATATGGGGTGGGGGCGAAATCCAGCCTGCCACCTTAAAGCTGGGGAGTGAACACTGCCTTCTGCTCACAGCCTGAGAATTGTATCAGGAGCTGCTGTTGCCACCACTTAACAGCTCTTTTTTGTGACCTAGCAAAATAAATCAGAAAATCTCCCACTTTAATATGTTTCCATTCCCATAATCTTAAATGGTTTAGAAGACCCTGTTTTGTCAAGAACCCTTTTTCCTTCTAGTTTTGTATTTCACCTTGAATTGGATGTTTTGTCCTTATGTTAATAAGCATTTTATATTGCACTTACTTACGTGGTAAATCTCTCTTCCCAGATCATTCAACTTCAAGTGGTACATCCTCGTTTAAGCCCAGCCGATCACTGGTTTCTATTCCCACTGCCCATGTGATGCCGTCTAATGCCAGCTCTTCACTTTCCAAACACAGGGAAGCTTTCAAGTCTGATGGCGCAAAATGGAGTACAAGCTTTGTACGGTCAGGAGGAGGCAGAAATCAGGGTGCCCTGGACAATTCCCTTGACATGAAAGATGCAAGACCCGTAAGAAAATGGTCCTCCTTGTCTAAACTCAGCTCACCAAATACCTTCAGCCAAGATGGTAGTAGTCATTCAGTGGACTCCAGGGCTAGTACAGACAAAGCTATGTCACCACAATTAAGGACAAATGGACCAAGTTGTTTGCATGATAGCATGGAGTTGCTAAAAATAGAGGACAAAGAAATGGGGAAAAGACGATCTTCTCTACTGGAATGCAAGTACAAATTCGAAACGTGCAGCAAAGATGACTTTGTTTCAGATTCCTCAAGTAGGAGACATGCCTTAGACATGACCTACAGTGCCTTACCTGAAAGCAAACCTATGGCAGCCAGTTGTGAAGCTTTTGGACAGAGATATGCAACTCTGGGACAACAGGCTGTGAGTGGAGCTCCCATACAGCCTGCAGTGAGGACTCAAATGTGGCTTAAAGAACAGTTACGTGCAAATCCCTTGGACTGCAGGACTGCTGAGGAGCCCTATGGTGTAGCTGCATGGCATGTGCAGCAGCTTGAAGACTTTAGACCAGAAGAGCCCATGCAGGTAAGGTTAAAGCTTGGTCTTTGCTGCCATCATGTGGCACCATGAGTTGCAACTGAGGAGTAACACCAGGCAGTTTTTAATAAAATAGGAAAAGGAACAGGTCCTCTGTTAGGATGATGATGTTTTTAATCTCTGATTTAGGATGCTGCAGCTTGTTTCTCAATATTACCTGAGTGCTAACAGATATTTTTATTGTTAGCTGGGTTTTTTGTTTGTGTGTTGTTTTTCCTGGCATCTGCTTAGTTTACTCACAGTCATTGTGCCTGACTGCATGAGACTAGCATCTCTTTTTCCTGAAGCTAGACACAGTAAGAGAGAGGTTCAGCACTAAAAGGTTCATCAAATTACATTTTGAGTAGGTCGTAAGAGTCTTTGGTCACAGTGTAGTGGGGGAAGTGCGAATGTATTTTGATCTGAATGGGTTATGTTGCATTTCTGCATTCAGCAAAATAAGAATGATTCTTGTATATTGCAAGGATGAACATTCCATATTGCTATGCCTCACATTTCAAAATTGAGTTCAGTTAGATATTGCTGCTTATTTTTTAATTAGAATCAACTAATAGTAGTCAATGAATCTGGTTTGTTTAAATAACGTGGGTTTTGTGTGTCATACTTCAAATATTTTTATAATTAAAACATCAAGCTCATGGTTTTAAGAGACAGATAACCCCTCCTAACATGACAAATCACAGTCTTTGTTTCCAGATTTTCCATAATGGGAAAAGATATATCTTGTGAAGGAAGGCAGTATTTAAAATCGAAGTGTTCAAGTTTACCTATGTAGGTAAACTTGGTTTGCCAAAAAAAATCCCAAGATTACAATATGTAAGTTTACCTGAAAGGAATCTTCGGGCTAGGCTAGGATATTAGCTGAGCAGAGATAATTGAGCTGCATGTGTGAACTGGATCTCGAGATCCAATTTTGCTCTTAATGGTGATGTAGATTTTTTTTAACTTGAAAAAAAATTGAAGGCAATTAATATGGCCAAACTAATAGTAATCCTTAAGGGTCTCTGTAAAAACATGACATTGTTCCAGGTAGCCACCATGTACATTACCCTTATTACTACAGAAACCCTCATCTTTCTCTAAGCTTTTTGAAGATTTATATGTTGAGAAATTACCCAGATAGAGAACAGAGGCTGATGGGGCCGTCTTAGAGCCAAAATGATGAAAACTGACTCACTGCTGAGCCAGCTGGGCTCTTGGCACCTGGCAGCTACTGGTGGTGTTGAGGAGCACGTGAGGGGTTCGGGAAGTGACAGCAGGGTACTGTGGAGGAGCTTGGTCGGTCCGTTCATTCAAGGCTTCCCAAAAACCTGTGAAACACGTAGCTGGCTGCAGCTGTCAGCACCGTTGGCAGTAAGGTTTGTGTGCAGAGTACTGTGCCTGGGGGTTCTCCTTTTGCATTTATATATTCAGAGTAAGCTTTATTTACTTATGTGTTTTCCTCATCTTTTATGTACCTTTCACAACACTTTGTTGGTGTTTTAGACACTTTAATGGGTGTTTTAGAAACCCTTACTTTTGTTTAGGTCAAAACTCCTAGCTTTTGTTTTTCACTTCTCACAAGTACTTCCTTCCTCACTCTGGTTGTGATTAAACATAGTGCCTCTGTTTTGTATGAAGGCAGTTTCATGTTTGAAACAGATGAAGCCCTATATGTGTTATTATGGTTATTAAAAAACTTCAGTTTATGTAGGCATGGATGATGAGCTGTTTTGAGGATGGAGCCAACAGGGGGAGCATGAGCATCGTTTATCAGTTTGGCTGAATTCATACAATGGTGCTGCACCTTTTCAGGTTCTTGAGACTGTGAGATTATAGAATGATGCTGTGCCTAAAACTTTTTTTTTCTTGCCCCTGTTGTTTATATATGTGTCAATATTGATATATGTCCTATAAGATCCATCTAGCCCCTGGCTTAGGGAGCAGTGATCCTACTGACTGTCTGGTCAGTTGTGGAAAACAGAGGAAGTCCTTGAAGCTACAGCCTTTGCTCGGCTTACCCTTACTTACCACACAATTATGAGGGGGGCAGGGGGAAAGGCACTGGGAGTCTGACAGTAATTAAGGGCACAAGGGCTGTGGAGGAGGTTCCTGGTGGTCTTAGCAAGCACTTTGGTACGATTTGGAGTTGTGTTGATGGTCCATGAAATGCAATCTGTTACGTTTCCTCAAGTGAGAAGATGTGGTTGTGAAATAGGACTCAGAAGCAAAGTTAAGTGTGTGCAAGAGCCATGAGCCTTTGGGCTCTTAGAGCCATCCTCTGCTGGTCACCTCCGTGCCCTGTCTTTCTGTCCAGAGGTTACAGCCGTAAGGAGGAGGGGTGCCTTACGTGTGCCAACTTGCGGCAGAATATGGCAGAGATAATAGATGGAAATTGCATAAGTGCATCTTTTTCCTTTAATGTATCTGGTTTACTGTTTTTTCTTTAATGAGGAAAACACTGCCATGTTCATACTATGTATGTAAAAGTTACTAGAAATAAAATTTGCATTGGGGTATTTGGAGATCCTACAAGAATCTTAATTTCCAAACAGAAGGAAGAGAGTAAACTGCATGAATACCTAAGCATTGGTAAACAAAAGTTGTAAAACTTTAATGGAAAGAAAAAGTTATAACAATCTTGAAATAATATTGTTGCCACAGAAAACTTTATTCTTAAATGTCAACTCAAAGCTAATTTTTTCTTGCAATCCTTAATCATTTTTGATCTTTAATACCAACATTCTTTCTGTGTCACATTTTGGTGACTGCCTCACATACTTTTCAGCGAGATAAAACTTTTAAACATGAACAGTTACCACCTCTAGTTGGCAGGGTGAACCCCTGCACTGTGAGCCACAGTTAAACTTTTATGTTTTCTTCTTTTTGCTGGGAAGTTGGGAGTCCAGGAACTGGGATTCTTTTCATTATAGCACATATGTGGGCTCAGTCTGGAGTAAGTGCTGGCAGATGATGGGAAACCAAGCTTGGAGCATGCTTGATTGTAAAAAGAGACTTGGCACTGGTTACCCGATAACTTTGCCAATTTTATATGTCATCTCAGGAAAACGCATGTTTCAGTTTCAGCAGTGTATTTTGGTCTTTGCTGGAGATCTTGTAATTTTCATTGGTGGCTGAACAGAGGTTGTTGGCCTTGTTTTTGGGGTGTTTCTACATGCTAATGGCAGAGTTCCTTATAGACTTCCTGTGCATGTAATTTTGGATCTGGAAATATGTGGTTGTTGGTAGCAGTAGACACATCTTTCTCCTTTTATTAAAAAAGGAATACGTGATTTTTATTTTTTGTCAGGGATAACTCATTTATCTAATTTTAGCTATTAAACTGTCATGGTGGTTTCCTTAAGACGGGGAAACTTCGATACAGAGAAGAGCAAAACAGGCAATAAGTTTTGTACACTCTGGAGCAGCGTATCAGTGAATAGCCATTTTGTTGGGAAAACCATTTTTGTTCTCCTGTAGACTGGAGTGGGCGTCATATCAGTTTTTATGGTTTTCGTATGTGCTTTGAGCCATCTGTGTTAAATGTCAACAGAGATCCTCCTAAATAATACATAACTGTGTAACTGCTACAACATATATCCCTTGTATATAAATTTGCAGAGTTTTTTTTTTAAAAGCAGAATATTCCAAGATTACCAAAATAAGTGGTAGAGTGCTTACAGCGATGTAACTGTGCAAAGTTTTCCGCTTTAAATGCAGACAGGAATTGATATTATTATAACAACATAAAAAAGCTATAGCTATGTAGTTTGCAGAAGCAGTTTTAAGTGTTCATTGCTTTCATTTTAACTATCTGTGCTGCCTTAGCTAATGCTGCCTAAGCTTTTTGGAGCAGGTAGTGTAGAGTGGAATGTGGATGCCTGTTAGCAGTAGGAATCACCTAAACTATTTTGCTAGTCATGCTGCCTTTTCCTGTGAAAAGTCTTTTTGTAGATCCAATTTAGATGGGTCTCTTCCAGGTAACTGAACCACCCCATAGCAGCAGTAATCATCTGGAAATCCTGAATGTGAACGTGAGTAGATAGCTCTGTAATATACCCAGCACTTGCGAGAAGTGATGGATCAACAGTATTTGTTCTGAATCAGGGATGTGCTGTTGGTAATAGAAAGCTTGAAGCTGGGGCTTCCCCCACCCCATAAGCAACATCTGCCTCTTCTGCCTATCTGCAGAATACTACTCGTATGCATATATATGGCATTGATTTTACTGTACAGTCCGTATGTATTGGTGCACTTTGTTCACATGTTGTACATTGGAAGGAGATGTTATGAGTGAGCTGTTTGGCCCCAGTGTAATGTATGAAAGCTACCTTCTGGGCAAATAATTCCAGCAGAAGTGAGCTCTTCTTGGTCAAGTAACAAGTGACGTGTCAGATAGAGCTTGAGGGCTCCCACACTGTATGCTTGACCTATGCGTAAGTGGTAAATTCAGCTTATTGAGGCTGTAGCACACTCTGTTTATGCAGCTGCACCTACTGCTCATGTACGTGTTGGTGTTAATGGCTTCCTACGCAGAGTTACGATAACCCTTGTTAATGGTTGTTTGATTTTTCAATTGTTTTAACAGCTTCTTTTGATACTGCTGGATAACAGTAATGGCTTCTGGCTTTCAAGGTGTTTCTGTGACCTGTAGGTGGTCAAAAAAGGTATAGCTGATATTTATGTTTTCATATGTAAACTTCACTCAGCTTGCAGCAGCTGAGATAGGGATGTTTTTCATGGATATCCTTGTTTCCATCTACAGCAGCTGTGCTTTTGCTCCCCATGGGTAACTTGATGTGTGCTGTCCACCCAATGTAGGTGTTTCATTCTGCCTTCCTGCTGCATCCGTGTCCTTTCCTATGAAGTACATGTTCTAGGAAAATCTCACTTTAAAAATTTGATTTCTGCTGTCCCTTTTTGCAGAAATGATGTTCCTTGAAGGCTGCAGATCTTCTTGTAGATTTTTAAATACAAGTCAGCTGTAGCAGTGAGGAAACTGTGGTAACAACTGATGCATACTTGGATTTCTTCATGTACTCAGCAAGGTTCTAGGTGCTTTCTTTACTCAGTGGCAGGCAGATAATTGTGCACAGCTTTTAGGACTCTGCTTTCTGATAAAGCTGTCAGGTATTTCAGCCTCTGTAGTCTTTGCATATTTATATTCAGGCGGTTTGGAATGTCTCTAGATCATCACTGCAAACCCCTCAAAACAAGGCTTGAGAAGGATGCAGAGCCTCACAGGTGTTCACATCAGCTTCACAAGGATAAATGCCAGCACCAGAACCAAGACAATAAGCAGAAAATTGAGTAGCAGGTTGAGACCTCTGTTGTTAGCAAGATCCATAATGTGCATCAGTCTGCCTTACTGTGCTGGCAGCAGACTCTTGAGTGTAGCTTTGGGTTGCTCCTTTAGTAGTAAGCAATGTAGAGTCACATGAATTTCATCGCATCCTCAGCTGTTTACCTGTGTTTAATTTCTGCCACTTTATAAAAAAAAATGCTTGTTTACAATATCTAGATTTATCTTTTTTTTCACAAAAAAAGCAATCTGGATGCTTCTATATGCTGTTTTTTCCAAACACCTTAAAAATAAATTAAAAAAAAAAGTTAATGATAGCTTTCACTACTGCAGAACTTCCAAAGAGCTAAATAATGGTGAAAGGCCTTGAATTTCATACAGTTTGGCTCTTTATTTCTTTACTTTTTTTTAAAGCGCATGATACTTTTCAGGCCCATTTGATCTTCAAAAGAAAGGCCTAATCTCAACACTTACCCTGATTCAGTAATAGACTTTCTCGTCTAGGAAAAATGTACCTCTGTTAATAGGATTATTTCCTACCCTTCTAGGGTTTGGCATCGTGCGGTACGGTTGGCAGCCTGTTGCCAGCAGTGCTGTGTAGGATTCATGGCAGCTTTGCAAATGCCTTATTAAGAATCAAGATTGCGCTTTTAATAGCACATATGCAATACTTTATTTTAAGATAGTATTAATAACTTAGCAATTGTGTTTTATATCTAGAAATAAGTAAATAAATATATCACTGAAAGAAATAGTACCACTTACCCCTAACAATTGCCAAAACTTCTTTTTAATAACCAGTGAAGTTTTTAGAGAAGATCACAAGAGGGCAGTGTGTTATAATTTTAGACTTTATATGGAGTGGAACTTTTGGCATTCTTTTATCTTTAAAAAAACAGCAAAAAAAAAAGGCTTATAAAGCAATCACTTTAACTGTCAGATATTACAATAAGTCTAGAGCCTGTTTTAAATAATTTAACTTAACAGGGTTCTTACTGAGATGAGCATCAGTTTTTAAAGGAATCCTTATAAATATGTTGCCATTGTTAGTCCTTGCAATGAGCAAGTGATGTCCACTCATCTCCTTCCATAACCAAAATGGATTTTTTTTAATCAGTTCTTAACATCTAAGTCAAAGCTAAAAGGACTACGTTTGTTGTTAAAGAAAATATATCTATGGATCTTGTAGGACTTCACAAGTATTTTCTAATTGTATGCTGACAGATGCTGTTTATTAATAGCCATGCATGTACAGGTATTTGGTCTGTAACCTATAGTATATTAGTATGCTTCCAGATATGAGAAAGAATACTGCTTAAGTTAATGTGTTGATTACTTTGCTGTAATCTTGACTGAGGGTATATAGATGAAGGACATCTCAGCATGAGAGTGTATCTCTGACAGGATTATTGTTCTGTGTGTAGCTGTAGCAAAACTTACATAGAAGCTCATTATGCTGGGGGGAAGGGGACAAACGTTTTGTGCGTGCTTGTGAAAAATTTTGTTTAAGCGACTTTACACTTCTCTTTTCAACGAGTGGTTCAGTTCTGCTGGGAAGGGCAGTTGTTGCTATACTGATGCAGAAGAGTTAATAAAGAAATACAAGTACCTGCTGCCCTCTAAAGTGGGACAAATGATCAGGACTAAGTCTCGATCACAGCAAAATTGAAATTCTGAAATGGGTTATGTCTTCACGTAGGGAGAAATGAGTAGATATATCAATTTTTGCTGAGGAGCTGGCTGTGGAAACACATCTTTTAAACCAGCATATTCTTCGCATATTCTTCTTCCTGATTCAGCTCTTTCCCAGTGTACAATTGCCACGGAAGTTTGTCATTTGGGTTTTTTGAGGAAGAGTAATACCAGATTGTTGCCTGTTGAGCTGTCTTTATTCACTATTAGCATGGAAGATGAACATAGCTAAAAGACACCTTTGGTGTAGTGGAAGACAGAATTGAAAACTTAATCCAAGCTACATGCTGTGTCTGGAATTTTTATTATGGCTCATGAAAGTCATGAACTTCTGGATTACACTTTCATAAAATTCATTAGGATTGCTTATGTGCTGTAGTTAGTGAGTGTAAATCGAGTATGTGCAAGTGATCTGGGCCTTGCAAAACAGGCAAGACTACGATTGAGAACCAAGCAGAGGAGAGGTGTAAAGAATAAGAAAGCTGTGATGATTTAGCTTGTTTTCACATAACTTTAATAAGTAAATGATAGAACGGATGCTTCTTTCTAAATAGAATTGTACTTCTCTTATTTTACACAATATATTTTCAAGCAGTCATTTTAATAAATAAAAATACAGTAGATGCTATTTTTAAAGCCCATATAAGCATACAAAGAAGATTTTACTATGTATAAAAGGTATTGATTTTTTTAATCTCTGGGTTCAGTTGACATTTAGATACAGGGGATGGTAGCAAATTTTCTGATCAGCAGAATCCTAAGACACAAATGAACCATACAGTACATGCAATTTATTTGCATTGCTGTAAAATAACAGTAGGGTTTCCAGTTTATTTATATTTCAGTTTTGTTCTTGTTTTATTTTTTTAATAAATAATGGCTTTCCAGGTACATAAAAAGAAGGTGCTGGGTTAGTTTTTATGAGAGTTTCAATTTTTATATGAGTTTCAATTTTTATATGAGTTTCAATTTTTTTATCAGTGCTTTACTTTGACTTCTATACATCACTGGGTTGTGAAACCTATAATCCCAACATGTCCTCAGGATGTATATACTGATACTTTAATTTTACTCTTGACACCTTTTTTCTTCAGAAGTTTTCAGTACTGTGAAACTTTGTTTATTTCCAACTGAAGTCTCTTGAAAGAAACACTTCCAAAGCAAACTAAAACTGGAAACCCTATCCACCACCAAAATACAGATTTATGAAGAGAAGAAAGTAACCATAGAGTTTCCTATTTCCTGCCACCTCCCTGCCCTTAAGTGCACTGTTTGTGGCTTTTCTTAAGAAAGATTAATAGGGGAAAGTACACTTACTGAAATCTCATGCATTTGTGGGAGTGGTCAGAATGCACAAAATGGGAATTGAGATTTACTCTGACCGTTCAAATCAGTCGTATGCATATACTAATTTGCAAGTGGGGGAGTGTGTTGCTGATCTCATCAGTGCTTGACCTAGTCCTCATACAGGAGCTAACTAATATTTCCTCTAGTGATCGGTCTTATTTCAGAGGTCTGGTCTCAGCGTATCTATTTGCCAGACAGGAAATGCGTCACCACTGGACTTGTTTGCATTCCATCAAATACAGTGTTTTCAGAGATTTCTTCCCTTCCTGCTCAGCTGTTCATTGTCAGCCTCTACTCATGGAATATTAAGTTTTAAAGGTAGAATACGAGATTAAGATAAACTTGTTTTGGTTTTCTGTATTCATCAATAAGATTGCTTATATAGAGTGCTGTAGAAAGGTGCCTGTTTAAAAAGTGGATTTCTGT
The DNA here is from genome assembly GCA_013400335.1 of Eurystomus gularis. Taxonomy (NCBI): domain Eukaryota; kingdom Metazoa; phylum Chordata; class Aves; order Coraciiformes; family Coraciidae; genus Eurystomus; species Eurystomus gularis. The sequence continues at coordinate 451,213 of VZZY01021079.1, read as the reverse complement.
TTGACCTCTGCCTACTGATTCTTGAGCTTTCTTGAAATTTGAAAACTTTACAAAGTTTCTAGAAATTTCACTCAATACCAATGACATGTTGGAAGTCTACTGCTCAGTCGTGTTAATGGTAACTGCTGGAGCAGAAACTTCATCCTTTATGTGTATAGGCTATGGCTTACATTTTGAAAAGATATTTCTGCAATGCTTTTTCTCCTGTGCATAATTGTTTATATATTTTTCTAAAATAAATGATACATTAAAAAAAAATACTTGCATTGAAGTTGAAGGTGGTGGTGCTACTTTTGTGTGATATGCTTCAATCACAGCAGTAAGGGTGACCTAGACCTTTCTTTTTTCCACATCAGATAAAACCCACTTTGTGTGACAGTTGCAAGTATCAACTCTTCTGTAGTTTTAAAGTAAGGAAATCATTACATAAATGACAGCGGGGCATAATAAGGCTGCCTGAAGCCAAATACTAAGAAGTCTGAGAATTAATTCTGAGTTGTACCAATTGTCATGTCACTTAAATGACTATAGAAAATGAAATCTTTGACACAAGCACACTGGTATCAATTTTTTTCTGCAAAACATAGTGAAAAAGCTTTCCAGATGTCACTTAGTTCTGTAAGGATGTACCTAGTGAAAAATACTGTAAATGAAGTTGCCCATTTTTTCAGATACAAGTTGTGTGTGTTCATATATATACACACATGTACATGTATGTGTGTATATATATGTATAAGATCCCTTAAATAGGGAGAAAAGCATATGAAATATTTTTGTTTATGGGTTAGGAGAGATTTTTGGTTTATTCTCATAAACCATTAAAAACCACTAAAACAAATTGAGTGCCTTCCGTTGATAATGCAGAGATGCAGCACCTTGAAGTAAGCAGAGCAGAAATTTTCCTAGGATGTGTTGCGGGCCGTGTGCATGTAGCTGTTCTTTGGGCAGACGTGGGCCAAATTTGGAGACCCTCCAAAGGCTTAAGGATTTTCAGGGAACCCTGAAAACAGACAGGCCCCCAAAAAGTGAAAGTTGCTTTTTGTGTGATCTAGCTAAAACTAATGGAGGAACTTACCAACTCCGTGAAGTGCTAGTACTTTACCCCATTTAGAAAGGACATTTCTTGATTGAGGCAAATTAGGTCATGGATGGCTTTGTAACAACAGGGTCTAAACACTGTTCTACGTAGACAAAGTGTGTTTTTAATACATGTAGCAGGTAGTAAGAGGATAGTGCGATGGTTGGCATACAGCTCTAGTCCAAGTGCTAGCCCCTCTCACAAGAGGATCCTTGCATTGGGAGTTGCAGGTGTAGGTCTCTCTTCCCTCTGGGGTGACTTTCCTAGAGGACAGTGCAGAGAAGTGCTGGAGCTTCAGATGAGCATCACAATGATACAGATCAGCAAGAGGCAAATTAAAATCAGACAGAAATTCACAAAGAGCTCTTGGAGCCTTTGGCGTGCTTGTGGGTTGACCTCAATAGTTGAGGCTCTCCTCAGAGCAGAGCGGGTTATGTGTTGGACCTTCTCCATGGCAACAAGAAAGCAGAGGGCACAAATCAGATGTTTTAGGAGTACAGGAAAGAAGAGAAGCTGTCAGGAACAGTGCAAAGTGCCTATTATCTTCTCTTTTTGTTTTAGACAGCCTTTGTGGAGCTGGGAAAGCAGGAAAGTGAAGAGTTAGATATGCAGAAATAAAGTGTTTGAGTACAAATGGAGATTGTTTTGAAGTTCTAAAAAGCCTGAGGTAAATAGATTGCCTTTACAGTGTTTTTACTTTAAACAGAAAATCAAATAACTTAGCTGTTCAAGTTCAGGTTTGTGCTGTGTTGTGCTTCTCCTCCCAAAGGCTACTGAGCACCTGCCTCTTAGCAGTGTTGAGGAACTATAAAATTGAATGTGTGGATATGTGGGATTTACCCAGATCATTGCTGTAAATTGTAAACTCTCTGTATCCTTTACAGTCTGTGAAAAGGCCGTGGCTGATTGCCCTCCCACCTCTCCATGCTTTATTTGTTCAAGCACACGTGAAAGTCTGATGATATGACTGGAGTCACAGACCTTTCAGCCAGAAGATCTGGATATTACTGCTGGCTGTTACTGACCTGGGCAGATAATCTGATTTACCAGTGCCTTATTCTGTAAGGGAGGGAAAGGAATCTTGAAGCATTTCCATTCCAAGTAAAAATTCTTTATAGTGTGTAATTAAAAGCTAATGCATTGCTGCTATAGGGACTTTTAATAGTGTATTTTTCAAAAGACAACAAAGTAAGGACTATTTTTCTTTTCAATACATGTGGGACAATGTGTTACAAAATATAGATGCAAAAGTGGAGGACTGCTAAGAGGAACAAAATAAAGCATATATATAAGCTTGTCTCTGAAGTGATTGTTTTATTTCAACTATATTTCCCCCCTTTTTAATGGCAGATGGGAAAACAGGGTGTCAGTTGTCTTAAAACTCCCGATAAATAATTGCAGTATCAGACCCTCCTGTATGAATGTTCTGTGGCAAGAGGCTGGCTTTGGTGTGCATCTGCTTAGCTCATAGTGAGGTGGACTCTGTAGGTTCTATTACAGTGTGAAAATGTGGTTTTCAAGATGATGATGATATATGCGTCTTATGCATCTCTCAAACTTTGCTCCTAAAGCTGCATTTGCCCCTAGATGTTTTATGAATTTATATCGTGATCATGCCTTTCCCAGAAGGCCTCTCCTTGCTACATCTTTTTTTTTTTTGCAATAAATGAAATGCCTGTCCACTTAAATATGCTGCATAAAGAAAAAACATTGCTTAGATATGCCCAAATTACATGATGATCTTGACTTAATCAGGGATACTTTTTTGTCCATAAATGTGTCTTCGGAGGTAGTTCAAATGGCAAAATCTTGACATGAAACAGAAGCATCTTTCAGATTCTTTTTATAGTCTCTCCATGTTGGGCTCTAGAGTTAAATGGTACTATATGAGCAAAATGTGCACTTCCAGGACCAGTGTTGGTGTTTAAAAGGAGACTTTCAAAACAAACCAGATTACACATGGATATTTTAATACCTTTAGAGGATTCCATGTGATGACATCTCCTAAAACTGAACTTCAGATTTTGTTATGATGTTTTCAGCTATAGTTCATCATAACTTTATTGCAAACAAAACACACCAGGAACTTAATTTCATAGTGACTATAATTTTTCAGCTTTGTTTGACTTTATGGTGTACCTGGTTTTGTCTACTTAAGCGGTTAAAGTGCTTGCCAGGTATATTCTGCTTGGCTTGTTGCTGGTCACTGTCTGCCCCAAGTGCCGTAAAAGCGAGACGTGCGCAGGAATTCTCAAGTGACTTGGCTGAAGGCACTCTCGTTTTCCCAGCCCGGGACAGGCTGGGGTGCATGAGGCTGTTTGTCCTCTTCTAGACAAGGCACAGTAGATGAACCACTAATGGCTTTATGCTAGTACAGAAACGGCTGCGTAACAAGCTCGTGTGACAGACGCTGCACAAAGAACAGTATTTCCTGCAGATGAGTTCATCACAACTTGTTGTGTCTTTTTTTTTTTTTTTCTTTACCGCAGGGTGTGTGCAACCTGTGGTCTTTGGGCTTTGTGTGACCTGCTATAGTAACATATTTGTCTTCTTCCTGGCTGCTGTTTTTCTTGGGGCGCTCAGAACGATTGGAACAGCATGAGGTTCTACCTGCGTATATGGACAACAAGTCCATTTCTGTGCACGGAGCTAGATGTAACTGCACATGTACCCGCACTGCTGCATCTGTTTCACTTGTGTGACACAAGGGGCAAGGACTTGGTGCTTTGAAGTGCTTCCATTAAAAGCAGTATTAGCTGATTGGGCATAAAAGATGCAGGGCCAACACAGGTGAGGATAGATGGTGAGACCTCTCTGGGAGGGAAAAAAAGTATTCTTCCCTTTGCAACGGGTGGGGGATGTTGCTGAGGGAGCAGGCAGTAGGCCAGAAGGTTCAGTGAAGCTAGCTGGCATTAGCTGTTTTGACATACTTGACCAGACAAGCGATACAAAAGGATCTTAGTAAAGGAAGGTAGTGTAAGTTAAAAAGTATACCTTTTACAGCTAGAAAATCTTGTAGGAAAGGGATGAGGAAAGGTCAAAATGGAGTAACTTGGTTTTCTTGATTTTTAAAACCTCATGTAATTTTGGAAATTTTTTAAACGTGTATGTGTTGTTTTACCTACTAAGCCTATCTGTGGGAGAAGTTTTCTTGCAAGCAGAGGAAGCAAATTCTGTGTCTGTATTTCAACAAGTTTGTCCTTACAAGTGCAAGGCTTCAACTAATAAACACATACCTTGCTTGTTAATTCTCCGTGGTGCTGTCAGCCACCTAAGTGTGTGTAAAGAGAAACATGTTCAGTAACAGCTGCACAGGGGTGGATATCAAGGTCAAAATGGGCAGCCATTTTTATAAATATTTTAAATAATTACACTCAAAAGCAGGCTGATCATTGCTACAAATAGCAGCTATTCTCTGCTGTTTAGTCCCCTAACTATGTTTTTGTATCAATATTAAGTATTATGCATTCATGCACCACTTCTTGAAAGAGAAGTGCAGCAAAAGGGCAAACTACATTTGACAATTTTTTTTAAAATCAAAAAGTGTTGCTCATGTGTGACAAGACTCAGTATTGTACAAGATAAACTGTTGGCTGCGTTGCTGTGCAGTTGTGTTTAATCAATAATAGATCTGAAAGGCTTGTCTTACAGCACAACTCTGCAGAGAAAGGCCAAGTGGCTGACTCTGTGGTTACTATGTAGGGGATCTCCTACACCTGGGGCCCTAGAATGAGTCACCAATCACAATTATTGTTTCCTTCTTCACTCACATGTGACTGTTTCCCCGATTTGTATTAGGTTATTTTTATCTTTGTTCCTGGGTGTCCTTCACAATGAGAGGAGGTGTGTGACCGAAGTGAAAACAGTGGGCCATGCTCATTCCTGGTGCGACTGTATTGACTCCATTGAAGTCACACAGGATAAATTTGGCTCATTTGGAAATGCCACAGCAATTTTAGACACAGCCTGTTTCCTGTCATATGTTTACTAAATGCAGCAGTGATATCAGTGGAATAGAAGAGGTTTGACATATTTCATCTGTTGCTGTCCCATAGCACCATGTGAAGCCCTGAAAGGGCAATGTTAAAAAGTAATATTGCGTAACAATCTCTTGCATAGATTTTTTTGATAGTGGGATGTTCCCAAGGCCTAGTAATTCAGTTTCATCCATTGAAAATAGATGTCTTAATAACCATAAACACAGTGATGCAAAAAGTACAATCAAGTTATGTGATCCTTGGTCTAGTACATGTTTAGAATTGTTACCAAAAAGTATGTGGCCTTAGGAATTCCTGTAGTGGTTTGTGAGAGCAGTATGATGCTCCTAGACAGCAAAAAGCATACTCTGTGTGTTTGAAGAGAGGTAAGTTTAAGGATATGTGTGTATAGGGCCAAAGCAAAGAACACCCTGTGTACAGGACTAAATGCTGTGAGTTGAATTGAACCTGGAGGCCTTTGTCACCATTGTCTGTGGATTGTGTGACCCCCAGAGGAGTAGATGTTGCAGAGGTGCAAAGATCTGCCAGTGCACAGTAGCTGCAGCTGATGTATAGGCATGCTTTTCATCTTTGTTGGCTGTCCTGTGTTAGTGTATATGTCTTATTTCAAGTTGCATTGTTTTGTTTTGGACCCTGCTGTAAAATACCTCATTGGCAGTGTGGAGTCACTGCTGTTGAGACCTCCAGGTCCAAACAATCTTTTTTATGTGAGCAAGATGAGGGGTGAGAAGAGAGTGAAGAAGACAGCAGTCTAAATTAACTCTAGAGACTTTTAGAGGATCTCGCTACTGTCACTTTAATTCAGTAAGTAAAATTTTCAGCGATAAAACAGGAGTTGCTCACAGGTTTTCAAGTACGGAAGTGATTTATAAAGGTATGTCGTAATTTAATTTTTTGTTCTTTTTACAGAAAGCATAAAAGGGGCTGAAGGTTAAAAACACAGACTGGGATGGGTGAAGGCAAGAATGCAGACAATAGTGCGGGAGAGGGCGGTTTGAGGGAGGAAAGTAGAAGAAAAAACAAGCAGAGGAAGAGCGGGGGAATGTGGAAAAAGAGCAAGGAATTGTGCAAGGGGAAAGAAAAAACTGCAGCTGGAGTGCGTAAAGCCATTGAAGAGTACTAGATATTGACTTGTGGCATATAATGTCTTTTTCAGTCATGCACAGGAGACACTTCCTTGGGATGGGGGAAGAAGCAACAATTCAGCTCATACTGTTTGGGAAGTGCTAGTAACAGGAAAAGCAAATTCATTCTATCCTTTGTTTCATACTTTTTCAAGCCTTTTGTTTCAAAGTTGGTTTTGTACTGAAGCATCAATATTTTTCATGTGTTTGGGAGAGGATAGGGGAAGGCCCACACTTTAGATTATCCCCCCCCCACACACACTTACTAATTCATTCCTACCTTTTGATTAGCTTCTAGAAGCAAGATTGATAGTAAGAACCTTTCCCTGTATTTCAAGTCCCTGAGAATGCAAAAAGTGTAGAAACCAAGGAATTACGCTGATGAATAGTTGGCCATGCCAGGTTTGGCATTTTGGTTTTTGGAAGTTATCCAAATACCTTCTGGAAAACTGGGACTTTCATCTGTGGTTATTAGAGTAGCCTGGGTGCTAATGCTTTGGGCTAGTTTCTTACTTTGGGTTAAATTCCCTGCAGCTGCTGCAGGATATTGGGCAGATGCTTCAACTTTCATACTCATCTGTTCCCCTAATCAAAACTAGGCATATAACAATGTATACTTTTTCCCATCTGTTGGTATGATTTGCCTTCTATGTAGTAACTTTCTTGTAGGAAATTAACTCCTTTCTCCACTGCGCACACTGAGTACCTAACACCTTCTAGTCTCAAGTTGGGTTTCAGGTTCTGGTTGTTCACCTGACACTGATTATTAATAGGAAATTGGGTAAATGGAATTTGAACTGAAGTAAAAATTGAAATACATCTAGCATATATAGAAGGTAGAAGTGGAAGGGGATGTTCCAAGTTGTACATTTAATCTTTTTAGCAGCTCAGGGGACAGTGACATGGCGTTGCTTAAAAGAGAGCTATAGTCGATAAATTCAACTTCTGAGAAGTAACATGATGCCAGGAAAGTCCTCTTAAGCCATCTAGCTCTAGAAAGCAAAAGCAATCCTGCAGTTCTAAAGTATCCTGTAGTTTAGGGATCATAACATTACTTTCCTGTGGGATTTTTTGTTTCTACAGTTGGGGTACTTCTCTATTCCTAAAACAAATGATTCTTAAAGCAAATAAAAAGGTGTAGCCCATACCGTTTCTTTTCAACTGATGGTCTGAAAAAATCAGTGAAAATCACCTTTACTCTATCTGCTGACAAACTGATTTCAGTGAGTTTGATATTGTACAATCAAGACACTGTATTCCTAACCTCTTCAGAGCATAAGAAAGAAGTACAACTTCTAAAAACAGAAATGGGGTATATCCATAAATTGGAATATCTCTAAATACCAGTAGCCTAGTTGTCTTGACAAATGAGTGGCCTGAAAAAGCAGGAAATTGTTACTTACTGTAAATTAAATACAATGTTTTGCATCTGTTTTGTAACATTTTTATCATCTGCTATGCAGCACATGCTTCTGTCATGACTGTCAGCCGTTGTTACTCAAGGTTTCTATGTCTGATATGGGATGTTATTGGTGTGAAATTTTCAGATTTAACTTAACATGTGAGCCACACTTTCATCTTCATTAAATTACCTAACTGTGACAGATTGGAATTCAGATGAATGGGCGTCTAACCTGCTGTAGCTATGGAAGTGGTCCAGTAAAGAGTTAATTTTCTATGTTCAGTCAGCATGTGTAGGCATAAACTCTGTCTTTTTAAAGGTGCCTGTATGCAGTGTTTGTGTTGGGAAAGAAAGATTCTCTGCTTGTTAGAATAAACCCAATCATCTCCCTTCAGCTGACATTTTATGTAACTTTAGCCTTATTAAATACGTCTGTCTCTCAGAATCTCCTTGCTAAGCATTGGTTTGAAGGCAGTGGGAGCAGCTGAAATGCTACTTCTATCTACTGGAAACAGCTTCTAGAGAACTTCATAACAGATTGTTTGCCTTAAGAGTAACAGGATGTCTGGACACTTCCAGTACTTCTCTGTGCAAAACTAGTGCAAGGCGGCTGAGCACAAAACCAAGCACCTGCATAGATTTTTGCCAGTCAGTAATAGGAGGAGGAATTAGGTGTGTCTCTGTGGGAACAGGGAAAACACACCTTACAAAACTAAGGTCTATATTCAGTCTGTCGTTCTAAAACCAGAACCTTAAGTAGACATAAAGTAGTAAGGTATGACTTGATGGAGAGGAGGAACATGATTGTAAGGAGGAAAAATTCCTCAGAAACCTACATATTCATGAGTCATACTAATGTAAAAAATATTTGTATACCTAAATGTTAAAATGTCCTTTAAGTGACATGTTTCTGTTTGAGATGCACTCCCTTTTTAAAGCTGGGGTTGTGTTTTGTTGTATGGTGTGTATGTGCTTCCCTTAGAAATAAACAGATTACTTTCTGCATTTGAAGTTCAATTAATGATGTTACAAATCCTAGTGAAATTATCTTACTAGAAGACTCTGTGGCAAGTTTGGCGGTTACAATGACCAGCAGGAGAAAGTAAACCTTTAAAGGAATTCACAGGAAAAATGCCATATGAGTTCTGTAGCTTGAACTGCAGCTTGATTAACAGTTCTAGTATTGCTATAAACTGCTTAAACTTTTAAGAGTACTTCAGCATACAGCAAAAAAAGGTTTGCTCTCTTTACACATTAGATCAGAAAAATGCTTTTCTGACTTAAATGGTGAAAGAACTTTACCTTTGCTGTGCTGTGGATGGGCAGCTTTGGGGCGAACAAAAGTATTTCCACAAAACTTTAAGTGAATTAATCTTTTTGTGGATTTTGTATTAAAACAAAAAACAACTTACTAAATTTAAAAGGAGAGACTAGGGTCTGAGGAAAATTACAAAAGTTGCTTACCTTCTGGTGTACTGCTACCTGCATAAATCATCTACCCAAGGACAGCTTGTGTCCCATGAGCATGCTGAAAAATCTGTTTCCTTTATTGTCGCTAAAATATGTCCCCCACAGCATTGTTTTTGACTCAGAGCTGTAATACTTACATGTCCACTTTTAATAAACAATTATAACCAACTATTAATTCTGAGTAAAGAAGTTTTTGTAGAAAACCACAGCTACAGTGTCTAGTGTGTAAGAATTAAAGGCATAAAAGAAGAGGTTCCCTTACCTCTGATACGACTGTTAGTGAAGCACAGAGGAGCCTGCTCAGGGCTGTGGGACGTGTCTGTAGATCTCTGGCAACTTGTCTGAGTCTGTGATCAAGTTGTGGGAACAGTTGAAGTAGGTTGAGGGGAAAAAATAACAAAAGTTTCAGAGGCAGGGCTCCTGGTGTCATTCAGCAGTGCACAAGTTGTGATTGGTTCTGTTTCTGCCTTCTGACACAGGCAGTCGCTCCTCTAAACTTGTTCGCAGCAGTAATGTATTTAAACATGGGCAGCATCTTTCCTCTTGTAAGTGGACTGTGTGCCAGGGAGGCCACCTGCAGGGCCACGGGATGTGAAGGAATCTGGGAAGCGGCACGCTTCAGTGGGCTAGTGAAGGGAGCTGCTTACTTACACCCTGCCTTTTCTTAAACAAGATCCTAAATGGGAATGTGTTCAGGGAGCTGTTTGGATGTGTTACTTCTGCTACAGCAATGCTTCTTCATCATAAAACCCCTAAATCTCTAGCGTGTGTTAGCACATTTCATATGGGTTTTTGATTTGGAATTATTTTCTTGAATTACACTTTCAATATATATAGTTTTGATAATTCTGTTACACAGTACTTAGTTTACAGTGTATGATGGTGTTTTCCTATATTGTCTTTCCTCTGACAGTGCTTGAACTGAAGTATTTTTTCTGTTATTTCAAGTCTTTTCCAACCTTTTCATTAATTTGTGGGTTAGAGATTACTTTTTTCCCTAATAAAATCTGGCATATATGGGTTCATCTCTGAAATTTATTATTCCTGTATAATTTTAAGTGTTTACTTTTCCTTTAAAATACACACCCATTCTGCCTGCCCGTCCGTGTCCCCCTGCCTCTTTTTGTGGCTGGAACATATCCAAGTGATTTTAGTAGTTTGGACAGGAGTAGCAGCTGGATGCTACTTTGCAGGCTATCTTAGGTTTATTATCCTGTGCTGGGAAGTGACAGACGAGACCACAGCGCATATATGGAGCAGGTTTCAAGAATCTGGGAAGTAGAGGATTTACTGGATGTGAAAGGACTGAACTGTTGAGTGCGTGAGCATCCAGCATCAGGCTTCTTACGGGGATGCTGCTGTCATAGCACGTGTCTCTTCCTGATTTGGAAATTGCAGGCAAAAATACAGAAGCTCAGCCTAAATGAACACTTACAGATAAAGTTTTGACAAAGATTGTTTAGCACAGATTAGTGCTTGGCTTTGAGCAGGAAACCTGACATGGTAGGTTTTTTTAATTTAGGGATTTTTTCATTCCCTGTAAGCCCTGCTGTGGTACATGCTGCCCATCAGAGACAAAAAGACCTTGGAGGTGATGTACACCTTGTTTCAAATTGAGCTTGATTTTTATTTTTGTAAATAAGGTTTAGCTCTTCTGCAAAATTGGTTATAGCATAGTCAAAGTTAGCAACTCAGTTTTAATAGCATAAGCCTGCCTGCTTTCTTTTATTCTTTAATATCAAACCTGGAAAATTTAGGGTCACATATTTCGGTTGAAAGTTAACTGAATAGCTTCACAGTGAGGAGCGATAATTTTTTACCATTGCGAAGGGTTTCATAATTTACTTACAATGGCATTATTAACATTATAAATTTCTCACCATCAAGAAAACTATTTGGCCTTTTTATGAGGGACGTGTCATGTTTTTATTGCATGCTGTCATCCAGCAAAAGTACTGCTATCATTGCATTGTTTGCTTTTTTGTAAGATGTAATATGAAACTTGTACTAATGAAATTCACCTCTGTACTTTGTTATTGAAGTACAACACCCAGTGCTGCTGTAGCTGCGATGCCAGTTCCTCCCTTTTACCAAGTCATTGTAAAATAATAATGTTACTTAGTTACTCTACCCCAAATTTTCAGGTTTTTTTTGTTAGCAAATGGGACCTAATTATCACTTTGGAGCTTCTTAGAAATGAGATACCTTAAAGATACTGGTTTTGTTTGTGAGCTGCTGACAGTCATAGCTTGGTCATCTTTTTAAAGAATGATACTTAAATGTGCAAGGTGAGGCATTAATAAAAATAATAGTATCTCATCAGAAATATAATACATGCTTTCTGTAAATGTCCAACTTCAGTAAGAAATTTTAAAATAACAATAACACGCACAAATTCAGACCACATGGATGTTGTATATCATGTATTGATGTTTCTTTTCTGACAACAAGCTTCTTTGGGTACCCTCTCTTGAGAACATTTTTCTAGTATCACTCCCTAGTGTAACTCATGAGGATTTTGGTGGGATCCTGAGGCAGATGCCAAAGTGCTGCTCATGCGACATGTCAGTCTGACAGACAGTATATATGAGCACATCATTGTACTGTTTGATTCACCCCAGGCGAATGGGCCCTGACACCCATGGATATCAGAAAGGACAAGCTTTATAAAGGAATCTGTGTTGGAGGTTCTGGTCTGCTTTATTTTGTTCTGGGGAACAAAAATGTGCAGCTGTTTCTTGCTTGACCTTAAATGGAGATGATCTGAGCTTTCTCCAGTGGGATTAGAAGTCTGCCACCAGAGCATGTTTCTTCTCATAAATTTATTTAGAAATCTGGTTGATGTTTGGGATAATGTCCAAAAAGAGATGTGTTATACTTCAGCATACCAGCTCCTTTATTTAAATAGTAAGCCCACTTTTATTCATATTGATGATAATTTCCTGGACTATTTTTGACTTTATTGTGCTAGTTTTAGAACGCCAGCTGTAGACATTGGCCACCTGTATAATCTGTGTGAAGAGTTTGATATGTCAGTGTCTCATCGACTGATAATCCATGACTCTGCATAGAAATGAAGCATAACCCAAGCCCAGTTATTTATAATAACAAGTAAAGAAATGCAGCAGCCAGTCTTAGTCAGGTTAGTTCACTATTTCCTGATGCCGCTGCAGCCTTCTCTTATGCTGCAGTGTACTTCTATGATGCTACACTGCTAAGGTTCTTGTGCTGCACGTTTGGTTTAAAAGGAACTAAAACCAAAGAGAAGGGAGAAGTAGATGCTCCCAGAGATGTGCACTAGTTTGTGTGCGCACATGGAACGGAATAGCAGATTTTGGTATTGAACCTGAACACTAAAGTGAAATCTTTCCTTTTTGTAACCGGTGTTTTTCTAGCCTCATTCTAAGATGCTTCTAGCAGCATGTGTAGTTTCTTGTAGCCATCCAGGTATAAGCAAGTGGGGCTTACGGGACACTTTTTGCTGATCTCTGCTAAGGGAAAGGACCCAGCTAATGTATCCTTCAGTTATATTTGTACTGCAGGTCTAGTACAACCTCAAGGGAGATGAGAGATTTTTTTTCTTCCTTCTAGAAATACAGAAAAAGCAATATTTTCAGCTGGTATGAGTTTTCCAGATTACACCAGGTAAGGAGATAGCCTAATCAGTTTGGAGATAGTAGTGGTTTTTTATACCTTGGAGGGTTTTTTGCTTGTATTTGATAGTTTTGTGACCCATATGTTTGTATGTTTTACCTGATGGTTCCTTTAATCCTTATCTGACTTGTTTGATTCTCACTTATATCTGGAATCTCAGTGGTTTCTGGATGTATGTGGACCAAGTTGCCTTTCTGAGGCTGCAGATTTTCCTGCTTGAATAGCAACACTAACAATCTCTGCTGGTATTATAGGAAACAGCTCTGCTGAGAAACCCAGGCTTTGTTGTGTTTATTCCCCTCTGGGACAAGAAGTATTTACTTTTCCTACGCATTGGACAGTCATTAAATTAGTTCGATCTTCACATTTTGTTCTTCATTATAAACAAGATGAACTTACTTTTTGAAGCTGCAACTTGTGAAGCATACCATTGCAAAGGGATTTTAAAAACCTGTACAAAATAAATTAATAGAAAACTATACAACTTGGGCTGAAATACTTCTCATTTGGGAATGCTGAAGGCTCTGGCAGGACTAGTCATCTGACTTGTTACTAACCAAAGACATTTTCAGAAGGTCAGCTTGAATGTTTTAATTTCAGTTGCTGTTACTAGCATGAACTTTTAACCATTAAAATAGATCACAGGGCTCAGAAGCATGTTAACGCCTGTTTATTGTTTTTGGTGCTCTGACCTGGTGTTAGGAGAGAAGTAGGAGAACAAGAAATTTTACCTGGCCCTTGCTCTGAAAATGCACAATGTTCTCCTCCTTCCCATTCACCCATAGGGAACACTTATTTCACTTGGAGGCAATACCATCAGCATAGACTTGACCCATGTAGTGTTTTTATTTTGCAACAAAATATTGATGGCACAAAAAGCTCTTTCAAAGACCTGGTTGCTTTCATAGTAATGAAGTGTACTTTTTTTACTAGATTCCTGAAGGTCAGGTAATTGAATAGTAACACCTTATTGCAGCGGTGCAAAGTGTCTTCAAAATAGCAACGTGATAGAGAGATATGAAGTTTGGTCATCTTTGTTACAGTTGTAGGGTTTTGTTTTGGTTTTTGTTCTTGGGGTTTTGTTTGTTTGTTTTTCTATGAAATGCCTGGGAGAACTGTATTTTAGTATTTATTTGTGTCCTCAGTTGGTTAAGCTGAACAATGTGCTTTAGGTGGTGTGCTGAGATCCTTATACCTAAGAAACTGTGTTGAGTGTCTTTGAGATAAACTGTTCTAGGAAGCAGAGAGATTAGTTGTGTTATTTGACATGTTATGAGTGATGGATGAATGGCGAGACAAAGATATATGAAGGAGAGATAAAGTTGGAAGACCATGTTCCTGTTGCCAGGTGGTGGTGCTGGATTATCTCCACTTAAACGGTTACTGCAGAATGGAGAAGAAATTATTGGGATTTAGATTTAGCTGCTACCTATCTCAGCTGAAGGTTGTCCTAAGAGAAATGCATAAACCTTGCCCAAACAATGAACACGTTGGCAGCATTTAAAAGCTGAAGAACTCTCTCATGCAGAGTATTGCAGCGATCACCCTCACATAGTGTGGAGCGGGAGCTTGTAGCCCTCAGTGGCTTCAACATTTGCCTCACCGAGATCTTAATTCAGATCAACATGGAGATTGCATAGAACAGACATGTCAAGGGTTTTCAGGCCAGTTTTCAGTTGTCTCTCTTTTGAGATGTGCATGTGGGAAATGTCAACCAGAGGCACCTTTCTTTCTCTTGTGTGGTGTTACAAAATGACATTTTTTCTTTTAACGTAGTTTCTTCTACCCATTGCCCTGCCTTTGCTTTTTCTCCTCCCCCCCGAGTGGCTGTAAATAAGACTAGCACAATTCCCATGGTGAATGTCAGATATCTATCACTTCCTGTATTTGTTACACGCAATTCATAGCTAAAACACTAAGGTAATTGTTTTACTTCATCAGAAATCACTGAAGTTTCTTTACATAGCAGACTGTCTTTTTCCCTCTTCAGAAATGAAGTGCTATTTCGTAATTATACATGCAGGAAAAGAAACCTTCATTTTAAAAGTAAAATTTTGTTTTACTTCTAGCACCCCAGATTCCATTGCTTGAGAATTTGAGGTTAAAAACTTCTGATTTTTCTTTATTCGGTTGTAGAATGTGCCAAAATAAAAACATTGCTCTGCTCCTCTGCTTCAGACCACTTCTGAGTAGCAAGAACACATTCCCTGGTCTTGCAAATATTGTCTGACTATGTATTTTGTTACAGGCAGCTGCTTCTGTGTGGAAGTTCTGTTGTCACTGGAGTATGTAACCTTTGTCATGTGTAGTCTCACAGGTCCTTTTGGCTGTAGCTGTCTGGCCATGGAGATAAGTGAAGGAGAGCTTTTCTTCCTTCTCCTATGACTTTCTTGTTACAGAAGACACTATTTGCTTTCGTCTTTGTGGCCTTTATTGAAAATGTATTGGTCCTGTGGTTCTGAAATACAGTCCTTTTTATCAGTTGGTTATATATATGACTATTTGGTGTAAAAATAGCGTTGACACCTCTGTGAATTAGAAAATGAAGACAAAGGCAGTTCACTCTGAAACATGACTTTTCTAGATGAGCCCCCTTCTTCAATGTTAAAATACAGTTGCCCAATTCATGTTCCATTGGATTGTGCCAGCACTAATTTTAAGAGACTAACTGTATATTTATAGTTTTTGGGTTTGTTTCTTACAATAAACTGCAGCATTTGCATTACATTAAAACCCTTCAGACTGCAGTAACTCCTGTGTAGATTTAGTATGCAGCTTAAGGATATACTGTTTTACTTGGCTGGCTTAATATGTTATATTACTGTGAGTGGATTATGAGCAGACTTGATGAGGGGAAAGGAAAGGAAAAAAGAGGAGATTTTGTAAGAAAAGGTCTTCAAATATGCTTATAGGGTTATATATCTGACACACCTGCTTGAATATTCATTATGACTTTTTTGGCATGTAGGACTACAAAGGCAAATTATGGAAGATCTCTTAAGTTCCCTACGAATATCACCCGAGCTTCCTGGTGCTTCTTTCCACCTATGGAGGATTTTGCAGATTTCCATTCATCTAAAATACATCTAATGACAGTGCAGAAAGATGAATTGCCAATAAGCAAGGCTTTTGAATACAACTGGTGGATAGAGTATAGCTTAGTGAAAGTAGCAGTGGACTGGAATTTGTAAAATGATTATTTTGATTCTCATCTGTGCTACTATAATTAGGGTTATATATCTGTTTGGGGTTTTGGCTTGGTTTTTGGTTTGGGTTTTTTTGGTGGGTTTTTGTTTTTGGTTTTTGATTTTTTTTTTTTTTTAAAAGACTGCAAGAAAGCTCTTTTAAGCTTTAGTCACAGAGAAACTAGTCACAGAGAAACTAGGTAGAGAGGTGTACATATGGCTTTGAGCTAGTTGTTACCAAATCAGCTCTTAGTTCTTTCCAAATGTTGGTATTATTAATGCATTGTTAGACAGTATCCTAGGAAGGGTTTGCCGCAGATGCCCTGCTTCTAGAGAGTGGCTCATCACAACACTTGGAATCATTTTCCCCTCTCACTTTCTAAGTATTGGACACAAAAGGGAGTCTCCAGCTGGAGCATCGGGAAACCTGCCTCTGTGTGTGACATTTTCTAGCATGAAGAAAAAGTAGGTTCAGACCGTGTGAGACAGAATATGCAGCTTCATCTCCATTTTGGCTCTAAGGATGTTAGGGATGGATAGGACCTTGCTTTTCTTTTTAACTCAGTCAAAAACTTCATTCCAACTCAAGTTTATTTTTCTTTAGGCAGGGGTAGTCTCATCTGTATCTGTTAAAACCAATATTTTTCTTACGAAATGGTTTCCATGCCAGAAAATCTGCTAATTTTTGGTGTTCATTGGACAAATTGTCTTTGCTCTTGTCTTGCTTTCCTTTCTGTAGAATGAGAATTATAAGGAGAGATTGTTTTAAGATGTTTTGAGACAAGTACTAATTGCTGGTGATTGAAGTGATACTTGCTTTTTAGTGTAAAATTTTCCTACACTTCTGCTTATATTAAGAAGGTGCTAGGGCTCCGCTCCCCCCAAGTTTATCTCCTAAGGAAGGAAGACACCTTCACACACTGACACGGATGTTCGAATGCAACCTTACATCATACTGCTACTTTTGCTGGAGACAAGTGCGTTTTAAGTACCCCTCATAAACTCAAGTGGGAAAGGTTCGTAATCTGGACTGAAGCCAAACAGTTTAAATATCTGTCACTTACTCCACACACAAATTGTGTGACTACCTTCCATGCTGGTGTGGTTCCCAGTTTCACAGACAGTCTGGTCTTAAACTGGCCTCATTTCTTCTGTTTGTCAGTGATGCAGAAGTTTCAGGCCAGGATTGTCAAATGTCTGGCTTTTTCAATTCCCAGACCTGATTTGTCAGAAGTACGAAGGCTCTGTAATTTCCTCTGAAATGTAGAAAGTCATGCAGGTACATGGTGTCTCCATGTGAGTTTAATTTTTTTTTTTCCCAAAATTCTGTGTCAAATGACTGAATAATTGTTGTTTACACGATGATATGTGATGTATGTGATGCTGAACAGGGATGGTGGTAGAATCCCTCCCTGAAGCAATGTAAATCTTTTCATAGTAGGTCCATGTGCTGTCCTGCTTGGTTTGCTGGCTGAAACACAGCTAGTTCCTCTGAGGGGGAATTCCTGCAGTAGGGATGGAAAATAGGAGTATGCCAGTAATTCTTTCATGTGCTGAAGTTTTGCAAGGTAGTCACCAACCAATGTGAAGGAGTACTGCACTCATGTTGTGCAGAGCTCTGACATCCGATAGACCTTCTTAACTGTGCATGAGACTGTTCCTCCAGAGAACTTGGGTTTTTTCTTCCAGTCCCCAGTAATGTGGCTTTACAAAATCCCCCAATTGCTGCTGTTTATAAATTATGTTTGTCTCTTTTCCTAGTGTTTTTTAAAATCTATGTTCATGATAATGAGAGCTGGAGAAGAGCTTGTTGGTATGCGTGTCTTGTTTCTGCTTACTATTTTGGTTTCCTTCCAACCCCTAACATGCTGTGATTCTGTGATCAGCCTAAAAGGCAGTGGAAAACAGTGTATTACCTAGTCATTCCTTCCCCACGTGCTGTCAGTTATAACAGGTACAGACGTTGAATCTGCAAAAATTGAAATGCCCAAGTTCTGGAAAGTTGGCTGGACTCTTCTGCAAGTGCTAATAGAAACCAGTTATGGTTTGCCATTTTTAAGTAAAGTGTGCTTTGTGAGCTTACGTGAGTACTTGGGTTTACTGTCATATAAATGTTTTGAACACTTCTTTATTTTTGTGGGAGTGTTTTGTTTGTTTTTAACTTTAGTTAAATGTAGTGAGTATTACACTCATGGCTCATGTTTCTTCTAAAGCCATGAAAAGCTAAAACAAATGGAATGCAGAAGAGAGGATCAGTGTTCTGGTTCATGGGCCAACACCCTTTGCAGAATCTAAAGATCTTCCATTTGAAGAATTGGGACACTCGGTAAATTGCAGAGCATCAGCTTTCCCCAAATGTATACTCCTGCTTCACATTAAATTCAGAGTGGTGTCACTGTCTTTAAATATGTTTGCATGTTTTGTTAAGAGAATCTGATGCTCTGTGCTTATTAGGTTCTTTTAAATTTTCACTTCCAATTACTGCACAGCAAGTAAGTATTCTTCTCCGCCTTCTAATATTCACCCAAATTGCACTTTCTTTTCATTGTCCTCTTGTTAGACAATTAATTGTCTTTCTGTGGGCCTTGAATAACTGTAGCCACTTTTTGGTCATGCTGCTTTCCAGGCCAGAATAGGAAACAATAACAAAAAAGAATTGAACAGTGAAGCTTTCACTAAAAGCTTTTTTTTTAAAAAAAATTTTCCTACTTTCAGCAGCTCCCTTTCATCTCCAGGTTTTATAAATTTTTATTTATTTTTGTCAAGAACATTTGAATTTAAATGTAATGGGAAGATAATATGAACACTTAATAAAACAAGTGCTTCTATACTTAGGAAATACCCAATTGTTATCAGTGGAAAATTCCAGGCACTGTTGCTTTTAACGTCGTATTAAGTGGCACCTAGAAGTGGTTTGTGCTCATAACATTTGCCAGAATATAAATGGGAAGGATTTCTGACAAAAATAACATTGGTGTTCCATGGAGTATAAAGGAACGTTAGAACAACACATAAAAGCAAGAGGAGTGTAATTGTTCATAGGAAGATAAGCAGAAGTGGGTATATAATCTAGCGTGCTGCTCTGGGAGTGCCGGTTTCACCCTTTAAGAACCTAGTATCTTAAGGTGGCAGAGATGCAAAAGTCCCTGAGGACTGTTGAGTAGCTGCAGCCTCTTGTAATGAGACTGTCCTTGACTCATACAGTAATGACATGTATCTCTAGGGATCTCACAGTGCCTTTTCAGAGTTAATATATTGACTTCTTAGTTTGTTGTTTGCACAATATCATCAAGAACACTAGAGGGAACGTAACCTTGCCAGTTAAGCAGTGGCCAGCATTCCAGTTCACTTCCCTTACTAATCTCCTCATATATTCCTATTTTATTTGGGAAGCCCTGCTGGATGCGGATTTTGAGCACATACAGATCTTTCACATGCACAGTCTCTAACTGTAGGCCAGGACTGTGCTGCTGGGCCTGGGTGTGCTCTCGTAATTCAGATAACCAGCATAGGCAGGGCTATTTCAAAAGATAAGCAAGCATGGGAGGTTTTTGGTTTTATTCTCTTATGCCACCTACATGTGGAAGTTCCTTTTCTTAAACTGATTGAATATCTAAGCACCAGGTCTTGGCCAGTAACTTGACAGTTATCAGTGGAACTGTCACAGCAGCTGCATATTATTTTTTTTTTCCAGAAGCTTAGAAAATATTTAGTCCACAAATTGGTACTTTTGGAGGGTTTGGCACTGTCTGAAGTTGAGATAATTCAGCTTCTGGTTGTGTGTTCGTACTAATCCAGCACAAAGCTGCGCCACTGCAAAACGTGTTGTCTTGTACACCACTTTTCCATTTCACAGTGTGTGCCAGCGTGTGGTTTCACATAGCCTTGTACGATGAATCTGATAGGAGCCTGACCTAGATACAAATAACCCTCGTGTATGGGATTGAGGGGGAGTGTAGGACTAGGGCTGTCAGGAGGGAGCTGAAAGGTATGAATGTTTGAAGTGGTGAGAAGGGGCAGGAGAACAGGTCCCCCTCCCTTTTATAGCAGTGTAGATTTATGCCACATTTAAGTGATCATGTGGTTGCTATCAAAACCCTGTAACTATGTCATCCATAGCAAATCTCTGGCTTTTTTTTTTTTAAATTTTATTGTTTTCCTCCATGGTGAATAGCATACCTGACCTTAGCATTTGTTTCTTCCCATCTCTCTTAGTATCCCAGCAACCATGTACTTGCTGTGCTTTGTTCTTAATTCATTTGTAAGCTATTATGGTGAGGGATCATGTCTTCCTCTCTTGCTGTGGTTATCAAACCTGACCTTGATAAAAGTTCAGAAGCCTCAGCTGCAGTATAAACAACACTGGGGAAGAATTGAATGTGCAAATAACAGTAACTCATAGGAGAGTCAAATTCCTCCTTGGCTTATGTGGGTCAAGTCTGTGAGGTCTCTAATAAGAGTGTAATGCCTTGTGTGCAATGGGGATTTCATTTGTGAAGGAGACTTCAACAAACATTCTTGAAAAAAGTGTAATGGCTAGAGGGAGTGCTGCTTTTAGGAGGCATTTTAATGCTGTTACTGTTTGTTCTCTTCTTTTTGAAAGCTTTTCACTTTCTAAAAGATACCATGATAGTGGTGTCGCCTGCAAATAGTTTTCATTTTTTATTGGAAAAGCTTTAAAAAGTCATAAAACAGATGCAACACTGTGGCTCCATCTAACCGAAGAGAGGCATGTTGGCCCCCCCCTTGCTAGGACAGAACCACTGATTAGCGCAATTTAAAACACTTGCTGCAAAGAGGAGGAGGAGCAGGTTAGTGCACTAGCAAAGGACTTCATGTGCTTGCTCTGTAAAGCCCTGGATGACGTTCCAGTGCCAAACAGAATGGGTCTGATTCTACAATGGCAAAAAACCTACATGGAAGTGGGAAGGGCGGGGTGGGAATTGTCCTTTTTTTGTTGTATTGCTTAGGAGATCTGGACACTCCAATTTACCAGTGCTGAACTGGACTACTGCAAACTGAGATAACAATCTGTCATGCTGGCTGCTTATTCTGTAGACATCCTTTGCGTAGCTTCTATGTAGTTCAACTGTGTCTATATACTTTCAAGGTGAGCCCTTTTTTACAGTTTGGATCTTGTTTTTCAATCTGAGGTTGGAGCCCAACTGGGCTTCTTCTCTTGGTATAGTGTCGTCAGTTCTGTCCTTAGTCACATGTAGCATAATTCAACCCTAACGCTGAGAAGCCAGGACGACTAGTTTGCCCTTTAGTCCCAAAACTTCACTCAGTGTAGATCCTAAAATCTGAATTTTTGTTCGGTTGTTTCTGAGATGCTTTTGCGAATTCTCTCCTTTTTAGTTGGTTTGGTTTGGGGGTTTTTGCCTTTGTATTTCTTCTGATACTCTTATCCCAAATTGTGATATCTCAATTTTCATTCCATCAACTTTGGTTTGTAGGGACTCTTAGCCTAGGAAACAAAGTATTTGCTGGCTGATTTAATGTCTCTTCAGCCTTTGTGGTATTCGGGTCTTTGCTTATAAATCACTCACTGTAAGCTTTTTAATCATTAGAGTTGCTCTTCTTCGAACATGTTCTACTATTTCAGTGACTTCCTGGTAGTACAGCGCTCAGAACTGAACATGTTCCTACAGCTGAGTTTGTGCCAGAGCTCTTTAAAGTCACTGTCTTATTCCCTCCCTCACCCCGTGTTTCTCTGTGACTTGACATATCACATATAGGTAATCCAGACTTGCATTAAGCTGATTTTCAGGCAGGTTAACCTGTGAATTCCTGTCAAGTTTATTCTCCCTGTTAGTTGTTGTCCATCTTATATTAATTACTTTGCAGTTCACATGTCTGTATAAAGTACATGTTTGGGCATTTTTTTCCAAGCCTTACTGACTTTTTGATTTATTTTTTTTTCCCATCCTGAATTTTACCACTTGCTGTTCGCAGGGCTAATCTCTCTACAATGTGTCTGTATTTCTCAGTACCTCACAATTTGATGTTTCAATTCTGATTTTAATTATGTCCTCATCCTCATTAAAAATTCCCTGAAGAACACCATGTGTCCAATGGCTGGAATAAGGGTGCAAGGGCATGAGTAGATGTTCTGTCCCCCATGACTGCTGAAGATTTGTAAAAGTACAGCAAAATGTGATACAGCCTAGGTGCTGCTGCCAAGAACTGTAGTGATTATACCCTGCTGAGCAGAAGCACTGTCTTCCCTAAATGGCAAGGATGGAGCAGAGTGGAGTGGTAAGTAGGTGGTGGTGAAATACAGACACCACAAGTCAGGATTTCTTGAATAAGTCCATAGCCTTGTTTTTACCCATACAGGAATCTGTTAGAATGCTGCTTTGTGACTGTTCTTTTTAGTGTGTTTCAGCAAGGCACAGCCTCTTCCTGTAGAAATGATTCCTTGCCTTGGTTTTAAAGCGATTTGAAATTAGGGCCTGATTCCATGGGTGCAGCCTCCTCTCACTTTTCCTGCATGAGAGCCACTAGCGCTGTGTGCTTTGCTGGCAAGAAGATGGATGATCCTCTGGGATTGTTGGAATTAAGGGAGCTGTTGTAAGCTGAAACACTTGGCCTGATGTTAGGAAGAAATCTGGGTGCAAAGGGAGGGATGGGTAAATTCTTCTCTCCTTACCCAGGGAGAGGAGCAGTTGCAGAGTTCGTCAGTGACCGCTGCTCTGCCTTTACAGATCTAATCTTTTTCCTGTCACGAGGGAGTGCATTTGGGCTTGCTGCTGCCACATCCACCTCTGCTTTCTCCCTCACCGCCCAGTGAGGTGGTAGGGCAAGTGCCCTGTCCCAGAGGCACAGCCTATGGGGACACCCCGTCAGTCGAGCAAAAGCAACCATTTCTGGTCCTGCTGACGTTGGTTTTGCCGATTCTTTGCTTTGGATTAGCTGTGGCTGCAAGGAATTATCTTTTTCCTGAAGAATGAATGCCTGTAAAATGTAGCGAGAGAGGAGTGGTGCCTACAGAGGGGGATGTACGGTCAAGCAGTTGGCCAAAAGGGATCATTCACTCAGCATAATTTTTGGTCCTCTACTAGCTGTTAGTAATGGGCTAGGAAAACTACAGTTGTAGTATAGGCAGTGCTAGTATAGACAATGCTAAGTTATTTAAACCGCACCTTTCAGTAAAAAAACCAAGCCTTTGAAATCTATTGTTTTTTTCTGAAATCAGCTATCCTTTTGATGATTTTGGACTCCACCTTTACTCTGTGATGCAGCGTGTTACATGGAACGTTGTGCTACTCTTTGTGCTGAGACACTGAACTGCTTCAGGCAGAAACTACCAGCATGTTTGGAGAAACTTATTTTAATTAGCACAATTAAAACCCCAGCCATTATTTGCTTAAGTTACCCAAATATTGTTACCCTGTAGTCCAGAGAAAAAATATTTTCCCACTGTTAAGAAACATGATGGAATCAGTCAGCAATGTGTGTTCCAGCAATAAATATTTGAATATAGGCTAGTACAGCAAAGAGGGTTTTTAAAATTTTTTTTCCCAGCCGCTAGCTGTGCCTCAGCAGTGACTTGAAGGCTTGCCAGGTTGTGAAAGTCAAGGCCAAGCACTTGTCAAAAAAGAAGCTAGTGAGGATCTTTGGATACCACTGTGCAAAGGATACTCTGTTAACTGAACAGATGTTCTCAGTCCAAGGCTAATACTGTTGGAAGAGGTGTCAGGCAACAAAAATAGTTGTATTTTCTGGGGCAGATGGAAAAGAATGCTGTGTGTTTCAGGCTGGTATTTTCTTTTGTAGTTGTGGAGGATTCAAGTTGGGGACTTGGAGTTGTGGATGGCTTCCTGTATATGAGTTGTAGAAGTGTATCTTGCTCTCACTACTTGGTGTGATGTCCTTAGAAGACAAAATACTTGAATATAAGTGGACAACCTGTGTGTTACCACGCCATTCAAAGCAGCTAGAAAGCTGTTTGGAGTAGTCAACACTATGTGCTCATAAATGAATGAAGTGTCTTGTTATTCTGGGAAGTATTTTTAGCATATTCTCTTTTAAAAATTGGCTGAAACATTATATCAAAGCCAGGAATACTTTTTGGCTTTTTTTTCTCAGAGTGACAAATTGAAGCAGACAGTTATAATACAAAATAATATTTTGTTATGTATGTATATACACTATAAGATTGGATATATTCCAAAGCCAAAAGCACCTCAGTCAGTCAGCTAAGGAGGCCCTATGTATTAGATTAAAAAAAACCCCTACATTATCATTAGCATCTGACTAACAAAACAGTACTTTGTTCTTAACTTTGCAAAACTCATTGCCTTGCTCTTCAATAGCCTTAATATTTAATTGACTCCTTGTATAGTCACTTATTGTATCAAAGTTGAAGGGTTTCTTTCTAGTTCTAGTACAAACTATTAAGTGTGCAAGGGTGCTAGTTTCAATAAGGGGCTTGCTTTGAAGAATTTTGCTGGAGAAACCACTGGTGGCTTCCAGAAGGTTTTCAGTTAAGATGGGTTTGTGTTTAAATAGTTGTCTTTAATATCTGCATTTTTATAGTTCAGTCTTAAAGACAAGGTTCGCCTTGCTCAATAAATGTGTTGATTTGGCTTTATAAAGCCATATATTTCCCATTTATGTGGTGGGTTGTTTCTTTTGGGTAGAGACAGAATTTCTGGCTCTGAAAAGTAGGGATCTAAACCCAACTGCATTACGAACTGTTTCTTCCTCTGTTTTTGACTGTAGCTTACTGGTATTGAGGTGGAAATAGAAAAGCATTCCTCAGCACTGTAGTGGGAGAAGCAAAGGAAAAACATGACACAAAGTACAGTGATGGTTCCTGATGTTGTCACTTTATACTGCATGACATGGCATGTGTGACTAAGAGACTTTCACTGAAATAGTTTCATGGTGGCGCCTGTTAATTCAGCCAGTCACATGGATAACTGGAATACAGAACAATATGTGACAATCCTAAGGTATTCTGTAAGCACCAGAGACTACTTTGATGTTATCTGATCTGGATTAAGCAACCCAGGCAAAATTATTTTAGATTCACTGATCCTTGAGGACTCTGCATGTATTACTTCCAAAAAGAATCATGACTTGATATCTTTCTTAAGTTGTATTAGACCCCTGCCCAAACCTAAAAAAACCCAAGGTGATATCACCAATTTAGGGATTTTTTAATGCTAATATTGATCGTTGGACATGAAAAATGAAGCAAGACAACTGTTAAATCGACCACAAATGTTAACAAATGGGTGGTAGATCTTAGTCCAAGCAGCACTTAGTTTTGCTGTTCCTTGCTTCCCAGTAGAGTGCAGTGCCATCGTCGACATACCTTCCGTGCACAAGCATAGGTTTAATGGACTGACTTAATAGAAATTGCAGATATACCCACAAGACTTTCAAACCTAGAATATGCTTGAGAATTGAGAGAATCTTCACATGTTTTCTATGTTCTTTATTGTTTGTGGGATGTAATGATGAATGAGCATGGGATAAGAAATATTAACCATAGTCATTAATCAGTGAGCCATTTTAAGAGAAACTTTGATTTTAATATTTTACCTTTTGCTTTTCCTCAGAAAGCACTTGTTTATCCAGCCAATGTAGCCTGATATTGTCCAGCAAGGAAGAGGGTCAACATTTTTCAGTGTATGTTTGGCCAGAGATTGGCATGAAGTGTTGAATGTGTAGACTTGCTGTTTTTAAATAATAATTCATAACTAACTTTACTGTTGAAGCTATCCAGTTTAAGCAAAGGAAATATTCCCTGAAGCAGATGAATTGGACCTGGGGGCAGTTGTGTGTGACAGTGTCGAAAGATTTTAGGACTAGTAAGTCTTGCAATCTTACCTGGTTTTAAGTTACACATTAGAAGAGGGAAAATGTGTTTCTGTCCATTGATAAAATGGGCAAGCTAGGGATTGAACTGAACTAGACTGAGTGAGGAAAAAATGCTTTTTTCAACTTATGGAATAGACTACAGCTGTCAGGAGCTGGTTCCTGACTTCAGCATTTCATGGTGTGGGGGTTCAGGCAATGACTTCTCTGCATTCAGTGTTGTAATTCGTAGTAAAACATTGACCAGAAGCATGGACTGCTTGATAATTGTTTACCTAATTTTAATTGTTGATAATATGTCTTGGTCATAATACACTTTATCGTAATTTCAAATGAAATGTAAAACATTTTAGAGCAATACAAATAAAAATATCCTAAAATCTATTTAAACTTAATTAGCCATATTTTCACGTTTTTTTTTCTTTCTTCTCCCTTCAAAAAACATAGAGGCAGCATAGGCCAGGATGCCTCCTAGATAATAAAAATAGGAATCTTTTTGTCCATGATTTAAAAACTGGAGGAAGGCTAGGTGATACCTCATGGCAGCCAATGCTGGGATCCATCAGCCTTATCACAGAAGTTGTAGCTTAAACCTTCCCTTATGTGAATTGCTGATCCAAATATTTATAGTACTTTGTATTTCTGATTATTTTCTTGATTAAACATCCTAGTTAGTTGTCTACTTCTCTTGCGAAGTATAACATTACTGGCTTGTACTCAGTTCAACTGTCATCCTCAGTTTGTTGTGACACAGAGCCTGGCCTTTGTGAAGATGAATGGAAAGCCTGAAACCTCTTACTTGTGAAACTTATATTCTTAGAAACAGTTAGATTTTAACCAGAATTATAGTCCCATATTCTATATTTTAAATGCACACACGTCTAGGGGAATTTCTCTATATGCTAAAGCTACATGTGGAAGTGGAACAAGTGAAAGGTAACCGTTCCCTACAGTTACCAGCAGGTCTAAAGCTATCAAGCTCTCTCTTTTGTAGTACTTGTAAGAATTGCAGCAGGATATGAAGATTTTGTGGTGTTTGTCTTAATTATGTACTTAAATTCTAAATGTGCTTTTAATCTCAAACTGCTGTCAGAGCTATGATTTCTTTAGCAGAGAAATAACAAAAGTTCCAAATAATTGATACTGGACTGAAGGTTGTTTGAAGAAACTTATTTATAAATCCAATTGTTTTATATACAACAAATCTAAATTAAAATGAAAAACAGCTGTTACATTTCTGAAACCACAAACCACGTTGTAAGTGCCCTAATATCTACAATATTATTTACTTTTACTGTTTTGGAGGCTAATTCTACAATTATTTTATGCAGGTTCCAACTGGAACATCTTGTCAAAGTTACCCAGCTACCAGCTATCAGGACTTCAGCAACTGGGAATCTCTAATGAAAATTAAAGAGGGGCTGCTGAGACAGAAAGAGATTGTGATTGATCGGTGAGTAATCTGCTCCTGCTGCATTGATTATGTTAGATGATGTAAAAGCTACGATGTAGAAACTGACTTTCAGGAGAGCTGCTTAATCAGTAAAATTGTTAGGTTCCAGTCCAGCAAATATTTATGCACAAATATGTAGGAGCTAATCCTTGCTAGGAGAGAAGACTGGCTGCTGGCAAAAAGTCTTTTACAGAGTTTAAAATTTACTTGGGAGTTTTAACACATCTGCAATGGAACAACCAATTCTGCTGCCATCTTCCCCATCTTAGTTTCTTACCAGTCTGGGGGTTTCTGCCAGACAGCTTTCTGCTTGTGTAGGTCTTGGAAGATGAAAATCCCTGATTTTCTTTTGCATGATGAGTACAGAAAGGCAATATATTTGAAGCCAGTTGATAAAACTTTGAGAAATTGACCTTTGCAGTAACTTTCAATGGTAAAATCCTAGTCAAATGCTCAGACAAATTATTCAGATAATAAAATATTAAATCCAGAATCTGTATGTCAGTAAATACATCGCTTCTTATTAAAATTGCTATCAGTCTGAAATGGCCCTTGGCAGCAACTCACTGCTGTTAAGTTTCTAGTACACGTGAAGTAATTTCTGGAGTTCTTGATGTTTGGATAAAATGAAGCCTTAATGAGGAAAATGTACTTTTAATAAAGGGCTTCAGCTTAATGAAGCTTACACTAAATTAGCTAGTGTCATCGGGAGCTGCGGAGTTTGTATGTAGGACATTTAAGAAGGACATTTTTTATATTTGACATAATTATCATTTGGCTCAGTCTGTGTTTTAATAATAAACTCTTGGCTCGTGGCTGGAAGAGGAGTGGTTGTTCTGATCTTGAAATAGTTGTGCCCTCTTATTGATAGTTTGCTCCACAGCACGAGAATTGTGTAAAGCAGGTGTGTGTTGATCACAGGAATGTCAGGCATCCATTAGGAATGTTTTTATACCTCATCTAGCAGTTCCTCTCTTCTAATGGGTGAAGATAGGTAATTTGGGCTTAATTTACTTTGGGACCAGGAAAGTTATGCTTGTGCAAGATATGTTCCTTCCTCTGTTACAACAGAGCAAGGAATTGCAGTGGTTTAAGGTGTTTCTGTCCCCTAGTGATCTGGCTGGTACCTCTGCTGGCACTGAGTGAGGAAGGTTGGCATCAGCTTCCCAAGTTTGATGTGACATATTACTGTGCATGTACCTGCCTCTGCAGCAGAGGATGGTACCCAAAAGTTTTGAACTGCAGGGGCTGAGGCATGGGCACACCATCCCACCCTGCCAGCTCTCCTGCAGAGGTGGTGATATCCCAAGGGGACAAGCAGTTAAAATGGAAACATCCTTAACTGTTGCTTAGATCTGTCAGAGGCTTTTGATCAGCTGCTTAAAGGCTGTGTAAATTACGGTGGGATTTTTCAGGCTTTCTATATTGGTAGCAATGCTGCATCAACTGCAGCCCACCTCTTGGGGCCCAATGTCAGCAGCATTTCTAAGTACATAGCCCATGATAACTAGGGGTGGTGTTTGGTGTCTCTGCCGAGCATATGATCCTCTGCACTCTACGTGAAGGATTGTTATGTAATGGCAACTGAAAAGGCAGTGCACATTCTTCTTCTCATGTTGGAAATGTGTTTACAGTCAAGGGTAAAGTTTATGAAGTGGCAGTAACCTGGTTGCCCGCTAACATTACTTGATGCTGTCTGTGTTGAGGAAGAAAAGCTATTTCTTGATATATTATTTATACTATATTATTTGAACGGAAAGACAATAGCTTTAGATTGCATATTAGAAAGAAATGATTTGTTGTGAGGGTGGTGAGTCACTGGCACAAGTTGCCCAAAGAGGTTGTGGATGCTTCCTCCCTGGAATGGAAGTTTTCAAGACCAGGTTGGCTGGGGCTCTGAGCAACCTGGTCTAGTGGGAGGTGCCCCTGCCCATGGCAGGGGGTTGGAACTAGATGATCTTTGAGATCCATTCCATTCTGTGATTCTATATCCAATGGCAATGTGCTGGCTTTTTTTTTTTTTTGGTACAAGTCATACTTTTGTTTGACTTAATCATAGTAAATACAGTTCTTCCTGGATTTCTACCAGAAGTTGGTTGGGATGATTCCTTTTCATTCAGCTGAAAAGGTGAAATATGCTCTGGAAGCTGTTGAAGTGAAACAAAGACCACTTAGTGATATTACAGTCATTTCCTTTTAACTGTAACACTTGGTGTTACAGTTAAGCATGTTGTAAATTAGAATAATGCAGTATAATAATACATCACAGAAAAGACTCTTTTTTGAATAGTGAGCCTCCATTTGGGCAAAATATTTGCCTTAAAAGTTATTATTTTAAAATGAAATGAAATGATTTGAAATAGATGGTTTGTATTATCTAAAATTTGTACAAAGTGGTATTGCATATTTAGAAAGATTTTATAACACATTTTGTTCTGTTTTAAGAAGTGGTGGTGTTTTCTATGACAAAAGCATTTTTGGTTTCACTGATGAAGCAAATGGGACATAGCTGCTGTCCAAAATCCTAGAAATTGAACTCCCTTATAAAGCACTAGTGTTATATTTCTTGGAGTAATAATAAGACATAAAGGTGAATAATACCTTTCTTCAAGGCACTAAGTGAAAATTTTATATTATCCGTATTTAACATATGGGGATACAAGGCCTTGCACTGAGAGTCAAGATGGTGTTTGGGAGTAAATCTACGTCTTCCAGCTCCTGGTCTTCCTGAGCTTACTTTAGACTTTTTTTTTCAGAATTTGAATTTATTTGGGACTAGTGACCTAAAAGAAAAATGCCAGGTTTGCTAAAGTGTGGCGAATTAGGGTTCAAGGTGGTGTAGTTAAATTACAGAATTTATTCTTTCAGGAAGTAGAGGAGGAATTATTTTGTTGACTGAGGTTTGGTAGGAGGTGTTTGCTGAGAATGCCCTTCATACCTGTGTTTCTCACAGAGTTTTAGAAAATGTAGTCTCCCTAAGTCATGTCTCATGCTGAATTTACAAATTGGTAACTGTAGGATGTCAGCAAGACTTGTGTAATTCTGGGAGGTCAGAAGCTTGGGAGACATGGGTCAACCTCCTGCTGTCTGGAAGCTGGAGGAGTGGGATAGCAGCCACCATGGTGTTGGAGACCCAGCTGTTCACTGCTGACAGGTACAAGGAACAGCTGGATGAAAAGCAGCACACTGGGAATACCCGTCTCTTGCCCTTGTCACCAACCTCCCTTCAAACACAGAGTCATTACCCAGCTTTTTTTATGGTTAAACCCTCTTCTGTTGGGAATTGCACGGGGCCCCAGTAATCCAGGAGGTGGAGGAGGTTACCATCACTTCGCGCCACACACCTTGTTGTGTAACAGAGCATAAATCTGTTGATAAGCAGGAACTGGAGGCTCCGTACGGGCAGGATCCTTACACTGTTCTGCCTTTGTCTTGTTGAAAAAGGGAGGAGGGTCAGGAGAAGGAAAGAGAAACCTGCTGCCTGCTTCTCTTCTTTCCACACTATAATAAAAAGGCAACACAAATCCAGCCCTTCCGGATTAGATTATTAAACTTCCCTGTTTTGCATCAGAAATCTAACAATTCGGAATAGCTGCAAGCAAGTTTCAAATAGTCGTTAAAAACAATTCAAGGAATAACGCTTAGAATGTAAATCATCATCATACTTGGATACTTTGGTGTCTCACTGGAAATTCAAAGCCATAAATAGGTCTGTGAATAGGACAAGTAGTGGCTTGTTTTTTATTCTATACACTGTTGAATAGCAGGTTTATTAATAGATCATTTAAAATTTATTTGATTTGTGTAGTCCGTTCGGCATAACAAATGCATACATAACAAATGTACACAGTAGCATAAATGGGTGGGTTTAAAAGGGGTTTTGCTTTTTGAAACTACTCTAGGAATCAGTGCTGATTTAATGGATTAGAGCCGGAAAATGGTTTTTAAGTCTGCTCTTACAAATTGAGAAGAAGATCATACTTGTAGGAAGCAAAAAAGTGGCATGAGGAAGGGAGCCTGGGGTGTGCGTGTGCAGCTGTTGGTACAGGCTCTGAATAAAGACTTAAGGATTCTGTCTGTAAGAGGAAATCTGCTCCTGTAACACTTATTACTAGAATGTCTGTCACCGACTGTAGAAAATAATTGGATTGTATCATTGCCTTACTTCTCTGGAGGTTTAGTATGTAACACTATGTTATATTTAGCACCAGAGGGAGCCAACAGTGTTTGTAGTGGTTTAGAAAATTACAGCATCGCATTTTAATTCTTTGTGTTGCACCGCTGTTCAGTACATTCACAACACGAAAATTACAGTGTTTGCTACAATTCCAAATGTCTCTTGCAACTGGCCAGCCACTGTAGATATCTCTAGTGTGGTCCTGGCACTGTTTGTTTGGCAGGGACTGCATATAGGGGTTATGTGAATAAATGCCAAATATCTGAACATATGACATAAGCTCCTGAGAATAACACTGTGCATGCAGGGTTCTCTTGCAGATGGCTTAAGGGCATTTGAACAGCTTTTTAAGGAAAGGTGGGTATAGAAGTATAATTTTAGAGCTGTCATTCCTCAGGCATAATAACATTTACATTTTTAAAACAGTTGCTAAATCATTAGCTTTCCATCCATAGCTTATTATGCTGAGATGGTTTCGCTAGGACAAAGAGATTTAGATTTCTTTCCCTTGTGTCAAATTGTCCTGACTTGAGTAGTTGACATCAAACTGTATGTGCTCTGATAGTGCTTGAGTTACTGGTAGTGTAAAGATGTAATTCTCTTAATTTGATGTGGTCTGTTAAGATCTGCAGCATTAGCATATCTACTTGGGTGATAATTTGATGTCTTTTTTGAGGAGGCTTTGAAGCTTTACACCACTCAGGGTCTGAGTATGTGGATGTGGTAACTCAGAATCCTGTGCAGTCCCAATACAGTGGGGCTGTGAGGACTCTCCTCAATGTCTTGCTGTGTAAACATATTCTTTGCTTGAAATAATAGCTTGAAAAAGATGTGTTTATCTCTTTCTGATATCATCATTCACTCAGGTAACTTTTGGTTCAGACTTTTGTATCTTGGGCTGGTAAACTTTCAGGAAGATTTTATTACAGAGTAATTATTTTAGCAGTTTTTAAAGTTCACCTTTTCAGAGGGAAATACTAATACTATTGATGAAATTGCATTTGTTAATGTTAGTTTTCACATAATAACCTAAATCTTGGCAATAATGAGAGGTCCTTTCTAGCCCTACATCTTATCTAACCTATCCACCAGTCCCTAGGGGGGACAAGCAATAATGGCATCACTTCTGGTAGGTGTCTATGCTATTGCTATCTGCAATAGCAGATGTTCTACAGCCTTACTGGGTTGGACAGTTTGGTGATTAATTAGATGAAACATTAGAAAACTTTTCCTAATATGACTTAGTTTTTCCTCCTAGGTCATGTTTTCTAGATCTCTGATAGCTTTCATTATTCCTTGAGATGTCTCTGGGTGATTAACCAACCTCCCCTGAAGTGTCCAAACTGGCCACGTAAGACCTTCATCCAGCTCAGTGCTTGTCTCTCTCACAGGCCATGCTGGTGTGGTGTTTGCTTTTTGCAATACGATGTTGTGTACTTTTCATCAGCTATATCCCAGATCCTCTTCTGTGGAGCTAGTGCCAAGCCATTTTCTGTTCTGTAGATTTAAATATTTTTAGGAAGTTCTAGTGTTTGGCAGAGCTGAGAACAGCAGGGGAGGTGTAAGGTTAGCTCTGCATTCATCCTGTTAGGTGACTGCAGAAGTCAAAAACCTGCCTGTGTGGGAGGGTGGGTGCAGCCCTCTGTCTGAGCAGACAGTCCTGTCTGTCCCACTCATGCCTCACACCCCCTTGAGTATGTAACCCAGAGCATATGAGAAAGTAGAGTATAGTTGTTGACTGTGCTCTTGCCTGCCTTGCCTCAGCACTAGCTTACCTCGCATGTGTCAGGCTAGCATTTCAAACTTCTATGCAATTCAGAAAAGCCATTTTAAAAATAACAATCCATCCAGAATAGAGGTGACCTCTTGACTCCCAAAGGTGGTGTTCTCATCTTCTGTTTAAGATAAGTTCTTCTGTGACTGGTGGAAAGGTAGTATTCACTTTGAACTGCAGGCTCTTAATTTCAACAAAAAAAGGCAAACTTCATTGCATAGGATTTTGGAGATCCTCTTTTGTCATTATTTTAGCTGATGTTGGCATTGTCTTCTTTGGCATTATCTTCCAAGTTACAGAAAATGTATTCATACTGTTTTTAGGACTTTGTTCACTACTGATCTCTTTCTCAGTCAGTAGTCTGCATGTTTGGACTTGTGACCCCAAGAGACCTTGCCTTTAAAACAAAGGGATATAAAAATCAGTATCCAACTTCTCAAGCAACAAAGCAAAGCAGCTTACCCCCAACTGCGGTGTGGTATACATTATATTTATAATACAGAAGGATCTGTATAATATTTTACTTTGCATTCTGAAGAAATCTGCTCAGGCATTTTTACCCAAAGCAACTCTTTCTCATAAACTTATGATTTTTGAAGATAAGCATCAATTCCTTGTCCCTTCTATGGTGGAGGAAGCTCTATTCTAAAGTCCCTGAAGTGTTTGAAGATACAGGAGCTGTGTCTTGACTTGTAGTGTAGGACTTAAGATTTACACTACTTTAAGTCTCTTAAAAGTTATGGGGAGGAAGTGCTTCTCTGGCAGATGTGGGTTTGTAAAGGGTCTTTTATGTCAGAGTAAGTGGGGGGTAAGGTGGGTTTATGGAGAGCAGGTGATTCAGTTCCAGGTTGAAGAAAATGTGTATTTCCAGACGAATGCATATGTGAGTGTCTGTGTAAGCATGTGTCCACAGTTTGCTTGCCCTGTGTGAATGTGAGAAATGTGCGTGTCAGTTATGTCATACTGATGTTTTTGAGACATACAAAGAAGCAATTTGTCTGTTAAACAGTTTATTAATGCTGGTCTCTGAAGACAGTCCAGGTGTATGCATGTTGAGCTGAGTGTTCTATGTTATCCCACATCCTTTGTGCCGACTTGAGCTGTCAAAGGATCTCCCCTTTCCCACTGATACTCACTCTTATGGATGTAATTTTTTTTCTCATTTAAATGGATCCAGCTAGTGTCAAGTGACCTGTGGGTTTCCTCTGGATTCTAGCCAGCTTCATAAGTAGAGTCATGGTCATCCAGGCTGGGGGGAGCTTGGCTGCCATGTCATGGGGCACAGCCTGTTGTCTTGCCCATGTTCGTCTGCAGGAAATAGCAGCACAGGGAGCATGCACCACCAGAAGCAGCCCCTACTGTCTGTGGGCAGAGAGACTGCAGATTTAGCAGACCCATAACTGAAACACGTGAGGCCTTTTTTTGTCATTTCTTAGCTTGCTTTCTGAGTCTGACCTTTACAAATGTCCTCGTGAGGTGATGCTCTTTTCACTGAGGCTGGTATTCCTTGGTTGCCAAGCAATGCTGGGGTGGGCCACAGCAGAAGTGCCTGTTCCAGCTGTGGCAACTTGGCTGGGCGGTGCCCACAGTGTGCCATGGAGGGGAAGGAGAGCCATAGCAGTGCTGCTTGGACTCTTGCCTCTCCTCACAGCTCTCCCTAGCCAGTCCCTTTCCTTCAGCATCATCCCAGGCCCCAGCTTCAGAGACCAGCCCCATAGTTTTCCTTAGGGCCAGCTTTGTTCATATTACCACAAGACTGTCCCCGTTTTTCACCCCACAGCTCCTTCATCCCTTGTAACTTCTCTGCTCTCCCCTTTCCAGCTCCACAAGGGCCAGTGGTTCTCAGGGAGCCTGATGGGGTGAGCACAGGGCTGTGATCCAGTGAGGTGCTGAGAGCTGATTTCCAGGGCACAAGAGGGACACTGACAGCCTCTTCCCAAACAGACAGGGCAGCACAGTCTTAGTGCATTTTCTTCTTGTCGTGTGCATGCACCTGCTGAAAGTGAGCTGCTTATTTACAGACCTGGCTTTTAGGCAAGCTAGAAACAGTTACTTGATGTTAGGGCATGCCGACGGTCTTTACAAGAGGAGAGGGTAGCTGGTGGGTGGTTTTGTTGTTTGCAAATCCACTCTTTAAAAGAGTGGATTTTCCCTAGATACGTAATTCATTGAAAGTATTCTGTCATTTACTTTCATACCCCATCCACTTAGCTTGAGAAAGATAGAAGTTTGAGCTGGATGTGGTGAACCACCCTTCTTGTATGCTTGATGTTCAGAATTGACTTTCTCCCCCAGAAACCGTAGCATTCAGCATCAAGGGCTTTTGCTTTCTTCTACAGCAAAGGACATTTGACAGAGACCTGTCAGAACCATACTGGCATATGTCACTTCATTGATTTCAGTCCTTTGAGTGTGGGCTTTTAGCTTCCTGATGATTGATGTGCTTCAGCTTTATTTAAATTGTTGGGCTCAACACAGAGGTTACTGTGTGGGAATGGAAGTATTCGTGGCAGGCAGGAAGTCAGATAAGAATTACTCTCCTAAAACACCCTAAAATAATTGCACAGAATCAAGATCTTAGTCAGGTAGCCTAGTTTCTAGTGTCTGCAGTTCATGTAAGGATAATAGTTGGTAATTCTGGGAAAGATAAGAGAATGGTACGATCTGCCATGACAGACAGGTTTTTAACTCTTCCTCCTTTACCAAGGAATCATCATTGATCTGCAATCGTGAAACACAACTGAAGTCTTGAAATTTTGTTCACAAAAATAAAGAATGACATTTTCTTCTGAAACGTCCATTTAAATAAAGAGCGTTTCTAAATGTCCCTCCCAAAAGGATTTTTCATTCCCGCTTTCTATGACTTTTTTTTTTTTAAACAACCTTTTCTCCCCTTTTGAGTCCCTTTGGTCAGTTGATGACTTTAGAGCCAGGGTATTGCCTCCTTTTCTCCTTAAGTCTGAGTGTAAGGGGAAGGGATGTGTCAAGACAGACACTTGAAGTGAAATTGAGCATTTTCTTTTTGGATAAAGGAGCTGAATGAAACAACATGACACATTCTGTGGCATTCACATAATATGCCAATCACTCTTCCTTCACCATCAGTGTAGAATTGTAACACTTGCTAATGGAAAAAAAACCTAGATATTTGTGAAGGGGAACAGTTGCCATGGTACCTAGATACAGTATTTTCACTGCACGGGGCTGTGTGATCTAGTCTGGTTTCTCTAAACCTGAGCCTCAAGGGTGGGCTTGAGATTCCCCCATGCCTTGAGCTCAGGCCACAGTCTGCAGCCATTCATATGCGGGTGGCTTCTGCAGTCACAAAAGTTGAGGAGCTCCATATCTGAAGGCTTCAGTCCTGTGTAAGCCTGAGTGATTCAGCACACTGCCTGTGTTTCAAGTCACAGGAAAAGGAGTAGGTCAGAGTGATGCAGTGCAGCTGTGTCATTCCGGTGTCTGTTGCAAAAAAAAAAAAAATTAATATTTTTTTCAAAACATCTTGAACCCTTGAGGAGACTTAATGGTGCTAGCAGCTGATCAGAGAAAGGGAAGAGTGGAGTAGAGTCTGCCAACGTTGGTCACAACAGAGAATTTTACTTTGCTCTAGTCTGGCCCTCTGTGAACACGGCGGATGCCCATGAGGCTGTAAACATTGTGTGTGTAATCATACAAGATGAGAGTAGCATCACAGTGTAGAAGGTAAAATCCCTCTGTTTCAGGAACATTTACATCTGGTTGTGGCCAACCCAGACTGGTGGTTGCCATGTATCTGGGCAGAAATTGGATGGTTGGGTTTTGGTTTTGGTTTGTTGTTTGTTTATTTTTTTTAAGAGCTGGGATAATCGGTTGGTAATAGGTATGCTTCTGGGGACAGTGTTCCTGCCATAATACGCAAGCAATGTTTGTGAGAGCATTCAAACTTTCTACACTTCCTTTAAATAAAGCTCAAAGCCTGTGTGTATGCAGTGGATTAATAGTAACAGCTGTGGGCTAACAGAGGATTAAAACTGTCTTAGCATATGAGAACATCAGCAATAAAATGCATCTAGTATGAAGTCTCCAAAGACTTACTGGATTGTATGTAAATAGTAAATACGTTTCTATGGTGTTTATCTTCTATTCCACTTGTGACTGCTGGGCTGTTCTCAGAATTTTTTGTTCCTGGGTGCCATGAGGCTAATGATATTTTCAGAGAGGCGGTTATGTGAAGGAGTTGTGCAGGACCTGCACAGCCTTAAAACATTTCTACGGTGTGTTTTGGTGGCAAGGTTTTGTAACAGTGGAGAGTTTCATGCTTTGCAGAGTGAAAAGATGCAAGCTAGTTACACTCTGTGCTAGCACAGCTCTGTTTCATTACGGATTAATTTGTCTCACCTTTTTTGCTGCAGGGATTTGGTAGGGTAGGGAAAGGATTATGAAAGGATATATGGTAATTTAGTTCAAACAACACTGGAATTTCAAAAATATTTTAAGACATTTACTCTAGGCTGTAGTGTTTAGTTCAGGCTATTGGAATCCTGCCTGCAAAGGAAGGCACTGCTAGGATACAAACAGCCACAAACAGAAGGCACTAATCAGTGCCTCCAAGGCATAAGTGACAAATAGATAAATAATTTTAAAACCAGTAGGGCAAAGGTATTTTAATAGATCTATCTAGCAAGTAACAAGGTGGTAAAAAAAAAAAAAAGAAAAATTACTTCTGTTCATAAATTAAAACAACTCATACTAAATTATTTTGGTATCTGTGATTAAGCATGTACAGAAGTCATCAAGGCTTTATATATTTTCTCATATGATGTTACAAGCTCTGTTACAAGTTAAAAGCATGTTCTTTTACCTAATCTTCAAATCTGCTTCTTCCAAAATAAGTCAGAAGCTTTTTTTGTTTGCAGTGCAATAGTACAGATGCCAACCAGAACTATACAAAGTCTTTCAATGCTACATACTCCTATGTTAGTACAAGCTTGTTCCATCTAGATTGTGGAATGAAAGAGGCAAGCCTCAAAATCCCGTGGTGATGCAGAATATTTCAAGATTTGCTATGATGGAGTCATGTAAATACATTCAGTTTCTCTGTTTTTATGAATTGCATTGAATGAATTGTTCTAAGGTACTACCAAATCTGCAACTTCTTTAAACTGGTTTTCCATGCAATGCTGTTCTTTGTAGATATAAAAATAGGAAAACACAAAAAAGATATTCTGTAGATATGCGTCATGTTTTCTGCGATGTGTATAGCTTTAAAGTATAACTTCTCATACATTCATGATTTTTGAAATAATAAATCCCTCTTGTAAATCAAATAATTGGGATACAGTTGGCTGATGGCTACCTAGGAGAATGTATGTGGCTAAAATATTCCTAATCATGTTTTCGCATTTATTTTTCATGTTAAAATTTGCAGTTGGCATCTTTTCAACTAATACATCTTTCCTTAGTCTATGGATTGTCTATTACGTCTTTTGCATACTCATGACAGCATTTCCCAGGCACTATTCCTAAACATAATCCTCCCCAAATCTAAAAAAAGCAAACCAACTTTGATCTTTTTCTATAGTGTTAGAGCATTTGCTTATCTAGTGTGTGCACAGGGAGATCTTCTCCTTTGAAGTTAACCTGTATTTGCCATTTATCTCCTCTTAAGATCAGGCTTAGTCATCTCAGTTCATCATCGTCATTTCCAGAAAAGCCAATCATACTGCATGCTTAGAGTTGAAGCTTTGGGAAACAATTTCATGCTTGCATGCAAACATGTCCTAATATAAAAAAAGAAGGAAGAACAGAAATTAAAGGAGTGCACAAAAATGGTTTTTATTTTAATGAGAAGGTTGCTATGTGTGTTTCTGATGGGTGCTGACAGCTCCATTCTGGAGTCAGTTATTGAGGTGCCCGTCGCTCCACGCTGAGTACAGTGCACCTCACAGGGCTGTGTTTGCCCTGCAGTCATGCTAGTTGAAACGCAGTCATGATTTTTAAACAGTGATATCATTTGTGATATAATTACGTAGTGATATAATAGTGATACTGTTTCTGCTGTACCCTGGCCAAGTGATTGGTGTGAGACTAATTCTAGTTTAGTACACAGTGTGGTATTTTCCCCTAGGGGTAGAGTACAACTTATGTAAAGCAGTTGACTGAGAAAGTCTTAAGCAAAGCAAAAAGAAAGACCTTGCAGGGAAGCTATGCTGACTGTCTTCTATAGTGACTTTTTCTTCTTCAGTTCTTTCTGCTCCCCTTGATTTGTAGATCTCTTTAGCCTGTATCAAAGTCAGTTCTGGCAAAGAGAGAGGGGCTGAGCAGGAAAAGTCTGGGTAAAATGAAGGTTTGAGTTTCATTTGTTTTCTTTCTTCTTCCTGTACACTTTTTCCTGCTTATACTTCTGGCCCTAGGAGAAAATGACAACAGAAGCCTCCCTCAACCCCCACAAAACTGATAGAGTTTTCAGATTGCATTTCTACAAGATTTGCTTATTATTACCAATTGAGCACAGACTATCCTTGAGGTATGCTTAAATGAAAGTTATATGGCAACTGTAGTTTAATAGGTGATATTCATAGGTGAGATTCCAGTTTTAGTGGTAAACTAAGACAGTTGCAGTCTGGCTGTGGTGGGAAAAAGCACATAGCTAATGCAGAGCCAGCATAGCTGAATAGTATTGTTACAGTATTCTTCAGTATAAGTCTTAAGATCTATGGGTTTTTAAATCTTTGTTCCATTCCTTTTCAATAAAATCTGTGTATTACAGGCAAAAGCAGCAAATTAACAATTTACATCAGAAGATAAGGGAGAATGAACTAAGAGCTCAACATGCAAGACTGAGCCATCTTGTGAACTGTGAAGAACCTTACATGACTAATTTGCAGGTACGATGGATATTTTTCTTTCAGCAAAGCTGTCCATGGCACAGTAACTGACACCTGAAATTACGTTCATAATTTACTGCAGACCAAAATGTAGAGCTTTTGTGATTACTGATGATTGTGTAATTGTATAGCCATAAATTGTATAGAGGAGAATACCCTCTGCCTTACATTTGCAGAAATCTAAGTTACATTGACGTTTTGTACATACTTGGCCTTTGATAAGAGAGTATCTGAACACAACTGATTAAAGGTTTTCTGAAGAGGAGAAGGAGGCACTACCCGGAGGAGTGGTTGAATTGTATCAGTAGAATAGATGGAAGAAGGCCAGCAGATGGGTGGAATACCTTTGCACAAGACACCTGAAAAGGATATGGATTAGTACTCTTGGTTAGTGTTACTAGGGAACACTTAGTCTGAAAGGGAACATGGGGAGGTATTTTGGGCATACCTGTTCTAATTTTTATCTAGCATGAATGCTAGAAAGTGTAAGGGTGAGGTAGCATAGGCTAACCACAGAATGTAAATCAGTTTGAGGACTGTTGCTAATACACTGTTGTTGCACACAACAAAAAGCAGCGCAGAAAGAGAATATTAAAGGCAGATAAGGAGAGAAATAGCTTTTCTGTCCCCCTTTTATTACCGTATCTTTTCTGTCATAAACACTGCACTGGGATCTCAGCTGCTGTACTTCAACTTGGCATTAATCATGTCCTTGGAATAACACAGCTCTGCATCAAGTGAGAATCTGATTTGTGTGAGACAGGAAAGGAATTCAACTGGAGCCTCAGTGTGAAAATTCTGTTTAGATTAAGATTTCTGGATTTAAAAAATTACTGCAGAAACAAATTTTAATGTACGTATCTTGGTATACCATAATATACTTGAAATAAAGCAGCAGATGCATTAATCTTTCATAATTTAAAGAATTAAAGTTTATAATGTATTAGGATTTGTGCTCAATTCATGTGTCTTCTGTAAGATTAACTTACAAATGCAAATCTCCTTTAATGGAGGTTTTAATCTCTCTTAATACTTTGGAGGAATGTTACTGGTGAAAATATTATCTGTATAATGCCTTTAAAGATACCACTTTATGTTACTTAAAGAATCTTGAAGCTGAAAGCCTAATGGGATACATCTCCTTCTTCATCCCACATGCAGTTGATTTCCATTTTGTGCTTGTCTGTCTGTGGGCAGTGGAGGTAGAAGAGTAATATTGAACTGCATGAACTGGAAAAGGAGGAGGGTTTTGATAAACATGACAGAAGTAGGAGTCTGCCTTCTGGTTACAGCTGTCGCCTCAGG
This sequence comes from Eurystomus gularis, assembly GCA_013400335.1. NCBI lineage: Eukaryota > Metazoa > Chordata > Aves > Coraciiformes > Coraciidae > Eurystomus > Eurystomus gularis. The sequence goes on along the minus strand of VZZY01021079.1, from coordinate 409,896 downwards.
CTTGCCCCTGTGCCATTCTGCACTTTAGGTGTGATAGCTCTAAGGTTTGACTAGTACTAATGTTCTGCTTTAGAAGGATCTTAAGATTAGAGCATCTCTTGCCTTAATATATCCACAGCCATTTTATAGGGTGTTTTTCTTCCTGGGAGATGGTACAAAAATGCAGTGGCAGTGATTTGTTTTGAAAACACTTTTTGTTTGGATTTGCAGGGGATTCTTTTGGAAGAAGTGTCATACCCCTTCCATAAATTTGAGGGAGAAAGTGGCCCTGCAGTGTTAATTTGCATGTGTTGTGAATGTCAAGGTGTTCAGCTTCTATATTTTTTTGCTTCGGATTCCTGAAATATATGCTGAATATACCACATATTTTAATGTTTGAAAAAAATCGAACCCTCACCTTTCCCCACAGTGGAAAAAATACACACCTGTTTTCTGCTGTGCTCAAGTATATGATGGGATGTGTGGTTTCATTTGTATGATTATTTTGTTTCTTTTTGTAAGCAACCACAGTATGAAAGCACAGCACTGCAACCTCACGTTTCAGAAAGATCAACATCTCACCGTGAGGAGCTTGAGCGAAAGATGGCAGCAGCTGAGAATAAGGGATTACAACTCAGTGAATTGGTAAAACAAATTTCCAACAAATCTAGTGAGGAGAAAAAGAAGATGGAGGAGAAAGTAAGTGTCTTTCATGTTCATTTTCTTTTGACAGTGTTATATAGCAGCATATGTTTTGTTTGCCAGAAAGCAACTTAGTTTGTGGGTTGCTGAGCCATTTCCAGAACTATCTGTGATAGAAAAATTGATAGTGGCTGTAAGTGTTGGCATTTGATAAATCTGAACCCATAGTGAATACATCCTAAAAATTGATACTATATGAAATGGTAATCATGGTGATGGTTTTAACCAATATCAGTTAAACTTGCTTTGAAGGTGCTCAGCTCTAAGAACTCATGTAGCTTGAGATGTTTATTATAGTAAATAAAGTATTATCTAAAACCATAGAAAGAATGTGAAAATGAAATCCCTACTTTTAGCATTGCTTGTACATGTGGCCCTCATGCTTTGGCATGCACTTACCAGCCTGTACGTGCCTGCTCAGCAGGAGTGATTCTTTTGTAGCTTTGCTAGGGTGCGCAGAGTAGACTTTAGTCTGAGACAATAAAGTGGCTTAGATGGCCATGTTCTTGGAACTGTCTTGCCAAGGGGTTTCCTCGGAGGCTGAAGGATTACCTACAGGTAGTTTTGATGTCCTGACAGCCTTCCTTTATTGGAAGCAGGAATGTTCCATTAACCAAGTGGTTCCTCCCGATGTTTTAAGGGCAAACTGTCACTGTCGCCTTCTGTTCTTTAATCACTGGGCCTTGTTACTGGGCTTAGATTTCCATAAATACAAGTTCAAGGGGGAGGAGCAGTGTGATACAGTGAAGTGGCAGGTGGGAGGACAAAGAAGAAAGCCTCGTTTATCTCAGACTCTGCCTTACCATTTCTGATGAACTCTGCCTTACACTTATCACTAAGGATAGAAATCAAGAAGGGTAGAAATTAGATACTGCTGCTTCCTCCTCCCTCAACTCTTACTGCTTGTGTTCCTCCCTGTGCAGGAACTGCTGTTGTAGGTGGTGGCAGTGGCAAGGACCTGTGCAGCACTGCTTGAGTCAGGGGGATGGTCAGTAGCTAGGAGCCTGATTCATGGCAGGGTCCTTATTCACCCCTTAACACCCATCTGTTCTGTGCACTGAACAAAAGGCTCTTTAAGGAGAGCAAGGGCAGGAAGGAGGGCATGCGTTTCTGTAATAAAGTTAGTGCCCTCCTGTTTGAGGGAAGACTTCAGAGGGGGAGGAATGAGCTGCTCTGTGTTCCTTCAGGGATGTGGCAGGCTGGGAACTCGAGGGCTAAGCTTGGTGCTGAGCCTGGGGACAGCCTTCTCTGGAGTTCCTCTGCTGAGCTCACAGGGAGATGAGCCCAGAGCCTGAAGGCTTTGTATCCCAGGTCAGTGGCTGATGTTAGGAGACAGAAATGCAGTTTCTGTCCTTATGAGAGGAATTGTTGCCAGTAGCTGTGCAAGGGTTATTTCTGAGCTAATACCTACACCTTTGGAGAAGGTATGTTTTTTCAGCCCAAACACAGATTTGGCCAGGGAGTGGGGAAAACGTAGTTAACGTTCAGGGGAGCCTTGCTTCAAAGTATATGCTGAACGGACCACATAGAAGTTTAGGTTAAGGTTACTGACATATGTTTCTACTTCTCTGTCTGCCTCACTTCTGCGGACAATGTTATTTCTTCCTACATTGGAGTTTTTAACATACAACATTTAAATACAGTGTACAGATGGTATGCTTTTGACAATAAGGGAAAATATTTTGACAGTAAGCTGTGACTGTTTGGTGTATGTGGGAGGGAAAAAAAGCATGAGGAACTCTCCCAATACCTTGACCATCTTTTGTCAGTGGTGTGAAGTCTAGGAAAGTCTTCCTTATCACAAAACCAGAATGTATGGGAACTGGCACAGATTCAGAGAAGGGCAACAAAGCAGATATCCATCAGAAAATCACAGGAGAAATGATTAAATATTCACACTGGAAAAGAAGCAACTGAAGGGGAGCATCATGGTGTCTGCAGGACCACAGACAGTCTGGAAGGGGCGGGGAGCAGTCAGCTCCTCACTGCAGCTCCCATTGCAGGAGCGAGGGAACATCCAGAGAAGCTTTAGGAGCCAAGAATACGATCAGCAAAAGGAGCCAATTCCTCCTGCTAATTCTGCATAGCAAACCTACAGATTGTCTCTCTGAAGGGTGTTGTGGATGCAAAGAGTATAGGTGAGCTCAAGGGAGAATGGGTGAGTTGACAGACGTGCTGCCTTCTTCCAAATGCACAGAAATAGTAACTGCCTCAGGAGAGCCCCTAAGGTGAAAGCAGTTGGAGGCTGGAAAAATGTGCTTTCCTTGTTCTTTCCCTACCATAGATAGCTGCTTATGCCTGCTGTTGGAGATGAGATATCAGGCTAGAGACCTTGTCTGGACGTGCTGTGTCCATTATAACATAAGGGTGGATATACTTAATGTTTTCTTTCTGGGAAGCTGCAGGGCCAGCAGAGATCGGAGGTGCTCTTTGGCCATTGCTGGCATCATACCTGTCTTTGCCCCATACAGACATACGAAGCAAGGGAATATTTTTACCACCTTGTGAATAATTCTGACACGTGAAGAGAAGAGTTTTTTTCCCCTAGGCTCCATGTGCAATCAGTGTAGGACTGAGGTGATTGAGAGCTCTTTAATTGACATTGAAATTTCAGAAGCTGGGAGAAGCTTCCCTGTTATGGCTGGCTGGTAGTCGTGGTAACTCCTCACAGCTTCCTAGCTGAGGGAGCCACTAAGGTAGATACTGCAGTACACTCCACCAGTGTCACATCTGTGACCAGTGACCATCTGTGTCACAATGCCTAGATTCTTCCTTTTCAGGTGCTGGAGTGGGTCCAGACTCTTGTGAGGAGCATATGAGGGAACTGGGGTTGTTTAATCTGAAGAAAAGGAGGCTGAGGGGATACCTTATCACTTTACAACTACCTGAAAGGAGGTTATAGAGAGGTGGGTGCTGATCTCTTCGCCTGAGTAGCAAGTGATAGGACAAGAGGAAATGGCTTCAAGTTGTGCCGGGGGACATTTAGGTTAGGTAGTAGGAAAAATTTCTTCACTGAAAGGGTTATCAAGCATTGGAACAGACTGACCAGGGACATGGTTAAATCACCATCTCTGGATGTGTTTAAAAGTTGTGTAGATATGGTGCTTAGGGACATAGTTTAGCAGTGGACTCGACAGAGTTAGGTTAATGGTTGGACACAATGATCTTAAAGGTCTTTTCCAGCCTGAACGATTCTATGCTTTGTTATGCCAGGCATGAATGTGCCACTTGGCACCTGCAGATTTTTCAGCCCTCACTTTAGTTCTGTGACATTTCATCTGGTAATTGGACTGCTGGGCTGGAAATGCTTCAGTTCAGACACTCGTATCGTGCTGTCCGCTCCTTCTCCCTCTGCTATGGGTAGTTGTGAAGGACTTCTGTAAGGTACTGCTGATAGCTTGTAGTAGTGTTCTGCCCTATGATTTTTGTGGCCTTGCTTTTAGTATTGAATTGCCAAGAGGCAAGAGCTTTCCTGTCTTTTTTCCCGTGTCAACAAATTAATCAGCAGTGTGTATACGAAAGAGGAAATTTAAAAAAGCAAAATCCAAAGCTTGTTTTCCCCTCAGCAGAGTCAGCAAGAGCAAATGAAAAAATCCCACCATTTTTTTCATCTCACATGATGGAAGGTGAAAACAGTCCTTGGGCTGATGCTGGGGATTTAGAGAGAGCAGGAGGAATCCCAAGACAAACGCAGTAGCTATTAGAAGGAGAGAAATAGCAAGAGAGGAAATTCCCTATGGTATATATGCAGGACAAGAAGATTTGGAAACCCTTGTCACACAGGTACTAGAGTATTCTGACTGGTCAGCTTGTCATCCTTAATGGTATGTGAGAAACAGAGGGAAGGGATTCACATAGCTAATGGTCAGACTCCTGACAATTCTTACCGTGCCACGTTGGTTTACATGTGTATGTTTGTATCACTGCCTGAAGACTTGGGAGGTAGGGGGGAGTACGTGGTTCTGAAGCGTGTATTGTGGCAAAAGCTCATGGCTGAGTTACAGCTTTGCTTTTATCGAATGTGGGGTTTACTTGGGCTTTATCTAATCAGAAAGATTTTAAAGCAGCCTCAAAGCTTTGTTCTGTTTTGAGGTTTTGATAAAATAAGTTACAAAGATTTCCGGCCTTTTGTCAATCCTCAGTTCTGTGGCCTATAATAGAAGGCTATCTCTGGATAAACTTTCCAGATACTGACTTAAACTTTTCAACAGGCTCTGTTATTGAGCTCAGACATTGACAGTGTCACAAATTGATTTCTCAGGGAGTTGGATGTCTGTAGCACTGAGACAGAAGTATGTTTAGCATTTACTCTAGTGACAAGTATTTGTTACTTGTGAATTACTACACTTTAGCTCAGGCAATAGAGATACTCTATTTCTTTAAAATGCGTTGTNTCTTAGAGGCCTTTTCCAACCTTGATGAGTCTATGATTCTATAAAAAACATCTCGCAGGCTGATGGACAATTAAGATACCTGTAGAAAAGTTTAAGAAAGCCACTGTTATGTTTTTATGTCCTCTGATGTAGTTCTCAGACTGCATCAAAGCCAGTCTTTTGGCTCCAGTTCTTGTTGGGTTAAGTTGGTTCCTGTGTTTTAAGTTGTTTTCCTAGACCAGAGGAATGGATGGACTAAAATTACCTGATCATTTGTTGCTTATGAACAGCTCCATTGGTGGAAAAATGAAGAATATTTTAACTGTGAACTTTTTGGGTTCACAGTTCGCAAGGCACATGGGATGTTCTGGGCAGAGGTGAAGCAACTGTGGTTTGAGGTCATGTGTGGGTCTATGGCTTGGAGCTACTGGGATTAATCATTCTTTAGTTTTGTTTTCTGCAGTAACAGACCCTTTCATGTAGCTGAGAGTACAGCTCTTGAAGAGTGACCAACCACTTCTTAAAAAGCAGTTTTATTTTTTCACTGTAATCATAAAACATGTATTCTTGCTTTTTTCTAGCTTAAAACTAGAGACCGATATATTAATAGCCTGAAAAAGAAATGCCAGAAAGAATCTGAGCAAAACAAAGAAAAGCAAAGACGAATTGAAACCTTAGAAAAATATCTGGCTGACCTACCAACGCTGGATGACATAGAAGGCCAGACTAAGCAGGTAAGGTAAAGGGAGTTTGTTTTAAAAATACAAGTAAGGTCCCTAACATCTGTTGACATATCTTTTACTGTTTCGACATGGATTTTTTTTTTTCCTTTTTCCTCCCATCTTCAATGTTTTAGAAAGCACTGTAGCTATTAGGGATTCTCCCACTAAGATAAGTGAAATGGGCCTAAGGTTGTAGAGAAGGTAGCTGCTAGGCTGGGGCCTGCCACAAGGCCTTCTGCTAATGTGGCATCATGTCTGACTAACGTAACCTGTGTTAGCTGCAAATTCTAGAAGAGAAGAACAAGCAACTTCAAGAAACTATGGCCGAATTAGAAAAGAAGCTCGGAGAGGCACGATCGCAATGCAGAGAGAGAGAATTGCAACTGGTGTGTCAGAAGAAAAAAGAAAAAGAACTGGTCACAACAGTACAGAGGTATGAATAGCTGATGGGACTGTGCCCTGGAATGGGTGTACTTTCCCACCTGATGTCAAGACCTGATGTTATTTGCACTCTTTATCTATTATAATGCTAATGATTTTTCGTGGCATAAATATATTATTACTGTTCAGAGTGACAGTGTAACATGTAAGAAAATCCAACAACGCTTTTATTTGTATCGAGTTGCAAGGAATACCACAGGTCTGCCTAGGACACTCTTCACTGTCTTTCTTTAAAGATGTGGGACACCACTCTAATCATAGCCTCCTGCCAAACAGAGGATAGAATAAGCATGTGTGGTAAAGGGGCATTGTATAGAAGCTGTGAGCGCTCTGATTTGATAACTAATCCTGTCACGAGCTGTGAAAAAGCTCCCTGGATATTGGCCGATGGGTATATCAGGAAAGGGTCAAAGATGGCAGCTGTTTCTTAACTTTTCACTGATGTTTACAGGGAGATTTGACCATAGCTAATCTGCTGTCATTGAACTTACATAACTATGAAAAAACAAACGGGACAGATATCCATGATGAGGTTGCAGATGAGACATGGACACATTATTACTATGGTATGTTTTAGATCAGGAGAGCTACTTAAACCCTTATTTTTAAAAAAGAGGACAGGGGCAAACAGGGGGGTCACTTTTAATATTTTATATGGATGTTACTACAGTTCACTGTCTCTTCATTGGGTAAAGGTACATGCCACAGGAGTTTGAAAGTGTTTCCATGATGACAGTCAAGCTGGTTGGGACACCTTGCCAGCCAAATTGTTGACACATTGTTTCCATCTTAGCAATGAAAGGCCTTTTTTCTTCGTGCCCTCATAATTTAGAGGGGGATCATTTTGTCTTTTCTGAAAGTGTACAGATAGTTGAGGTGGCCTCTGCTTTCTAAATTAGACAGCAAGATTAACACTAATAAAATATATTGCCTTTCTGAGAGAAGGGGAGCAGGCAAAGGCTCTAGCTATACCTCGCAGCTTGAATGGAGCTACAGAGGGTCTGAAGGTCATGCCCTTGTGTGGGAGCAGCTGGGAGGACTGGCTTTATGCTCCCCCTTACAAGTCACAGAGTGCATGAAGCATAGAGCATCAGTACTTGGTACAGACTCTGATTCTGGCCTCCACTTTAAGCTGTATATGCCCCAGTGAGAGAGTCCGATTTTTAAAGCTCCTGTAACTTTGGGAGGTTCGAAGACACCTCTGATCTATGCTGGTGCTGGCTTTGCATCCCACAGAGCAGCTGTGAACGCCAAAGGCTTTTCTTGGTTGCTCTCTGCCCTCTCTCCCTATGCTGTACTGCTGGAGCTGTGCCTTTTGGGACATGCGACACAGAATCTGGCCCATAAAACCATTATTGCATGAGTCTGTTACTGTCAGTGCCACGGTAACTTCAGTAGTTTAGGGTTTTTGCATCATTAATCCACTGCTGGTTCACTCATTTGCAAGGCTGGATTCTGCTATATGTACGGTTTTACAGTTCTGGTTGGAAGATGATGTAACTTTCTAACTTTTCACTAGAACACACAGCCCTTCTGGTTTCTGTCAGCACACTTAATTCTTCTTTCCTGTTGAATGGCAGTTTACAACAGAAAGTGGAAAAATGCCTGGAAGATGGTATTCGGCTTCCCATGTTGGACACAAAACAGCTTCAGAGTGAGAATGAATGTCTCAGAGAAAAGAATGAGAAGGCCAGTAAGGTTAGTCTGCAAATAATCTGTCAGTGGTATCTTTAACTTTGAGTCCTGCATCTTGTGTATTTTTTTAGTTTAGAAATAAATACCTCACTAAAGAATTGCACATCTTTTGCCAGTTCAGATTTCTTTTCAATACCTGTTTGTTTCCATTCAATAGATTAAATTTGCATGAATTTCCTGTTCTATCAGAGTTAAACTCCCTGTCTTGTCATTTTCACTTTCAAAGATTCCATTTGAAATCTATGGCTACACACCCATAAGCTGATATTTCAAAAAGGATCTGAAGAGGTTCAAGCCTTCTAAATCACTCATTTTTTATATATTCTAGGTCATAGACAATCAACAAAATCAGATAGCTGGACTGATTTTAGACATGCAGGTAAGGAAGAGTCTATATTCTGTTGTTTACTCTGTACCTTTTTAGTTAATAAACGTAACATTACTGAAGTGGAATTTCATCCTTTTCCCAAATAGGAGGCAAAGGTAGAAACACTAAGAATGTTATGTCCTGTAGTTGACCTGTGTTCTCTTGCAGGCTCATAATCTGTTCGTTATTGGTGTTTGTATGGTTTAGGACTTTGCTGGTACTCATAATGAAGTTAAAATCTTGCTGTATAACATCCTTATTCTGCTGGTCTAGTGGTTGTCATATCAGAACTGCCTGTTTCAAATGTGAGAACTGCCTCTGTAAGTAATAGCAAAGCCTCCCATCCAACTTTGGGGTTGACATGATCATCCAAAGTACAAAAAGTGATACCGATTAGGAGCTTCACTGCTGAGATCTGTAGTAGAGACAGGTGCCTTTCTAAACCATACCATTTCACCTGCTGTTTGATGGCTTTCTGACACATTGCTCCCACAGATACCTTAACTCTCTTGGCGGATCTTAGGCATGTAGCTTGGAGCCAAGGATTTTTCAAGACAGCAGAGGTTGTCAGTTAAGAGTCAGCTGCAGCTCTGTGGATTGGATTAACACATCAGGCTCCTGAGACTTGACAGTTACTTAGTGACCAGTGTTTGTTGTGCGAAGAGGAAATGTCTTACAGGTTATAGGGAAGAAGATATATCTTGCTCTAGAAAAAGCTGAGCATTTTAAAAAAAACAGTCAAACATCTGTTTACAGCAAATAATGAAGCCAAATTAAATAAACTCTAGTTTCTGCATTCTTGTTCTAGACTGGAATTTGTCTCCATGTTTTTTGCTTCCTTGCCCTCCAGAGATGCTGAGGTGACAGAGTTGTCCCTTGAGAATGAAAAAGGTGCTTCTGCTTTGGCTCTGTGTACATTAGGTTTGGAAGGACAACAAAATGGTAGTAAACAATCTGCTGAGAGCCTGCTCCTTCCAAAGTGGAAGGGAGCACTCTATGGAGCTAGAATCCAAATAATGAAGAGACACAAAACAGCTTGTATAATACTTGCTAAGAGAATGTGCTTTCTTATTTCTGCTTTGCACACTGGAGCCACACTTGCTTGTTTGTAGCTGTTGAAAGTCAGTTGTCTTCCACCATTAAATTGCTTCCTTTCTCTACCATGCAGGTAAATAGCAGGCCTGATTCCTGTCAACAACCATATTTTTGCTCGATTAAATTACAGTGTATTAACTACATCTGTAGATAAAAGTAGGGGAATTAAAGTTGCAACATAATATCCGTCTCTTAACTGAAAAGCAGAATTAACCATTCAAGCTTCTCTAGGTTTGAAGAAGACTAAATTTATCAAATTGTGATGTTTTTGTGGAGCAGCCTGTTTGTATACAAAAATTGTGATACGGGAAAATGTCGTTCCAGATATTTCATAATTTAAAAAAAAAAATTCAGGTTGAACTCAGTAAACTTACTGAGGTTCTATCTCCTTCATAGTTTAGGTAAGATTATTTACATGTATACTAAGTGTATATGTAAGAAATACACACAGCTTGCCTAAGTGTATTACTACCAACCTAAATCTTTTTTTCATATCAACATTTAGGAAATCTTTCTCTCTCCATCACCTTTATCTTGAGACTAGTGATCTTTGTGCACATTCATACAGATGGCTGGTCTATGTGCTTAGTCTGAAGTGACTTTAGAGATCTGAGATTGGGAAATGCTCGGTAGTTGTGACGGTCTGTGAACGGAATGTTCTGTTCTTCAGGACTTTCTCTTTCCCTCTTTTGAGGATTTTATAGAAGGACAGAAAATAAGATTTGAAAATGGTGTTAATTCTCAAATTACTTGTAGGCTATGGCAGCTTCTTTGTATCCTCGATCTCCCTGGTCTTCCACATTTGTTCCCTGGGAAGCATTGAAGATTAGTTCATTAGAAACTGAAATCCCTTATCAGCACAGAGATGTAATTTATCTTCAGCTTAGATGATCTCATTTTATTCCTTGTCTTCTGCCGTTTTGTAAACTTACGCTTGAGAATGTATTCCAGTTCATTGTCTTAAACTTGCAAGCTGAAAACAAAGACATTCTGTTTCAGACATGTGTATGAAGCAGTACTAGTTTCTATTTGCTCATAATCATGGTGGAATGATTTTGATGCCCCTTGTAAGGTTTTGCTTGGTTGATTTATTCTCGTGAGATTAAAACTCTGGTTGGTCTTGACAAGATGTCATGCTGCATATATAGTACATCTTCAGAAAGAGAAAAATTTTGGACAAGAGAGGCATTTTAAAAAAATCCCTATTTGCATGATTAATTTAGATATCACAAAATTAACATTTCAGTGAAAAAAAAAAAAGGGAGTAGAAATCAGTCAGTTTTATGCCAGTATTACCCTAAGTACATCTGTCAATCTGTCAGTCACAATGAACTCAAACTGTGCAAGGCTGGGAGTAACAGTACCAAATTGTAACTTTGGAAAGTATATGGAAAAATTCAGGGTCAAGTACAGAGGACTCATAGCACTATGAGCAACTGGGAAATCATAGCACTGCAGGCTCAGCCGAGCTGGTAAGCACATGTGCTTCTTCTGAGCTTTAAAGTTAGGGCAGCAGAGATTGATAGGTATTTCTATCAGAAATAAACAGATTGCCATTTCTAGTAGTTCCTATGAAATGGTGCGACTCATGAGCTGAATATGTGCATGTGATTTGGAATATTCTAGAAGTTACATTTTGGAGTAGTTTGCACAGTCATGTCAATTTAGTAGCAGATGTAGTTCTGGAAATACACTGGGAAAGGTAGTATTTCTGAATGTGTCTTCCCCACCATCTTCTCGCTGTCAGGAAGGGTGCACGGTCAAACCTTTAATGTCTGATATTGGTGCCAACGTGTAAGTGGTAGTAATAACTCCTGTGTCATAACTGGGGCTCTGGGTGTCCCTGAACTTGCTCATCATCAAAGACTACTAAAATTTGAAGATACTTGGAAGTTGGGAGGATGTTTTGGGCACCTGCATTGCCCTGTTCTCCTTTGTAAGCATCTCCTGCTAGGCTGCTGCCACAGATGGAGCTAGAGGGACCTTCAGGCTGATCCCATATGGCCATTTTTCTCAGCAATGTTTTTAAAAAACTGAAGAAGACTGTTCAATATCACTGCAGGTTCTGCTCATCTTCAGGCACAACAGAGGAAATGCCTGAAGCAGAGCTATTTCCTTCCCTCTCCAAGCCCAGGGTGTTTCCTTTGACATGGGGCCGGGCCCTCTTTCTTCCTCTCCTTCCTCCCACTGGAGTGTGAAGCTGTGCTTTCTCTCACAGCTTATCTTTAGGACGCACATTGCTGCAGCACTTCCTTTTGAGCAGCACGGTGTGGGTGAACTGAGAAGCCAGTCAAGTGTGTGAAAATGGTTTTAAAACAAGTAGTCATTTCTGGTGATTCTTATTACTTACATGAAAATGAAGTGTGAGGTTTTTTTAGTCCATATTAAGAGTGTATATTATAGCTGCAATGTTTCCCAGTTCTGCAAAGGGTATGACAAAGCATTGCTTCTGCAGTGCTGAACTGAATGCACGGGGAAGTTTTGTCAAGGCTGTGCACCTCCCGGGAGTGGCCAGGCTGTTAGAACTCCGCTCAGTGTTGGCCCTGCCTTGCCTCTCGTTACTCCCTGCCTTCTCATCAGCCCTAATAATTTTTATAGCTGGAAAGTCAGTTAAATGACTGTTGAAGTCAGTTAATGGTCACATACATGGTAAAGGGCAGGCCCGTATATAGCCATAGTCTCCTATGTGCTACAATCCCTGGTACTGGTACCCCTGAAAGTTCTATTCTTCGTACACCTTAGGAACAACTCTCACAAGAGTAAATGTGACTTCTTATCCAATGCTAAATTGTTTTCCTGAGACCCCAGAACCAACATACTTTGACAGAATTTGATGTGGTTCTGTCAAGTGGGAAGCGTGGGATTTTTTTCCGTCTTTGAATAACACTGCAGAGTCATAGTGCAGCAATTTAAACATATATTTTGCTTCAGAATGACTTTGATGTTTCTGTACCATTTTATTCAAGCTACCACATAGAATTCCCTGTGAGAGAGTTCTCTACTTTGGAAAAAGAATCTTTAGGATTGTTCCTAGAGAGATTCAAGAAAAGAAACATTCGTCTGGGGCAATGTCATTCCATAAATTGAGAATCATTGATTTGTGAAATGCTCCTTCTCCTCCTCCTCCTCCCATCATGCTCTCTGGTTCCACTCTGTGGAAGGTTACAATCAAAACTGTGCCAAGGCATGTACCATTGCTGCCGGTGCCCCGGTTGTATCTTGAGCCTGATGGGATCAGATTTGCATCTTGTAATTGAAATTGGGCAGCAGGTTTTACATATCAACATGCTGAGCTAAGGATGGAGAGGATGCTTTATACACATTGTGGTAGCACAGCGTTGTGAGTAATACCATTAACAACAAAAGAGGATTTTTTTCTTTCATTATGAAAACTGAAAAGATTTGTCTGTTTTAAAGCATCAGGAGTTTATATAATAATCGCTATTCATTGTTAGTAGTATTCGGATAAGATGGTTTGAATATTCCTCTTTCTGAATTTTTGGCAGATGACTTTGAAGGATAACCTATCTACAGATCTAAAAGCAAACTAGTAGAATAAATATGGGTGCTTGCTGGATTCACCCTCCAAAGTCCACTTTGGAAATATCTCATGATTTCTCAGTTTCAACTCTATGGGTGAAAACTAGGGAATTGACAGCAGCCAATTCCATGTTGTCCATGTTGCAGCATTTGGTTGTTTGTTGCTGCTTGTGACGGGTCTGGAAGTCAGTCATGGAGAGCTCCGATACTTAAGAACAACAGCATCCTAGAAATTTGCTGTTTCCATTACTGAAAGTAGTAATTACTGTTAAAAATGAGGCTATAAACTACAAATAAGTTACCTTTTTTGCCTGCAGTTGTTGTTTGTTCAACACAATAGACTTGTATAGACTGTTCTGTTTTATCTTGTGTGTTAATCGTTTTAAAGAGATCGCAGCTCTGTATCAATTGTCAAAGGCTTTCTTCTCAGCTGTACAGGTGGTGAGGAGAATTCTGTGTTACAAAAGGTTGTAGGAAGTCCTGCTATAGTCTTTGTGGAAAGTAGAGGCCAAAAAAAAAAATCCTCAGTTACAAATTGAAATTGCACAAATTAAGTTAGTTGTCATTAACCTGCTGCTTATTTCAGGTGAAGTTGTTTGGTTAGAATAAAAAATATTGCATGGTTATTTTAGGCATCTTGCATTCCATATTGGAGTAAGGTTTTGCATACATACAGTCTTTTTATCTATAAGCAGATACTGCTTATTTGAGGCGTTTCACTGGTATTTGGAATAGCTATGTTAGTGTACTGTTTGGGTCCAGCTGAATATTATGAGGTAGAACATGGTAGAAAATAAACAATGAAGAATTCATACAAAAGCAATAAATAACTGAAACGTAGAAATTTAATAAGAATGCATTTTTTGTCAGTGCTAATACAAAGTATTGAAATTTAAAATCATTGCTTGTGTTTTCATTCACTTTAGTCTATGCAAGAGAAGCTTTTGCAAGAAAAGCTGGTAGTTCAGAAGATGACAAATGAGCTTGAAGAGAAAGAAAGGAATATAGAGCAGTTAAATAAATCTCTCTCTGAAGTAAGTAAAAACTCCAGTAACCCAACCCCTGAGCACACCAGCTGGGAAGAACCTTATAGAATGATTGTAAAATCCCTGGCTGCCGTGCAAACATGTAATAGATACCATCCCTACCTCAAGAAGTGAGAACTTCAAGGGTGAAGGCCACTAAGCAATGGCAACATGAAATAGCCATGTAAAAGCTGTCTAACTGCCTTTTTTTGTAGGGGTTGAGGAATATTGATTATATATTGGGGAATTAATTATTTTTTATTATACTGTTTGTGGTTTGAAACAGGAAACTTCATGCTACAGTGCATGCTCCAGACTAACTTTCCCCTTTTTCCCGATTTACTCTTCACAAAGAACCAAAGACTGATGGAAGAGAATGCCTGCCTGAAGGAGCAGATGCGGCAGATGGAGCAGTCCAGGCAACCAGTATCTGAGAAGATGCCTATAGCAGACCAGTTGTTCAAGGAAATGTCTCATTGCTTGTTTGACTTGAAAGCACTGTGCAGTATTCTTACCCAGAGAGCTCAGGGCAAGGAGCCTAACCTTTCCTTACTGCTGGGAATCAGATGTAAGTGTTGATGTCATTCAAATGCTTAATTGTATTTTGACACAGGGGAAGAACAGTGTAGCTAAGTGATGCTTGAACTTGTCAGATGGACAGAGCAGTGTCCCCCTTGCTGTGCAACTGGAGCAGCTGTGTGTGAACTGTCCTCCTAGAGCTCTCTGGAAAAACTCGACTTCTAGTGCACTGGGCCACTAAATGCGTGTGACTACGCAGGTCCTTAACAAGTCAGGAGAGCAGATACCCAGCTCTTCATCTGGACCTAGTTATGGATATGTTCACCCCACTAGAAAAGATGTGTAACCAGGTGTCTGTCTCTCCTGAGACACACAGCAGTCACCCTGAGGGGTAATGAAGGCTTTTCTGTCAAACGTGCTCTGCCTTACAAATTCATTATGAGGGAGGTGAGGCTTAAACAGTCTCGATCATGTGGTTTTGTTTTAAAGCCTTGGGGTCAAGTGGTAGGAATATACATCTACTGTTTGAACGTCTGGTTTGGGGGTGAGGAATGGGAATGTCTGTATGTATTAGATAAGCCTGGTGCTAGGCAACTTCATCTCCAGTGCTGTTAATGGCATGTCTGGTCTTCAGCAATTACTGAGCTGTTAATCAGGAAATGAGAAGCTCACCCTAAAGCCAGTCAACAAAGCTTTGGCATGGTGAGTTTGGTAGCTCTTCTAACAAGCTTAACACACACATACATTTTTTTGACCCGACTGTATGTAATTCCAGTTAACATTCAGAAAACAGTAGAGTATATCAGATAAACTGATTGCTGAACTGGACCATCAGCAAGGTAGAAAGGTAGAAGTACACCAGCCTGTGCAGGAAGAGCTTCTGTGTGGCACATAGACTCATCTGCACTGTGACCACCTGAAGTACTGGACAGCACAGCATATCATATCATACCATAGAATGGTTTGGGTTGGAAGGGACCTCAAAGATCACCTAGTTCCAACCCCCCTGCCATGGCAGGGACACCTCCTGCTAGACCAGGTTGCTGAAGGCCCCATCCAACCTGGCCTTGAACACTTCCAGGGATGTAGCATCCACAAGCCCCCTGGGCATCTTGTTCCATTGTCTCAGCAACAATCTCCCAAGTCCGTGAGACAATCATTTAGGAGCAGGATGAATAGTGCAACGTATCTGTAGTACTGTCTCATCATCTTATGTGGCTTCATTTCCCTAGTCCTGTCCTTCTGAGTGGCAAAAGAAAGCTCCAAAATCTCTAGGAAATGGCTGTTTTTAGCCAGATATACCCCAAATACCCTTTTTTTTTTTTTTTTCATTATTGTTGAAATCCATCAGACTTCAGCAAGTCTAGAACTTGGTGCAAACAGAAAAGCATGTCTTTCAGAGAAGCACTCATAGGCTCTGAATTTACTTTAATTTCATACGGTACCACATTTTGTTGTCTTTTAATTATACTAAAGTGTGGTTTATCTTGATGTAATTAAGTGCCTGCCCCTTAGTTCAAAGGGGACTGACTGGCTGAAGTATTTGCAGAGCACAGTTGCTTTAACCTTGGATGTTGTTTTTTGTAGCATTGAGCTGTTCAGCTGAAGAGAATGAAAATTACCACAGCACAGAAACCCTTTCGAAGAAGCTCTTGGACGTTCGTCAGTTACGAAAAGATATCGATGAATTAAGGACTATAGTGTCGGACCGTTATGCTCAGGACATGGGGGACAATTGCATTACTCAATGACAACATTTCATCTAGTATTAAATAACTTATTAAATGCTGCTGTGTCACAGGTCTTTGCATTTCTATTAAGGAGCCATATTGGAAGACTGCAAATATCGCCTCGTGCATCTCTGAGGACTGTGCATAATGTTGGGAGTCTGGTGAGCAGGGGAGAGTCATTGTTTGAACAGAGTGGTACGAACTACAAGAAATCTTTTCTCCAAACTACTGAATGTAGGAAGAAGCTGTGAAGAATGTTTCAGTTTTCCTTCATTAGGGCTTGTTTTATTACTTCACCTGGAATCAGAGCATCAAAACAGCTGTGCTGCCATGCTGCTGCTGCTACTCTCAGTCCTTTCCTTCATCAAGGGTTTGTATGGCATGATCTGTGCTCTGAAATGAGAGCAGAGGGTTGAAGGTCCTAGGACTGTATGTGGCGAAGCCATAGGCTTCTGCAACTGCACTTCACTCCAAGAATTGCAATTGGAGCAATCTTGGAGTGCTGCATAAAGTAGTTGCTCTTCAAGTTGCCTAAAAAACTTTGTATAGGAAAGATGTTGGTTTTAGTAATGGATGTGTAGCTTATTTTCCTAATCGCAGAAGAAAACAAAGTTTTAACTCCTTTATGCAAATGAAGTCCATTAAGTATGGCACTATCAAATTGTTTTAAGCTCTCTCACATTGCTGTAAGAAGTTTCAATAACAGGAAGTCTGTGACAAACCCGGAGAAGCTGGAAGGCATGAAACTGCAGCATAATACATGGCTGTATTTTAGTGTTTGTACCATACTTATTTTTCCCTTAGGTCGTCTCCATTTTAAAATGTGGCTGGTCTGTGTCCCTTCCCTGAAGGCGTCTGATGAGGTCATGAACCACCTCAACCATTTTTTTACCACAGCTGCAAAACGGGTGTTTGGCACTTGGCAAAATCAGGGCTCAGAACAGAATGTTTCCACTTAGTAGTATTAAGTACTTGGTTATCTGAGGACTGCAAAATTTTCCACATTGTTTGGGAATTCTTGATTTCTCTATTTATGTAGGAAGCAATTACATTTTAAAAAATAAGATCATGTTACGTAGTTTATTCAGTGAGTGTCACTTGGCAGTGCTGTTACACTCTCGTGGGACAGATGACATATTAACGCTTGTGATTTCCTGGAACATTACTGCAAGTTAGCTGCACGGTTATGCATGGTGTAAAATAGTATTTAACTGAAGGAAAGGAAAACTTGCAAAGAGCAAAACCACTCTCAGATCATACTGTTAAAGAAATAGGTGAGCCTCAGTTACATATCTAGTATTAAAAGAAAGTTTCAAGTGACTAAGGTGCAAGTCAGTCAACTCACCTGTAATCTGGATAACAGCAGAAGTCTCTTAGAAAGCTCAGCAGTTAGAACCAAGTAACTCCTAGGGTAGCATTTTTATGGCAAAAGTGTTAGCATCTTCATTTTTCTTATTATATTTATGTTAATAGAAAAAAATTGTATAGCAATGTAGACCGGTTACCAGTTTTAACTTGGTGATGTTTTGCTTTCTGTTCATTGTTAAACAGTTACTGTTAATGTTGTTTTATAATTGAGTGATTTAAATTTTTGTAGCTATATGGACTTATTTATTTGACAGTTTTCTCTATCCTGAACCTACACATGGACTAATTTGCGAAAAATAGTGTTGCTATTTATATTATCGCTACATGGTGTTTTTTGGATAGATTAATCTGACTGGTTCAGCTCCTGTGAGTGCTAAAACAGTGTCTAGATGAAATCTCATGTGAAATTGCCTGGTGTCTGTACTTCAAGGTAAAAAACAAGGCCATTTTAAATTTCTATACTCTTTCTATAAGTATGAAGGTATACTTTTATATCAGAGCAAAACTGAAAACAAGGGTCTTTGCACAGTTTCCCATGCCTCTAACAGTAGTGGCCTTTGTGACCAGGGCCTCGGCTTGTTCCTTTGGCGTAGGTGGTTGGTTTTGCCCCTGCGGTGAAGTAACAGTCTCCAGTTTCTGACATCTGTCTCATATCAGAATTCAACAATAGCATTTCAGACAATTAAACAGAAGTATTAGGGAGAGAGGAAACTCCTAAGTTGCACGATATTATTTCCTTAGATGGTAACCTTGTACCGTAAAATGTACCAACATTTTATACCATTGTATTAAAAAAATTACCAAGCAACACATTTTTCTAAATTAGGTGGAAATACCAAGGAGTTTAATGGAGCGGTTAGAGAGGAGTCACTTGGAACTCTTCGGCTGGTCACCTGGCTGGTGTGCTTCCATTGTCCCTCCTTTTAAATGGTGATAATTGCACTGCAGAGTTGAGATCAGTAATTTATATTTGCAAAGCGCTTCAGGAGCTTTTGTGCTCTTCAAGTATTAGTCGAAAGTCCTTCAGGAAGGAGGTCCCATTTAATTTGTAATACTTTGATTGCAGTGCTGTATTCTTGCATTGTAACATTTTTATTACAGAACCTGTAATATTTATGTTGACTTTAAAGCACTTGATTTTAAAAAGCCCTAAGTTTATCTGCCTCGGTCAAATTAAAGTAGGAAGGTAAATGATGGATGTATGAGCCAAAGATGCAGATTACCAATTGACTATCTATAGTGATACAGTATTTTACTTTGATTTCTTAAAATTTGGCCTGTTGTAGTAGTAGCAATTACTATATATGCATCAGTTTACGGATGCCTCTAAACGGAATAAGCTTTGTCTAAGATATGCATGATTGTTTAATTGGTTAAAATGTAGTGTGTGTGATCTCATTCAGCATATTTAATACAGAGTTGATTAATGAATGTTAACATTGGAATTGCTTAGATTTAGTCATGACAACTTTTTGCTATAGCTATTAGACAATCTCAAGGGCTGAAGAACAACTGCTAATGGATGGACACTGTACCGTTCTGGCTGTCAGCAAATTTGTACAGTCTTTTTGTATAGTCTCAGATTGAATTTATACAGTCCTTCAGAAGATATTTACAGTAACTACTGTATTCAAGAATGTATTTTGAAAAAGACTTGGAAAGTCATTGTCTTCAGACAAGCTATAGATGATGCTATGTATTTACTATATAGAAGTAACGCAGCTCAGTTGTGTAAACGTGGTTTAGGTTGCGAGCCTCAGCTGTGCAGCTTTGTAGTGTGATAGTTCTGTGAAATTGTAGAGATTGCTGTAACCACCCACTCGGGCTCCGGCATTCAGAACTGCCGGTGGCTGCAAAGTCATTACAAGAGCTGAAATTTCGTCCTTTTCACTTCAAAAGGTTTCCTTCCTTCCTTTGCCCTCGCTGCCCGCCTTTTGTTTCAAATGTTGTTTTGGAAGTTTTTTTTCTTGCAGGGTAAGAGCACAAGGGGAGAAAGAAAGCAAACCCCTTTCTCTGCAAGCTGCTGCCCTAGTGCGGGCAGCGATGGCACCAGCAGTCTCTCCGCATGGACCATTTGCTCCAGGTTTCCTCATCCTTATCAGTGATGTTATGCAGGTGGAGGCTTGGGCTCTTCTCATTGATGTGATGAGTTCTGTCATGAGTAGGGTAAAGATCTTCTGAACTAATCTGCATTCTTGGCCTGCAAACAAACCAGTGGTTGTTACCTAAAGGGACGGTTTATTCCAGTAGCTCATTAGCAATATTAATTCCACAGCTGCATACCTTTGTGCCTTTTTTTGCCTGAAGTAAGTGTATATTCCCCTTGAACTTCAGAGAAGTTGTTAGGATGCTGATGTCTGCACCTTGTTTTCCTCTTACCTGCCGATATTTTCTTTAATTGCTTTTGTAGTTAAGAACTCTTGCATAATGTCTAGACTCAGAAGTACCTAAACTAGGCACTAGGTGTACACTTTGAATGTTGGGCTGGTCGTAGTATGCAGCTTTTTTGAATATGAAGCATGAGCAGGAAACTCAAACCATAATGTGTTTATTTTGTGTATATTAATCGCAGTAGATCATTAGTTCAGTGGGGAGGAGTGTCTGAAGCGATCTTTTAAAAGCACAGCTGACATATGTACTGGATCAGTCCCTGGAGACTGGTAGTTTTGTAAATTGGGTTCAATTTTTGAACCGCTCAGAATACCTCATATGTAAATAGAGTTGTCATGACTTAATCGCAATGTGTTCATTGTAAAAAGTAAAGGAGCCACTGGCTGGCTCAGCTTTAGGCTTGTTGTTCTTGCCTCTTTTTGTAATTTTTTTTAAAGTAGGGTTTACAGCTAGAATTTTGAATGCCAAAGTTCTATTTATTAAATAATAATAAAAGTTTTCATTGTTAATGACTGGTATTTTTCCACTGGAATTTGTTTGTTGATGTTTGGGATTTGTATCCACAGAGCAAAATAAATTTTGTTACAAAAGTGATTTATTCATGATTCTCATTTGTCCAATATCTGGCACGTGGCAGAAATGACCAAAGCTGGACTAAGGGCAGGAGACAAGAAAGGAATCATGAAGGATCTTCCCAACACCCACCCCAGCTTCCCTTCAGTGGTCTGTAGTCCTGCCTGAATACCAGCCTACTGAGTTCTCTTCCTAGCATTAGTTTAAAAAAAAAAAAATAATTAAGGCCTTGGTAGCAAAAATATTATTTCAGTGTAGTGAAAGGATTTTAGAGCAGAGTTCGTTGCAAAGTCCCTGATGCTTTGTCAGGCAGGTGCTCTGTCTTGGATGCTGATTGCAGAGATCACAGGTAGGACTTTTTAAAAAGACTTAAGTTGGCACAAAATAGTAGGCAGAACTGTTACAGTATCTAGTTTCAAAGTTGCGGAAAGGTTCATCACCTTTTGGAACACGTGGTTGCTGTCCAAAGCCAGTCAGATAAAGCAAAAAAAATTGAATGGTGAAACAAAAGCAGTAGAGGGTCTGGAACAAAGAACAGAACTGGTGATCAGAAAGGATGTGTGGTTTAAATTATTATTTTTTCAGGTAGAAAGCACCAATGGGTGGCTGCTCAGACTGAGCAGTAGTTAAGGCAGTCAGAAATCCCTGCTGCATGGAATACTGCAAGTCACTGTAGTCCAACACAACCAAGCAATGCTGACTTTCCTTCCATGTCAAGTTAGTGCAGTCTGAGGAAAAGTCAAAGGTTAAGGATTTTAATCGATGTAACAGGAGTCTTCGCAAGTGCTGAGGAAAGTGAAGTCGCCCAAAATTTTCTTTTCTGACAGCTCCCTCTGAGAAATCCTAGGGCCTGTTTTGGAGCATTAAGCGCTGGACAGGCTTTGTGTGTAGGGTGGTGTTCCCTGCTTCCCCCTTCATGCTGCCTCGTGCAGAGCACAAAAGTTGAAGCTACCTCTTCTTTTAAAAGACACTGGGAACTCCACTTTAATTAGCTAATGCATTATCTGTGGTAGAGATCATTTGCTTTTCTCCAGTCTTGTGACAGTGTTGAATGATGGGCTTCAAACTCAATCAAAAACATTCTGTGCCCTGCATAAGTGTATGTAAAGGGCTGAGCAGGTGCCAACTTTCCGTAAGATTTCTGAGGATGACCTTTTGTGAACTGCTCAAAGACAGGTTTAGGTTTCAAAGTGTCATGATTAAAGCACTGCTAACAATAGTAGTTGTAGAAAATGTTCTGATGCCTTTATGCCACAAACAAAATATGACTCCAAATGTGGGTAAAAACAAAACCTTAAACAAGGCTGCACATAACACAGCAGCATCTTGAAGAGGAAAACTTGCAACAGTCAAATCCGCAGTAGATCGTCTGCATTATGTAAATCAAGCAATTCTGCAGGATGTGCTAATGAGGCTGGGTCGTTTGTTTTGTAAATAAATGGGTTCGGTGTATTTGGATAATTTCCAAGTGGCAAAGGAAAGCTATACTATGAATGACCATACTTAATTACATTTTAGTATGTGCTTATTTCTCTTCCTGCTTTGTGTGAGTTACTCCCCCTTCAGGGGTGGCTGCTGCTTTTCTCCTTCTTTTCTTGGTGTCATGGGTCTGAATTCCATGGAGGTAAAGGCTTCAAGACATGGAGTTGAATCCTGCTCAGATAGTGAGGAACCTGATAGGTTCAGCTAATGCTCCAAGGCTCTTTCATGAGCAGTTTGGCAGCTCCCCCAAAGAATGAAGCCCGTGGGTATTAATAGACCAGAAAGCTGATTTACTGCTCTGTGTTTACCTGTGAAAGCATTTGCCTGGAGGAAGGTAAAAGGGAAACTGTTGTCAAGGTCTGGTTGAGAAAAACAGTATCTGTTGCTGAGAGGGTGAATTGTGACACCAAAGGCTGTGGTAAAGAGTTTTCTGAAAACTCCTCCTCAAAGGGGAACTGATTAGAATTCAGAATCAAAAAAAGCTCATCTCCTCCCCATTAAAAACTGGGAATACAGGTAGTCCCTGACTGCCAGGGAGATGCCAAAATCCACTCCCAGTTGTATTGAGATTTGTGGTGGCCTCAGGTGCCAAACTAGAGGGTATTTCAAAGCCCTGCTATGGTCACCTGCATCAGGGCAAGGGCTGAGCCATACCATAAAATCTTAGAATCATGGAATTGTCAGGGTTAGAAGGGACCTTAAAGATCATCTAGCTCCAACCCATGGCAGGGACATCTCCCACTAGATCAGGTTGATCAGAGCCCCATCCAGCCTGGCCTTAAAAACTTCCAGGGATGGGGCTTTTACCACCTCTCTGGGCAACCTGTTCCAGTGTCTCACCACCCTCATGGTGAAGAACTTCTTCCTAACATCTAAACTGAATCTTCCCACCTCTAGTTTTGATCCATTACCCCTAGTCCTACCACTGCCCGACATCCTAAAAAGTCCCTCACCAGCCTTCTTGTAGGCCCTCTTAAGATCCTGGAAGGCCACAATAAGGTCTCCTCAGAGCCTCCTCTTCTCCAGACTGAATAACCCCAATTCTCTCAGTCTGTCTTCATAGGAGAGGTGCTCCAGCCCTCTGATCATCCTCGTGGCCCTTCTTTGGACATGTTTCAGCATGTCCATATCTCTCTTGTAATAGGGGCTCCAGAAC
The DNA here is from genome assembly GCA_013400335.1 of Eurystomus gularis. Lineage (NCBI taxonomy): Eukaryota > Metazoa > Chordata > Aves > Coraciiformes > Coraciidae > Eurystomus > Eurystomus gularis. The sequence goes on along the minus strand of VZZY01021079.1, from coordinate 386,738 downwards.
TGGATGCAGTACTCCAGCTAGGGTTTCACAAGAGTGGAGTAGAGGGGGAGAATCAGCTCCCTTGACCTCCTGGCCATGCTTCTCTTGATGCAGCCCAGGATAAGATTGGCTCTCTGGGCTGCAAGTGTACACTGATGGCTCATGTTGAGCTTCTTGTCCACCAGTACCCCCAAGTCCTTTTCTTCAGGGCTGCTCTCAAGCCAGTCACTGCCCAGCTTGTATCAGTGCTTGGGATTGCCCCGACCCAGATGCAGGACCTTGCACTTGGCCTTGTTGAACTTCATGAGGCTGGCATAGGCCCACCTCTCCAGCCTGCCGAGGTCTCTGTAGCATCCCTTCCCTCCAGTGTGTCAGCTGCAATGCACAGCTTGGTGTTGCTGACAAACTTGCTAAGGCTGCACTCAATGCCACTGTCCATGTCGCCAATGCAGATGTTAAACAAGACCAGTCCCAGTACTGATCCTTGAGGGACTCCACTTGTCACTGGCCTCCACTTGCACATGGACCCATTGACAGCCATTCATTGGGTACGGCCGTCAAGCCAGTTTTTTATGCACTGAGTTGTCCATCCATTGAACCCATATTTTACCAGCTTGGAGACCAGGATGTTGTGCGGGACAGTGTCAAAGGCTTTGCTCAGGTCCAGGTAAATGACATCAGTTGCTCTTTCCCTTGTCTGTTGATGTTGTGACCTTCTCATAGAAGGCCACCAGGTTTGTCAGACACAATTTGCCCTTGGTAAAGCTATGTTGATTATACCCAGTCAACTCTGTTATTCTTCTGCCTCAGCAGTGCTTCCAGGAGGATCTGCTCCATGATCTTACCGGGCACAGAGGTGAGACTGACTGGCCTGTAGTTCCCTGGTTCTTCCTTCTTTCCTTTTTTGAAAATGGGGGTTATGTTTCCCCCTTTCCAGGCAGCGGGGACTTCACCGGACTGCCATGACTTTTAGAATATAATAGAGAGTGGTTTAGCAACCTCATCTGCCAGTTCCCTTGGTACCTGTGGGTGTATCCCGTCGGGTCCCATGGTCTTGTACACTTTCAGTTTTCTCAGATGGTCATGAACCTGATCTTCACTTACAACGGGCAATTCTTTCTTCCAGCCCCTGCCATTATCTTCTGTGACTCCTGGAGTGTGGCTGGAGCCCTTGCCAGTGAAGACTGAGGTAAAGAAGTCATCGAGAACCTTGGTCTTCACCATATCACTTGTCACTAGTTCTCCCGTTTCCTTTCTGAGGGGGCCCACACCACTGCCCCAGCTCCAGGGCTGAGCTCTGCCTCTGGGGCTTCAGGAGCCAGTCCCCAGCCTTGCAGCTACAAAGCTGGCTGTGGTGCTCCAGTATGGGCTGAGCCAGAGGCTGGATTTTCCTGGTTTCTCAAGAAGCCCACTTGCCATTCCCAGCACAGGAGATACAGCTCACTGAGGATTTTGGCTGGACACGGCACAGGCCCTGCAGCCTGTTGCTTCAATCACAGCAAATGTAAACCTTATCCTTCCTATGTTACCACAGGAGGCAGAGCGTGAAGCCAAATTAGCCTCTTACCTGTTCCCAAGACCGTTGGAGAAAAGTAGTTAAAAACGTCTCCATCTGCAACCGACCACTTTATCTGGGACAACAGTTCCTTATACTTGTTAATTGTAATGATTTACTATTAGCGGGAAAAAAACCCTCTTTAATCACTACATTTGAATGGGTTAAAACTGGTTTTTTTGCTATTGATTCTCTGATGTCAAATTAATTGCTATTCTTTTTTTCACGGCTGATATTTGACGCCCGTGTTGTGGAGCAGGCATATTACAGAAACGAATTTGGGTGAGATCTTGAAGCTAATGCAGTAACTGGAGCAAAGACTCATTGCACTCTCTGTAATCATATCCACTTTCGTTAGTTTACCAAATTATTTTGCAAGACTCTGTGACCACTTCCAGACTCTTTTTACGGATTTGTATTTCAAACCATAGGGATCAAGTATGTTACATCTGGGCTTGGGGCTGAGGGAGGACAGGGAGGCAACACCTTGCTGTCTGCTTAGACATGGATGTTTACAAGAGAAGAGAGCACACCTTTTTAAAGGCAGTTTGGAGGACAGGATTTAATGGACTGTTGCATTTTATAACCTTTTGCTGGTTTTAGTCTCAACAGTGGTTAAATGGGACGATGCCTAATTTATTTTTAGGTAACTCTGGGGGAGAATCCAGCCACGGGGGCGGGAGGGAGCTCTGATCAGAGTGAGTGATGACACAAACTTTTTCAGATGATCCATCTTCCCCCAGTGCATGGATACTTGAGCTGTTCAAGAAATTGGCCTTGTGTTGGTGCATTTGAGCCCCATGTTTTAAGGTGGCCCAAAAGCAATGCTGGTGCCTGGGGCAAGTCTGGAGCTGTGGAGTGGCCATGCACTAGGACCCTCTGTCCCACTGCAAAAAAATCAGCTGTGAGACAGGCTCTAGATTCTGAAATATCCTACTCTAGCCCTTGAAAATCCTACTCAGGCATCCTGGTGGCCATCATGCCTGGAGAACAACCACCCAAGTCTTCGTTCATTTTAGCCACCTGAAAGCTCCCACAGGATTTTCAAACTGAGCTTTCTCCTCTGCAAGCCCAGCTACGCCACAGCACATTGGCCCTCGCCCTTCTTATAAATCTGGACAGCTCCTTGTTGTCCTTTTTGCTGGGGTGGCAGGACCCAGTTTCTGGACTCTTCTTTGGTCAGTAACTCTGTTATGATAAATATGGTTTACTAGCAGTTTAAAGCCACGAAACAGCCACCTCCCAGAAGAATCATCCCTGAAGTATTACAACAATAACCAGAAGATCATCAGGCTTTAGCCCCCCTCATGGGAGCTCATCAGCTTGGGGAGAGAAGGTGAAGGTTACAGCTGGGAGGGAGCTTATGCAGCCGTACACTGCCCTGCAGGGAGCTCTGCTGAAGGAGGGAGCACTTCGAAGGGCTTTGATTGATGGCATAATCTGATCAGCCCCCAGACACACCTCATTATACAAGCCGGTGACAATCAGATCATTAGTTACATTATTGCCTGCTGCCTTGGTGCCCGTGAAATAGCCAAGATAAGTAATAGGATATTTTTAGTTTAAATTATGGTTTGAACATTTTAATTAAAAGCCGATTATAATCCATCTGTTTCTAACACCCTTTCCTTCACCCTTATTCATAAAAATTAATTACTACCATCCAAAGCCAGTGAGTGAGTATATCCTACTCCTGGCCCGCAGTAGCTTCAGAGCCTGGGTTTGCTGCTGCCCGAGTGGCTCCGTGCACAGAACCAGCCCAAGTTGTGTGCTCGGGTGAAACTAGTCATGCCAGGCAGGTTCACAGCCTTCCTGGCGCTAGCTGTGGCCCAGCATGGGGTGAGTCGCACATCATTTAAACAAAAGCGAGGGGCTGCTGAGACCCTGGTGTCTCAGATATCCATTCGTGTCTTGGAGGTGAGAGGAGCTGAAAACACCTAGATTTTCACCAATTTAAAAAACAAATTGTTTTTTCAAAGTGCTGGCATTTTTAAAAAGTCACAAGTATTCCTCTAAGTGCTGGTGAGGTTGCTATGGAAGTCAGTGCGTAAACTACCTCAAATGGCTGAGAGAGCAGCTGGCGGTGTGGGGGTCCCAGGCAGGGTAGAACAAGAGTAGGTGCAGCCTGACTCCAAAGTATATTGAAAGAACAAATACAAAACCGATCCTTTTTCAGAAAAAATTAGCCTCAAGTCATTGGCTAAACTTTGCCTTGACCTTCTCAAGGCTCATCACTGATCCCAGCCTGTGTAAACAATGGTAGATATTGGCCTTTAAATACCTAATTTGGGAATTAAGCTCTTTCCAGCAGCTCTGGAGGTCAAAGCAGAAATTCTTCCTCTGCCAATGAGAAACCAGCAAATTTTAACTGAAAACTGTTATTGACTTTAAAAAAAATAAACAAAACAAAAAAAAAGGATGCTACTGTTGTTTCCCCCTGGAAAGTGCACGTGGTGTAGTGCCTCCATCAGTAGGGCTGGAAAGGATCTCCTGGTACAGGTTCTAAAGAAGGAAATGATTGCTGTCTTGGCAGAATCAGCCCAGTGCCCTTGCTGCCATGTACAGCCCCGTGGGCTGGTGTTTGGGCTATAGCACAGATGCGTTTGAGAAGGTTATCTGCCCCATCATGTTTGTGGATGTCTGAAGCTGATAGGGACCTTGCTCTTAAGCAGCTGTGATGATGAGGGGTACATGTTCAACAGTAAGGTTGTTTCTGCTTTTGAGGCACCAAACTTCCTGCCCATCCCATGAGTGGACTGCTGTGTGGGGGTGACTACTGTCCTGGCTTAGGTGAGCAAGGAAGACCCCAGGGAGCAGTGCTAACCTCCTGCCTAGGAAATAAGCCCTTCCCTTGTCACTGGGGAACCTTGGATTTAGTTCCTCTGAGGCTGAGAGGGTACAAGCTCATAGCAGCTGCTTCCCAGGACAGCACCTTAATTATGAGTTTGTAGACCATGGTAAAACAGGGGCAAAGCATCTTGCTGAAGGTTAGAGGCCACCATGCAGCTACCAAGAAAGAATGAATTTCAGAGCATGACCTTCAGAAGTTTTGGAGGAATTTGAGCAAGCCAGCTGGATGTATCTAAAGGGATGTTTGACAATGGGAGTTCAGGACAGCATTCTGCTGCAAATCCCCCTGTTACCCAGGAGCCTCTCATGAGGAAGGTTGATTTGGGGCAGAGGCAGGAGGCACCCAGCCATCTCAGTGTTTCCTGTGGATCAGCTTAGGAATCTTTTTGCTCCATATAACAGGAGGCGCAAACCCTTCTGGTGGGCACCCAGGCTGGGTTTCCAGATTCCCATGCCCAAAGCAAGGCAGTTTGGCATGGCTACACTCAGCATGGACATACCTTTATGACTGAGACTACTTGCTGAGTAACAGAAGAGTGAAAGCTGTCTGGGATTGGGACTTAACAGCTTATTTGAGTGTTACAATTTTATGTGCAGTTTTCTAAAGCCCCAGTAGATGTGTTTGTACAACACAGAATTGGAAACAAACCACTCTACTGTTTCCACAAATGAAAAAAGCTCAGATTGTTTGTAACATAACTTTACAAAGCAAAAGAGGGAGTCAAAGACCTTGATCTCATAAAGTAAGAACATCTAGGTCAGGAAAGAAATTCAGGTCCTTTTTCTAAATAAGCAAAGAAATACACTGTTACAGGCTTAGAGAAATTAACTGACAGTTGAAATAGGACCCATAATTCATCAGTTTGTTATAGGAGACAATGCTGAAAGCCTTCCTAAAGTCAGGGTGATATTACCCATTGCTCTCCGCTTGTCCACCAAGCAAACACTTAGGTTGTAGAAGTTTATCAGGTGGCTTACACATAATTTCTCCTTTATAAATTCATGCTGACTACTCCCCACCTTTTTGTTGTCTTTAGTATGTTCAGAAACAGTTTCCAGCATAACTTGCTCCATCACCTTCCCAGGGATTGAAGTGAGACTGATCAGCCTGTGCTTCCCTGTATCCCTCCTTATTGCCCTTCTAAAGGATATAAATGACATTTGATTTCTTCCAGTCCTGAGGACCTTCTGCTATGACTGTCCAAACATTATCCACAGTGGCCTTGCAATGACATCAGGCAGCTCCCTCAACACTCATGGCTACACCTCATAGAGCCCAAGGCTTTGTGCATGTCCAGCTTGTTGAAATGCCAAACACGAGTCTCCTCCATGGCAGGTAAATCTTCATTGCTCCATATTACAGTGAACAGCTTTGAAACCTGGAAGATGAGCCAGTCTTTGCCAGCTACAACTGCTTTTAGTGCTGCTGTTCACTTGTTTGTGTACCCATTCCATTCATTCACAAGCAAGAGTCTTTCTCCCAGCTCTGAGAGTGGCAGCCGTTGCTCCAATAATTTAGCTCACTCAATTAAATAAGTTAAAACTTCAATGCATTTTGCAGGTGATAATGCTAACCATGATTTTTTCCCATCTTTCAAACTACTTGACCCTAAAAAGTGAAGTAAAGTGCTCTGAAAGTTCACCGTTATTCAGAACTTATGCATATGTCCAGTAGAAAATCCACTGAATTCAAAGAGCTGTGGGGGTTGGATGTTTCACCTCTGCACTAATGACATACACCTTTCCCTCCCCATTTTGCCAGCTGTCTGTTAGCTCTTCTGTGAGCTGCTCAGTGCCAGAGCAAAGCCTTTCCGTATCTTTGCAGGAGATGCACCATGTTGGGAGGCCCTCCTCAAATGATTTGCAGCAACTACATATCTCCAAGGAATTCTTTTTCCCTCTTTTAAGAGACAGGAGTTATGCTTAGCATGTATGAAACAAGTTAGCAAGAAAGACAAACCCCAGTGTCATCTTCTATTGCTAAGCACTGATTGAACCTCGCTCACACCAAGAGCTGGCACTGTGTGGTGCTCACAGCACACAGCCCACCCAGCCTGCCAGGCTGAATATGCAGGGATAAGGTGAATTGTTTCTCTCCTGAGCCTGGGGTGGAGTGATTGAGGAAGCAGTAAATCAAGTGTTCACTGCCACACCATCTCACCACTGAACACTTGTGGGCTCTTGACAGAGAGCTGTCATACAGAACTCATCATTAGGGCTTTCTTCCACTCAGAGAGGAAGAGTCCTTCACAACTGTAATTCTCACCATTACGACTCAATTGTGGTTTATTAACAGATAAGCAAGCAGCCAAATTTTCTATGGATCAGATGTAGAAGCTAATAAAGCCTGTGTTTTCCCAAAATTTACTCTCCCAGATTTCAGACACAAGAGAATGTTTTATTGCTTGTCATAATCTTGTTACATAGGTTCTTTTGAAACTTCACCTGGTGGTCAGAAATCACATATGCACACACACACAGAGCCCACTTTGCAGCTTGGTTCCCTGCAGGTCCTGCATTATTTGCATTTTGCTGGGGCTTAGCCTAACCTTTCTCCATAGTTACCTACAGTACTTTGAGAGAAGTCCCTCATACTGTGTGGCAAGGAATGTGAAGTCTGCATGGGCACCAAAACAGAGTCTGGAGAGCACAGAGGAACTGGCGAGGTCCGTAGGGTCTCCATGGCAGGAGAAAAGGGATGAGGAGAGGCCTTCAACCAGTGATAGATGGGTTGCACCAGTGGAGCGTGGCAAGGAGTCAAATCTTAGCTCTGCCTTGGACATCCGGAGACAAGCCATTTATGTGGCAATTCTACCTCAACTGATTGAAATGAGGATAAAAGCAGGTTTCATGGCGAGGCAATCTGAAGCTGCAGTAGGCACATTTTTCTGTTTCTTAAGTTTAGGGCTTCACGCAGATGTACAGAAAGAATTTCTAGAAATATCACAGTGCTGTATTACTATTATTTATATGCACATTAATACAAAACACAACAGAGTTTCTGTTTAATGAAAGCGAAAAAAAATCTATTACATAAACTGACCTTCTAATAAAAATAAATTAATTAGCCCCGTACTTACACATTCTAAATCTGGCTTTCAAATGCTTTGGATTGTTTCAGTGTACGGAGCGAAGAATTTGTTTCTTCTTGACACAAACTAACCAAGAAGAGGTCAACTTAGCACCTGTGGCATGCTTAAAACGTATTTCAGAGGCACCAAGTCCTGGAAAATAGGTACACAATGCCCAAATGTGGTGCTGCCTGTTCTGTTTGGGGTATGCTGGAAATCTTTGGTCAAGTCGCGCCATCTCAGTGCCTCAGTGTATGTGTATGTCAAGTGGAGACTGCACAGGCTCCTCTGGAAAGCATCTTGACACCTCTAGCTGAAAAGTTCCACAATAACTAAACAGCATCTCCACCAATCAGCATTTGCACATAACTGTGTGTGTGATATTAGGTGCTAAAAAAAATTAGTAGTTTTCAATCTACTCACAAAACTGGGGTACTGCACCTCCTGTCTTGAATCCCCTAGCACTCCACAGCAATCAGTAAACCAGGAAAAGTATCCTACTCCCAGAATTGAGATTAGTCAAGCTGCACAAAACTAAATCCAATCCTTGTACAATGGGGGGGAAACCTTTAAAATGTTTCCTAACTAGTACCCAAAGGGCCAAATTCAGCCAAAAAGTTATAATTTGATTTACATACAGCACGGGTTTCCTGGATCCACAGGTACTACTGCAGGAAGAGCTGAGCTTTTTTTTTTACTCCTTCTGTAGACCTAGCACAGAATGTGAGTTTTCTTTCATCAAATACCAGATCAACCTGTTAACAGTTGAATTCCCTGGGTTGGCTGGATTGTCTGTGTTAGGGTCTGCTCAGCTGTGGTTTGGAGATTGTCATCTTGTGCTTCTGCATTGCGGCAAAGCATTCCTCTGCTGTCTTGTGTGCTTGTAGACGAATGACCAAGAGAGTGGAAAAAGCTAGCACATGGCCCAGGCATCTGGCTTTTTTGGAAGCTGTCCCTTGGGAAGAGAGTGCCATGGGAGAGCATCATTCAACATCACAGGGCTGCATGGAGTGGAGGTTTGCCTCCTACTTGCTTCAGGCAGCTGATGCTGCCTTTGCTGCTCTCTTTTTCCATCCATCTGCCCTTGAATGTATAGAACAGCAGCTCCCAGCACTCCCTCCCAGCTGGCCCAGTGGCTTATCTCTGTGTCCTGCAGAACCAGTAGCCCTCCTTGTGCCACTCACCGCTAAGGCATGGACATGGGGGGTGAGCGCCACTGTGGTAGTGGCTGCTGCTGCATGCTGGTGTTACTGTGTGATTTGATTCTTCTAATTGAAAGGCCCCTGCTCATATATTCAGTGGTCTGTCTGTACTTCAGCCTGTGTATATGCAATGTTAAATGGAAAATGAGATAGAAAATATCATTTAAATCTTCAAAAGCTCAGGCACAGCTGTTTGATCCTTTGACAAACAGCGGACAAATTGCACACTGTCTTATGTCCCTGAGCTGAAGAGTCCCGGCCAAGCACACACAGATTTGCAGCACTGATCAGGACAAAATGTATAGGACAAAATGTACAGGATTAGTTTAAGTGGATAGACCTCAGGATCGTGATGATCACAAGCAGTGTATTTATAGCCCTCCTAATTTCCTTCAGATTAAAAAGACGAGTCAAATCCAGTTGGCGACCAGTCACAAGCGGTGTCCCTCAGGGCTCAGTTTTGGGACCAGTCTTGTTTAATATCTTTATCAATGACCTGGATGAGGGGATCGAATGTACCCTCAGTAAATTTGCAGATGACACAAAATTAACTGTGAGTGTTGATCTGCTTGAGGGTAAGAAGGCTCTGCAAAGGGATCTAGACAAGCTGGATTGATGGGCTGAGGACAATTGTATGAGGTTTAACAAAGCCAAGTGCCAGGTCATGCACTTTGGTCACAACAACCCCCGGCAATGCTACAGGCTTGGGGAGGAGTAGCTGGAAAGCTGCCTGGTGGGAAAGGACCTGGGGGTGTTGGTCAATAGCCAGCTGAACATGAGCCAGCAGTGTGCCCAGATGGCCAAGAAGGCCAACAGCATCCTGGCCTGTATCAGAAATGGTGTGACCAGAAGGAGTAGGGAGGTGATTGTGCCCCTGTACTCGGCACTTGTGAGACCACACCTTGAGTACTGTGTCCAGTTCTGGGCACCACAGTACAAGAAGGATATTGAGGTGCTGGAGCAGGTCCAGAGAAGGGCAACGAAGCTGGTGAGGGGTCTGGAAAGCGTGTCTTATGAAGAGCAACTGAGGGAACTGGGGCTCTTTAATCTGAAGAAGAGGAGACTGAGAGGAGACCTTATTGCTCTCTACAGCTACCTAAAAGGAGGTTGTAGCAAGGCTCTTCTCCCAAATTACTAATGATAGAATGAGAGGAAATGGCCTCAAGTTGCATCAGGGGAGATTTAGATGAGATATTAGGAAGAAATTCTTTACTGAGAGAGTGGCTGGGCACTGGAACAGATTGCCCAGGGATGTGGTCGAGTTGCCATCCCTGGAGGTGTTTAAAAAAAGAGTAGATGTGGCACTTGAGGCTATGGTCTATTGACTAGAGAGATATTAGGATGAAGGTTGGACTTGATGATCCTAGAGGTTCTTTCCAACCATAATGATTCTATGAGAACTTAGCCCCACTCCCTGGGAATTTAGCCCCACTCCCTTGTGAGCAGAAGTCCTATTTGGAGGTCCTTCTACTTGCATACCTTACTCCATATTAGGGACCAGTCTTCAGCTTAAGAATGCTCTCCCTGCTGTAAACTGCATTTCCTACACTCCGCGTGTAAGTGGCTGCTGATGCACCTGAAGCAGCAAACGCTCCCACGTGCTGGAGAGCCCCTGCTGTGCAGAAGCAGCATGCTGAACTGGGGTTTGTCCCATGCCAAACTGGGGTTTGTACGGGCAGGTGGCATCATTCATCTCAGTCCAACGGCTGCAGTAAAAATATTCTTCAGCTATGACTCAAAGATTTTCATTACCACTTAGTAATGTTTTTCCCAAGTACTAACAACCTTCCTCTCACTCATCACCCTTGCAATACAAGGGAGCACAACAAAGCCTGAGTGTACATCCAGTGTCTCGCCTCCCACGGATCCTCCTTGGTTCTACATCGTGCCTGAACACCAGGCACCCGGTGTGCACATCAGCATATCCCCTGCGTTGCATCTACTGCACTGCGGGAGCTAAGGGGAGAGGGGAAGGGATACCTGTCTCAGTTTGGCCTGAGCCAAAGACTGGAAGAGATCTAAGGGAGCTATTGTTGCCCATACCTGGCACAGACAAGCTGAAAGCAAGGGTTGAAGCCAATCCTGACTTAAATCCCTCTGCATCCTGCTCTCAAGCACATTCTTCTTGTACCATCAATCACTCTTCGACCCACTTGACATTTTACTAGCTAATGAATAATGTGTTTGACCTTCTCCTAAGGAAGATTCAACAGCACAACCCTTTCCAGCTACAGTATGCAGAGGCAAAAGGTGTCACAGTTCATTTTAGAAACTTCCAAGTGTCTCTGGCTGAAAGTGACATAGGCTCCTTTGTGGAGGAGCAGTCTTGAGGAGCACAACTGCAGAAAGACTTATTGGTTAATCTAGTGACAGACTGCATCTCCAGAATGGAGATTTTAATTTTTTAATGTCTTTGGCTCAGCACTCAGTGACAGCACACATCACTGGGCTGCCCAGCAAGGAGTCTGTCCTCACCACAGACTACACTGTTACATTGCTCGTTAAAATGGTAAAGGCATTTGGGTACTGAGCAGGAAGAATAAAACTTACTCTGCAAGTGAAACAGCAAGTTAGTGTAAAAGAAAAACTGGAGAAATTATTATGAAGTCTTTAAAACTCATGTTAATTTTTTAGTATGTAAGCATCTGTAACTACAAAATCGTTATGAAAGATAGAATGAAACAGGAAACTGTTGGAACCTCCCATTGGATCATTATTGCAAGCAGTTTCTTTAAAGAAAAACAAAAACGAGATTGGTAAAATGTCCAAGAGCACAGCTAATAAAATACTGTATTGAATTCAAGTGGAAAAAAGTGAATTCACCTGAGGAAAAAAGACTATCCATTCCTGACAAGAAAATCTTCTACAGTACAGCTCCCCCATTCCAAGTGCAGGCAATACATCATCAAAGTCTTTCTAACAACCAGATCCTATTCTTTCTCCAAAGTGAGAAAGGGAAAAGGCTAGAGAGCTTTCATCAAGCATCACTAACACAAAGAGAACCCATTCAGTACATGTCAGGATGGCTCATGCCTGGGTGCCTCATTACAGCTCAGGGAGAGCTTCCAAACACACGGAACCTTGGTGGTATGCCCCCTCATTCAACGAGTTGTCACCTGTAAATGAGCCCATTGTGGGAGAGGAAGGGTGATAAAGCAAAGGGGAAAAAAAAAACACCCCAAAACAGCCAATTAGAAGAACCTTGAAATTTAAAGACCCAGATCATGGATGTTATGAGTCTGGTATTTTGAAAACCCCAGACTAAGGTTGAATATGTGAATGCAGGGATTCCCTCAAGTAGTGTCTTTTTGAACACACAGCCCTCGACTGGGCACAAAAGAGCTTTGAACATTGGGCTGGCTGGGCGTGGCCACAAGTCTTTAGAGTAGGACTCTATTCTACTGCTCAGTGGAGTGCAATGAAGGATGAACTTCAGAGCAGGAGCACAGTGAACCTGGGGCACCGTCACCCAAGGGAGAGGCCACAGCTCGCGCAGCTGGGACGCAGTAACTCTCACTGTGACAGCCAGCCCTTACGCTGGCCCTTTCAGATTCCCTCAGTGTGAAGGTCCCTTTCTGAAATAACCTTTCTCTATCCATTGTGTTGCTTCCTAGAAAAGATAGCTACAAAAAGCACAAAAGTGAACAAAGGCAAGAAGCCTTCTTAAAAGGGACTTTCACACCAGGACACGTTTAAAAGCAGCAGTGATGCAACAAAGAGCTCCCTTGGCCCGCAGTTTTCCATTTCTCTTGCTCTTGGTGCAGATCTGTGCTGTCTGTCCAAGATCTTGCCTTCTCACTGTTTCCCATCTTCACCTGAGCAAGGCCTCAAGCAAGAAAGTGGAAATGCTCAGAGTGGTTGCTAAACTAGTCTGGATATGACATGACAAACCCAGACCAGTGTGTTCCTCACCACAGTATTTCCCGTGGTTGAAAGCTGTTGGGGAGACATGGGGGTGCTACAAGGAGCCCCAAGCCCCCTCTACCAGCTCCAAATCCATTGTAGCATGGGGCTGCTCTCCTTAACAGATGGAGAGGCTCTTCAGATGCCTTAAAGAAAATTCAATATTCAGGCACTATGTTCCCTGACTCCAATTACCTGCTGAGGCTCTCGGCAATTATTTTAATGGCAGGTACCAGTAAGTAGCAGCACAGCCCTTGGGAGCAGAGATGGATTTCTGGTTTCCTTTTAGTTGGCAGCACAGTCATAGCTGTAGAGACATCTTTGGGAATAATAACAGTAGCAAAAAAGATTCTTTCTGCAGCCTTCAAGCTTCATTTCTGCTCTGCAGTTTTCCTTCAGTACTCAGCAAAACTGTTCAGATGCCTGGACTCTGCAGTAAGGAAAAGGCTTGGATCACCATTTGTCTTGGATGAACATTTATCTTTGTTAGTGATTTATCACCAGCCACTATTTAATCACCAACAACATTTACCCTAGCAATGGGCACATTAGCACATTATTAATGTAGTAAGGAATTAGGCTCCTCCATTAGGTGTTTTGTTTCTCTTGCAAAGACAAGAAAAAATAGTGTTTAAAACCAGCCTTTGGTCCTAATTTATCTCCATAACAACAGCTGCAAACTTGTTTATGCTGACAGCAAGCACTGGTGCAGCTGGCCAGGCGGATCTGCCCTGTGCCACTCCCAGGCTCCCGCCGGTGTCGGGCACCGGTTGGCAGAGACAGAAGGTGCACGTGTAAAGCTTCTTCATGATGACACCAAATCAGCTCTTAAGGAAAACTGACCCGTTTCTGCTGGGAATTTCTCTTGGCTTGAGACAGGAGACATGAGAGGTTTATAAATTTTCCTGAAACTTAGGTTATCGTATAGAGGAGAATGGCCACATCTCACTTCTCCGTAAGGAAGTGCAGTAGTTTCTAGAAATGTTTGGCACCAACCACCACCCATCCCACCCCTTGGCCCATAACCCTTTTCACAGGGATGTTCAGGGACCTATTATTTAGCAGCACTGAAAAAAATCCACATTTAATTGCAGTAGGATATTTTAAAACCTGATCTTCAAAGCAAGATGTGCAGGGAAGCAAGCAGAGGGCGTCACTGCTTGTGCCTGAGAGGGTTTTGTCTCTCTTCCATCAAACTTCTGAAGACAAAAGTCTGGAAAGACTCGGGAGGCCTCGGGAGACCCTGGGGAGGGCAGGAGCTGGACATCCCACCTAAAGCTTGCACAGCTTCTCCTCATACTGCCCCGCTCCCCACTGCCCTGGCCATCTTCCCTATCCCTGGGCTAAAGGGCAGAGCCCATGTCCCTGTCACTCCTGACCACACCACTGCTGCTCTTCGGGAGACACCATACCCGGCTCTGGGGACATATTGCCTTTATTTCTCAGGAGGAAGTGAGGAGAAAGGAACAGAAGCAGCTTATCAGAAGCATGCATAGCACATACATGTTTGTATAGTGAACACTGCTTCTCCCTCATGGAATTTTTGACCCCTCTGGTGAGGTGAGGGATAAAGAAGGATGGTGAAGGGCAGAAAGATGTTCCTCCAGCAGGGGTGAGCACAGTGCTCTACTCTCTCAGAAAAAAAAAGAAAAGAAATTCAACATTTGTGCTGGATGACGCAGATTTCTTTTTTAAAATGTGCATGAAGCTTTAATCTTTTTCTTTCTCCTAACATATTAAGTTCAGAGCAACGGAGGTGTCTATATCCTGACAGACACCCAGCCCATTTCATTCAAGGTATTAATAAAATATTTCACACACTAAGGATGGCTGTCACTACAAAGAACAATTCTTATATAACTGTAAAAGTTATTATAATAACATTGACATTTATATATTACTTCTCAGTAATATTTTTTTTCCTTGCCAGGGCAGAAGATGCTGAAAGAAAAAAAAAGTAGTATCAAACAGGAGTACAAACGGCTTCACAGTAAGTACCTAAGCCTTCACCCTGTAAGTTACTGTCAAAAAATAATCTAATTGCTCTTCACATTGATGCTGGACCTTTCTGTCTTCAGCTATCACTTGAGTCCTGGAGGTAGGGACAGGGTTTGTGGTTGCCAACCTGCAGCAGCTGAGTGCAGAGGCGCAGCCACTCTGATGCCAGCAGCCCTTCCAGACTTGGCAAGCCTTGTTTCCTGGACCACACTCAGAGCAGCTTCTGAGCTCCTCTAATCACTGGTTTGCAAACTCATGTGGGGAACTAGAGTAATGATGGAATCAAACCCACTTTGACGCCAGAGAAGACAGAATCCAAGTTTTCCAAGTCCCAGACAAGTGCCTGGGCATGTGTTTTTAAGTTATTACAGGGAGGAGAAAACAAAGCAAAACATGTAAAATCAAGCCCTTGCTTTCTTGCTACAGATCTACTCTGAAGACAGTTTAAGAGGCCTTCAATTGGGTAACTGGTTGAATCTCCTTCTGTGCCTAGGACAAGGTTAGCAGAAGGCATCTGAGAAATTGCAGCTTCAGATTGAGTCAGTTTATGGCACTCACTCCATCTACGGTCAGTGGAGAGAATTAAGCCCTAACATGAGGGTCTCCATCACTCCTCATAGCTTCCAGGAGCTCTCCATAGGTTACGCTCATGACCTTGGCAGCATCCACATTTTTAAATCACTGGAGAGAGGAGCTTGGAACTGGTAAGTCTATCTTCACAGGTCTAAGTACAGTCCCTCTGGGCCCCACACCCATAGTCAAAAAAAGTCATCTAAAATCCAGTAATTTAAAATCTGCTTGCGTCAGTGTAATTGAAATGCAAAACCATCTTGGCTAAATTGAAATGCATACCATCTTGGCTAAACTAATGAGTTTCTCTTTCAATCACGCAACAATGCCATTCTTACTTAACAATTTGTTTGACAAAAAGCTCATAGGCTCTGGAGACCTTCAAATCTACCAGCACTTGAGCTTATGAATGATAAAATTGCCACATCAAAACATGAGAAATTAATTGCTACTAGCAGCAGGACTTGGCTGATGTACTTGATTTAAACTGTACATCTTCCAGAATAACATGGCTTGCTCATTTAATGCGCTTTTACACAGGGCACAATGGTAGCAACACCGTTAAGACCGCAAACATTTGCAAGAGCTTCAGAAAAAAAAAAGCAGAGCTGAAACAACACTTGGGTCACCAGAGACTCGGTGAGATGGAGTCATTTAATATGAACTTTCCAGTCTAAATGACTTATTTTATGTTTTAACTCATGGCACCAAGAATTTGAAGTGTCTGAATCACTAAATATCAGCATTTCGAAGAGCTTACTGAAAACAAGAATTGAAAAAATGTAGCGTATGTGATATATTTACAAGTGTGATACATGATGTAGAAATACTTAATAAAAATAGATGTATATGTACACGTATGTAGTGCTAATTATGAATGCACAATAATGTTTAATTAAAAAAAATTCAAACTATCAACTTGTGACGTGATTCAGAGGTTCTTGGCAAAAAATATATAGATATTTGAGTACCTATAGAAAAGCCATAGGCGATTTGGATGTCAGATCATTCTGTGTTATCTATATGGTTTTATCTAATAGTTTTTTTCTTGTTTTAAGGCCAAGACCTAAAATGTTCTTGTGTTTCTTCAATGCAAGTTCATTGCACCTTACCTTATAAATGACTGAACCACACTGATAGAAAACTAACAGCGAAGTCTCTAATGCAGTGGTTTATATCACTTGGGGCCTTGGAGTCCCCAGATAAGGCTGCAGCTC
Organism: Eurystomus gularis; assembly: GCA_013400335.1. Taxonomy (NCBI): domain Eukaryota; kingdom Metazoa; phylum Chordata; class Aves; order Coraciiformes; family Coraciidae; genus Eurystomus; species Eurystomus gularis. The sequence goes on along the minus strand of VZZY01021079.1, from coordinate 370,393 downwards.
CCCTTGGAAGTTATACAAACATAGACAAGGCAGCCCCCAAGGTGAAGGGCTAAGACACCAAAAAGACGAGGTAGCAAACAAACATGATGGTGATATGATTATTCACCACATATGGGAAAGTCAGAGGCTGGGTTTCTTAGCTCTTGCTTAGTGCACACCTAGTGTTCTAACCACAGAGAAAACATGTCCCCTGCCTAGCTGAAAAGAATACTTGCATTGACCATTATTCAGGGCATTTCGTGAAGAGTACTGCCCAAACGGGAAATAACATGCTGTCATACAGCTCAGAGACGTAAATGAAAAGGCATGACCCATGCTGAGATTTAGAATGTTGTCCATTACCCATGAAAAGGACTTTGAAACTGAGGATGGAACCAGAAAAACAGCCAAAAAAAAAGTTATGCAGAACTGAAACATGCTAGCAACTACATTGTTCAATAATACGCTATAAATTTTCAATAAGCTATTAAAGCATTACAAAACACTACAAATGTGTCATGCAAGTGGTTGTCTATTTGACCTAATGCTCCACAGTCACTTTTTGTGAAGACAGGGATGCAGCAAACAGGCAACAGAAACCTGACCTCCGGGAAACAACCTGCCACAGCTGCAGGGAGCTTGTGGGTGGAGCTGTTACAGTGCTAAAGAAATACTGAACAAGTCCAATGGAAGTGCTGCCGTAGACTTCCCACCTGTGTTCAAAGAGAAACAGGACAGCTGTCGATCTCTGACTAATGCAACGTTCATATCTCACAGCAGAAGTATGGTGTATTCTTCAAGTTCCACTTCAAAACTTTTGGGACTTTTTTTGATGTCTGAAAGGCAGGAGATAGATCAGGGCAAATTCACCTGTGGTGTAAGTCTATTTATTTTGCTCGATTTAGATTAGATATGAAATTGGTTCCTACTGGGATTTAAAGTGATGATTAAATTTGAAATGTCACTATCAGGCTTCAGAAAAGTAAAAGCTCTGGCAGGCGCATACAGCCCCTGAAAAGAAGTGGTGCTGAGCCACCTGGAGAGCAGCCATCCATCTTTCTGAAAGAAAATCATTAAATTCTTCGATCAGAAGCTTATCAAGTTACAGGACTTTTAACAGAGCAACCTTCTAGGTGTCATCTCTTTGTCTCCATGAGAGTGGTGGCAGTTGCCAAATTTCATTATGGCAGGGACAAGATGGTTGGACCTTGTGTCCAGTGAGTTGCAGCATCTGTACGACACCCGTAACAACTGCTGCCTGAAGGAGCATGGTAATTTCTCTCTTCAGTGCTGCAGCCAGCTGACAAAGTTGTGACACAGTATCACAGAATGACATGGCTTCAAATGTTGGCAGACAGCTGTTCAGCAGCACTCCAGGTGGTATAAAATGTGCAGACATTCTTGTGCCTTGAATGTCTTCCGTCCTCATGCCAGCCCTTGTCCAGTCTCAGCCAGGTAGCTCTCACCCACCTCAGTGGTGTTGTCAGTGCCACAGGTGGGAAGAAAATACAATTTTGACCTTATTTAAACAGTTCAGCTTGATCTGGGCTGGAACAATCTTGTTTGCCTTGTAAATGAGTCATTATTGGGGTAAGTAAAATATAAAGACCTAATGGCTGTCTCTCCGTACCCCCAACCTTGCCTGCAAACGTGTTCTACTTTAACAGTGAAGGAAAACAATGATAGATCTTTGAAATTTGATAAAACTCCTATTTTTACAGCCCTATTAAACCACTGCCCACCCTAAGATTTTCTGACAGGCAGTATTGGAAACTTGGTTTCAGCAACTCCTTTTCCAAAATCAAAATTAATTGCCTTTCTTATGTCAGCAGATGGTTTGTTATGTTTCCCTCCCGCTGAAGATTAGAGGGACTTTGGTGTGAGTACATTTCTCCCAGGCGATGGCATTGCGGATTTGCCCTACATTCTTTATTTTATTACAAGTGCCTGGTCCCACTTGCAGTGCAAAATAGGTGAGTGTGTAACAGTGATCCACCTTGTCTTTTCTGTGGAGCTCAAGTGTGTGTTGCAGAGCAGCTTAATGTACTGTGGAATCAGATCTAAGCTTACTCACAACCTGCTTGTTAGTGACAGCAGAGATGTTTTTCTTTCCTGAATGTTACTCTAACCTTGCTAAATGCTGATCAACAGCAGCTTGGGTGCTTCTTCTACCTGCAAGGACATTGTAAAGAGGTTGGTGCTGGTCTCTTCTCAGGTAATTAGTGACAGAACAAGAGGGAATGGCTTCAAGCTGCAACAGGGTAGGTTTAGACTGGACATTAGGAAAAAATTTTCACAGAAAGAGTAGTAAGATACTGGAATTGGCTGCCCAGGGAGGTGGTTGAGTCAGCGTCCCTGGATGTGTTTAATGGTCATTTAGATGTGGTGTTGGGGGATATGGTTTAGGGGAGAACTTTGTAGAGTAGGGTTGATGGTTGGACTCAATGGTCCCAAGGGTCTTTTCCAACCTGAATGATTCTATGACTCTATTCTGTGAAATGTTTTGGAGGCACAACTGCCCTAGAAGGCTCCCATTGCAAAACAGGTTGTCCAGGAAAGAGCACACAGTGGGCAAATGGGAATGCTGGGGGGATGGCAGTAGCAGGGGAGACACTGCTCCAACAAAGTTTCAGTAAATAACTTTTCAAAACATATTTAAAGGACTGACAAAAAATAGGATCAATATTTCAACTGGTGGTTTTCAAAAAATGCTTCAAAGCCAGTCCAGTGTTTGCCCTCATAAAAGTGAGAACTTTCCTATGAACCATGATAGAAGAGAATTTTGAGATCTGTGCTTAGTTCTTCTTGAAACAGTCCAGTACCGATGTAGGATATACCGAAACAGTATTACTGCACTCTTTCAAATAAAATTACAAAAGTACATAAAAAGAGGTATAAATTTATATCTGGAGACATACACAACTTTCCAAGGAGATCAGTGGAAGAGTTAAAATCAAACCTGCAGACAAAATGCAATGCAATTCCATCTTTTTTTTTGCTTAAAGGATTAGAATACAGAATATCACCCAAAGAGGAAACCTTGTTAAGAAAATAAGGTAGAAGAGGTAACTGCAAGAGTTAAATCTTTAGAGGGGGATTGAGACAGTTTAGATTTGCCTCTTTGGGAGCACAGAGCAAATGAAAAATCACAAAAAAATAGAAGAAAATCAGGAACATCAGAAAGAAATCAGCATGTCTATGTGCCAATGTAAAAGATTTTACTAAAAGTAAAAAAATACGAAAAGTACTAAAAGTACTAAAAGTAAGAAAATTACTAAAAGTAAGAAAATTTACTAAAAGTAAGAAAATACTAAAAGTAACTAAAAGTAAGAAAATATCTTGCTAAACACGCGAAAGAAGCATGGTGTTTTCCTAATGAGGATTTCAATCTCTGTCAGACCTAAAACGTACAAGGAACAACTTGTAAAGTGTATTAAAAACAAACATTTCTGAACTCATAAAGGCTAGCATCTAAAGGACATAAGGATGATCCACATGTGATAGAGCTTCCTAGAGAAAGTAAACCATGATCAAACATCTAAGTGAATCTCTTCAAGTCTGCAATTACTGGTAAGTAGCTTGAAGAAGTTCCAGTGCTAGGCCTGCTCCCTCTTGTCCACCTCTGCTTTTTTTTACAGATCTATCTTCAGATGCAAAATTGACAGAAGATATGGAACATTAGACAAAGTGAAGGAGAGGTGAGCAAGCGGTAACTGGACAGAACAAGTGGTGGCAAATGGCCAGGATCTAATTGCATTCACTCTGGAGTTCTCAAGAAACTGAACTGCTGCCAGTGGTGCACACCCTCTCACCTGGCATCAGAGGGAAGGGGAAGGTGGAAATGTGATGACAATATTACTAAGAGGTGCCAGGGAAATCAGGCCACTGCAGACCAGGGATTCCCAACTGACATGAAAAATGTTCAGTGCTGTAAAGAAGAGCACTGCTGAGCACATGGGTCACAGCAACTGTCTGGAGAAGACTTGACCTGGATTTTGTAAAGGGAAGCTATGCTCATCTATTGTCACTCTTTCCAGAGAGTAACAGCCCAGACTCTCTTGTCCGTGTTCTTGTGCCAGCTCTGTGGTTTTCAAAGAGGCTTTCTCAAAGTCTCTAGAGCTCCTTAGGAGACTCTGGTGCCCCAGTAGTGAATGGAAATGGCCTCACATGGATTGACAGCTTGTTAGAGGATCAGAAACGGAGGGCAGAGCTGAACACACAATTTACAGAGTAGAGTGAGATCTCATGTGAATCTGTGTTCAAGATGATGCTATTTAACATATTCACACATGATCTGAGGGAAGTAAAAAATTTAAAAGGCCTTCTTCCAGTACTAATTTCATCAAGATATTAAATGGGGTTGGGCAAGAGAAGAGCTATAGAGGACTTTGCGGTACTAAACAATTGTATTGTGAAGCAGACGGTGAAGTGCAAATTTGTACTAAAATGTCAGCTCAGTGGTAGCAACAAAAAAAAGAAAAGAAGAATGAACAAGGAGAAGGAGAAGGAGAAGGAGAAGGAGAAGGAGAAGGAGAAGGAGAAGGAGAAGGAGAAGGGAGTCATCTGGAACAAGATACAATCCAAACATAGATGGTAAAGGAAAAATGGATAAGTTTCTTAGAAGGACAGTCAGATATATGGAGCAACTTTCAAGTGAGGAATAAATAAAGTCACCAAGGCTTTTTAACAAAAAAATTTTAACAAAAAAATACCCCCAAATCCCAGAGAACTTCTTTGTCTATAAAATTGCAAGTGTCTTAGATGAAACAAGCAGGGGTATTTCCCATCTTTTCCAATACAAGTAAATGGAGCATGTGACACTAGTGAGTGTCAAGTTCAAAACCAAAACAAAGTGAAGTTGATCCCCACACAGCATGGAGAGATGATAACTCCTTTTTGAATGACATTATGGATGCTAAAAACCTTCCTAGGGCTCAAAAGAACCTGGAAAATTTCATAGAAGAAAAATCCTTCACAACCTGTTATGTACAAGTCACCACTTCTGGCTCAAAGTTCCCCCATGGCATTTCTGCCTGTGGCTAAAAATGTGTTCTGGGAATTATTCCTCCTGGCTTGTCTAGACCTTATCATCTTCTCTAGGCTTCTGCTGCTGAAGGAAGGAAAATTTCCTATAAGTGTCTTTGCTCTGGCCAAGAAAAGCCTTTCCTTTTCTCTGATTAGCCAACAGCAAACACAGTACAGACCTGTCCTAAGAGGAAAAGTAGAGAAACAGATAAGTTTAAGAAATCTTTTATCCAAGTGCAAGACAAAAGATCTCATTGTATCTATGTATGAAATACCATGAAAGCAGTTTCTGTTTGCATTTTTAATCAGATTCATTTTCAGCTTTTGCTTTGGTCTCAAACCCATTACTGAATTTCAGCTGGGATGCTGTTCACGGGAAACAGGTACATGTGCATTTTTCTCCAAAATGGATCAAAAACAAGCGCAAAGAAGGCTAGAAGATGAGATGTATTAATTATTCCTTCCAATGGCACCTTTATCCAGAAGATGTCACCAAAACACAAGTAGTGCTCAGAGTTCCTAGACCAAGGACTTTAAATGGAAGGACTTCAAACTTGTATAAGAAACACTGAAAAATCAAGAAGGACATTGACAGACTGCCTCAAAATAAAAAATTACTTTTTTTTTTTCCAAGGAGAAGATTAAACCCTCGTACCATCACAGCAAGAAGATCAGTATATAGATGAAATTATGTACAAACACTAAGTCACACAGACAAAATGTCATGACATTGTTTTGAGTGGAGACCAAATCCCTGTCAAAATTATTTCCTTAATTTAACAAAGCATAGGCATATCAACCAGAAACTTGATTGCTCTATTTTTCCACCCTCACTGAGTCTGTTTGTTATTTGTCTCCTCTGTTTCCTCTTTATTGATACCTTACTTCCGTCAGGGACTTGCATGTTTGCAACCTGCTCCTATCTCAGCCTGTGTCTCTGTATTGTTAGGGAATATATCCACACACATGCTGAATCAATACCTAATTGCTGCATTATAGAGACCAGCTTCATGCTTCAGAAGATCATATTCACCAAACCTTTTCCTCTTGCACTTGCATTGTGAATTTGAAAGCTCTGAAGATCACCTTTACAAACAAAAATTGAGCAAAGAAAGAACAAAGGGATTCACAGTCCTAAGGAAAGAAAGATGCATTAAGTGCAGCAACTAAAAACATTAATGCACATAAACTCAGAGCTACTCTAGCACTACCTGTTGTGTGATAGCTGAACCCCAGCCACAACAAAAAAACAGGTGGTTAGTTAAGGTCAAATCAGTGCCTGGAGCAAAGTCTGTCAGTGCTTCTGAGAGTGTGGTCTAGCATGGCAGAAACGTTGCCACTGCTGCAGTCTCAAGCAGATCAGCAATCAGCAGCCGATATCTGACAGGTAAGCATTGTTTTGCTTCTCTAAGACTGCTGAGCACAGGGCTGAGCCAGCATGGCTTGTGTTGACTAACACAGTGTGACTCAGAAGAGATATTGTGGGAACAAGTTCAACATAAAACACACAGACCAGGACACCAGCCAGCAGGAATTGTCCTGAATCTTGAGCTTTGTGTTTAAAGGTTCTCTCGACCCTCTCTGGCACCAGGCGATTAACTCCATGCCATCAGGTTTATCCTTCTCTAAGAAGAAAACAGAACAAATCTACCTGGTAGTGGCAAAATCCACAGATACTTTAGGACTGACAATCTGTTAGGGCTCACTGCAAGGGAGCAGCATGGCTCGCGGGTGTCTGCTGGGACTCACAGACACCAAGACACGCCCCACAATGAGAAAGTGGGAAAGTACCTGTGTTTTACTCAAGATTTTCCCTTCCTCAGCTTGATTTTAGTACATGGTTTAGTGGTCATGGTAATGTTGGATTCATGGTTGGACTTGATGATCTTAGAGATCTTTTCCAGCCTTAATGTTTCTATGATTCTGTGATTCTATAATCATCATCTGAGTATCACTTTCCACAGAACTCCCAGGCATTCTAGGAGCAGTAGTAATATGAATCATAGAGCCTTTAACTGCAATAGCCCTTTATTCAGATCTTATTTATACACAATGACTGTCCAAGCAATTTACAGCATTTCGAGCATGAAGTTAAAAATAGCGTTTGCTCCAGTGGTATTTGCACTGTTATGGGAAAAAGTTTTCTAAGAGGTGTTCCTATGAGACTGTGCACAATAGTTGGATAATATGAGAAATTATGTTCTTATAATGTCAAGTCACAGGTTTAGCCTGAACTCTAGGAACATTAGGTTGAGGGAAAGTGTGTCCTTTCTGATTCTGTATTGATCAAAACAATGGAATGAGACCAGGTCTACACTAAAAATAAAAAAAAGTTCAAATCTTTTTTATAGCTTGAAATCTGGAGGTATTTCAGCATGAAGTTCCAGTGTCCTGAAGCTCATTGTAGTCTAGATAGTTTGTTGTATGCTTCTATAATATATAAATACATACACTATGAGGAACAATCCATTCCGTAATTAGATTTTTAATCTACCCAATGTAATAAGCAAATTATCTGTAAAAATTAATATCACTTTAAAGTCTGGACACCTAGCATGTACCAACCAAAGAAGTTTTTCAAATTTCTAAAAATTCATAAAAACCAGTTTAGCCAGTAATGAAGTGAAATGTAAACGCCTTTAAAAGGGGAATTTGTTTGGGTTTCAAAAAATGAATGGTGTGCTTCTTGGCTGAAGAAGTTTGAATTGCAGATAGAGTCCTTAAAAAAAAAATCAATGCATGGAACCTAACCTTGTTGCTTATGTCTGCACAATCAAAGCATTCTTTTGTTTCAGATAAAGATAAGCAGTTTCCTTAGCAATCGCTGAAAGTTAAAAAACACAGCAATGGAAAAAAGGTTTAGCTGCAAACACATGCTTAAAGTAGTAATAAAAATGGTTTTCAACTTTGCTCTCATGTTGGATCACAAGTCATGACTAACAGATGAAACTGGCATCTTAGACACCACATAGTCCTGAGGTCCCCCACAGGAAAGAAACTCAAGGAGAAAGGGTTGGGAAGTTAAAAGCAATCCCTGCAGAAGTCAGCTGTGCTATAAATGTGATTCTCCAGTGCTTGTGGTGAGGACCTGCTTGGTTCAGAGAGCCCTTTTCAGAAAGGCTCTTCTGATTTGCCTCTCTCCATCACGCGGGTTTGCTTTCTATCTTTCTGAGTGAGAATAAACTGGAGTGGAACGAGCAGGGCAGGTTGTTGCTTTAGTGTAAGCTAGGACTGGACACAGGTCAAGTTACTGATAAAGATTCTTCTCTTTGTCATGCATTAAGAAGAACATATAGCTTTGTATAAGGGTGAGTTAACATCAAAATCTAATGCCTGATTGGACGTAATTTGAGAGAACAAGCCATGTAAACAGGCATCCAGCCTTACTGGGTAGAATAAACACAGATTATCAGGCTCTGGGAAGCTCTGCTCACAGATTTACCAGGCAATAAATTATTGGAAATGAAGAGGCTTTTTTTATGACAGAAATCATCCTCCATTCCATAAAACCATTTCTTGCTCTCTTTGTCATAGCCTAGAAGAGGATGCTTGATAATAGACACTCACAGGTCTCATGAATTTGCTGCTGTTTGCACAAAACCTTCCTGATTTCAAGCAGACCTAGACAACCAGTATGGTTAGAAAGTAAGATGTTGGGACCAACCAGAACCAGCATGGTTATCAACTGAGTAATCAAGGAGATCTTCGCAATTTTCAAATTCAATGAGCTTTCAGAGTATAATTCTATGACCAGAGATACTTACAGATAAATGGAAACATATCAGGAAATGCCAAGCCCCCCCTTTTTCCTCTTCTGTTATTTTGCAAACAGATCCAGATCTTATTCAGTGTAGACATCACAGCTGGGCTTGCTGGTAGATCCAAAGAAGAACATCTACCATCCTAACACACATTTTTTAGGGGCAAGAAGTGCTTCCAAATGCAACAGTGAGTATCTTGAGCTACTGTCAATTACATGCAATTGAAAAGTTACATTTCACTTCACATACTGATTGTTTAATCTTCTGTATTTTCAACCCATGCTTAGCAGTTTTCACAGGTTGTCAGATACATTGCAACTAAAAAGAGGACATAGTTATGAGAAAATTACTAGTTCTTTACATATACCATTATCTTCTAAGCTGTACTGTTGCCTATATATGACATTGCATATTGCTTTTTCATGAGATTCCATCATACAGTATTTGCTGGTTCAGATTTCTTAAATTCTAAGAACCCGTGGAGTTTCTGTAGCTGGTGTACCCACAGTACTGGTTACTTAAACACGGGATGGAAAATGTCATTAAATAAGTGTGCCTTCAATTTAATTCAGAGCCCCCTTCTTGAGGAGGTTACAATTAAAGCGAACCTCTCAGTTTTTCTCTGAATGTTTCACTGCAGGCAATGAAACTGAAGTGGTAGTTCAGAAGCTACACTATCATGGTGATGGTGATCCACTGCCAGATTTGACACCGGTGCCATGGACAGAGATTCAAGCTGACACTAAGTCACAAGGTATTTTAGATTAATTTGGCATCAAACATAAAAAAGGTTTGTCATCACTTTCCTGTAATGCAAGTACAACAGCCTGGCAGACACAGTAAAGGCTGTGATATTTTTCTATGTCAGCCTCGCTTCTCAATGTTCATTTTTCAAACATGCCTCCTTTATCTGTGTTGGTCTGTTGGGACTCTTAGAGGATGCAGAGATGATTCCTGCCCAAAATACACCAGCTACGGAGCTGAAAGAGCTTTGCCTCCTGGTCCTGCCTGTGCAATTTGCTTCCTTAGCTGCAACACTGTATCAGTGATTAGAAATAGCAGACTTGAGGGTAATACTAGAATAATCTGTATTTCACTGGTGAAGAACTTCAGTCATGTCTGTGATGAGATGTGGCTCCGACCATCGCCACCTTGGAGCAGTACTTCCAACTCCAATCTTTTGTCCTTAAATCAAGAGTTCTCCCAGGGGCAGGTAGGTATCTTCACTCGAAGTTCAGAGAGGAAAAAGAATTCTGAACAGCACTGTAAGTAATGACAAATATTAGGGAATACAGAAAATAAGTTTAACTGTTTTGTGACCATTCAGATTCTTAAGGACTTGCTAATTAAGAGGCTAGATAACTCACAGCTTAGCCTGAAGTATACAGTTAAGTACCTGACTGCATGAAAGCCTGTATCGGCAGCCACTCTGAGATATGAGCATCCTGGTACTTTCAAGGTTTTGTGGTACAGAATCCCGTCTACTAAAAATTAGGCTGAACCCTCAGCTTATTTCATGAGGAAGTCAATGAAGAAATTTAGATTTTAATAATTTTCTGTTAGCATGAGTGTGGGGTGGTTTTTAAAAGATCACAGTAAATAGGAACGTATTAGACAACATATACATTTAGCTGTCTCAACTTACTTGTCTGTCTTAGGTTCTTCTTTTAAAAAAACCCAACAAAGTAGAAATACGCAGAATCATTCCGTTTTATTTGCTAAATGGCAGTATCGTTTCATATAAAACAACAAAAAAATTCATGCTGATCATCCACCCACACACTTTCTTTAAAGCTTTCATAAATTGGATCAACATTTAGAAAGCACAGCAAGTACTGGCATTTAAGTAATATCATGAAAACAGTCAAGCTGCGATAGTGAATATGTATCCTTGCTTTGTACGTTAGCTTCCCTCTGCACACATGATGCTGTTCAGCAATACGAGAATATGATTTTCATGGGAATTTCACAATTAGAAATAACTTCTTCCTTTAGGTACATGAGCAATACAGTTAATCTTCCTCTCTCCCCAGTAGCAGCTATTCACAGAGCTGCTCCCTCATCCTGCCTGTTATTGTGTAATGTTCTGAGCCCAGCATCTGCATCTCCCAGCGCAAGAGGATAGCCACTAGTTCCTGTGCATGGTTGACTTCTCGGTCCTCCCACACCTCAATTTAGACCGAATTGGATCCTGACATGCTTTGGGACAGCTACACCCATTGCTGCGCCATATCCCCACCTCATTCAAAGTTCATTGCTTTATTAGTGGTATGTAAACCTGCTTCCAAGGAAAGACAAATTAAACAAAATAAAACTATGGTAAGATTTGTGCAACACTAAAACACAGAGTTGCCAGTTCATATTTTTTTCATATACAATGCATTGCATGAAAACAAGCTTGGGATGGTTTTTTTGACTCGGTATTTCAGGGAAGAGTCAGTGTGAAGACAATGGTGGTCTCTCATCTGGCTGCCCTATCTCTGGCTATTATTTAAGGTTTGTGTAGTGTTTACATTACACTTATTTTTAACATAGCTGTATTTTGAAACACATACACACACAAAGTAAAATTTTAGGATAATCTCTTTATTATAAAGAGACTCGTCAGATGCATTATTGAAAGAATAACAAATCTTTAATGTCTACCCTCTTTATTGCCAGTCCCTCCTTAGCACCAGAATTATCTTCTCCATTTGTTGGGATGTTTGAGGGAGGTGGTGGGGTGCCTTGAATTTTCAATAGAGCTGAAAGTTAGCAAGTTATTATGACCTTGTTACTATTCCAGCTGAACCCCACTGAAACAGCAAGGATAACCCTCACAAGATGCATTGCCCAGGGATGTGAGCTGGCTACCTGCTTCTGAAGCACCCCAAGGAGAATGCCGTCTTCCTGGGAGGCCACCCCATGGCTGACCCAAAACCTGAGCATTTTTGCACATGAAAAATCCAACACATAAACCAGAATCAGCCTATGCAATAAATATGTCAATCAACTTGAGTCTTCAGCTATCTCACATTTCAAAGCCGGGATACACACATTAAAACAATGGACCCACTTCAGTCATTTTGGCTGCCCATTTTCCAGTGACATTCTTGCAATTCCCTCTGGAGCACATTGGCTCCTAAAGTAGGACAACCGAATTTTGAGTGTGGCGAACGTTATTTTCTGTGGAGGTAGAAGTTGAAAAGGCTTATGGTATTCTCTATCAGCTTGCATAATGCTGCCATTGGTGTTAGAGTTGTTGGGTGATCATTGCAAGTTATAATTCTAATTTCTTTGACCTATATTTTCTACCTGTGTAATCTTAATGGGCTATGAGAGACAGGCAAACATGTTCTCTGCAAACGAGTAACCATGACACGCAATTTTTATTTAAATTCCTTCAGGGAATGCTGAGGCGAAGAGACCAACATGGGACAAGGACTTTGTAGCCCCTCACACCACCAGGATGGGGGAGGGATAGAGCACCCTTTATTGTCTGAGGCAGGAATGAGATCAACCTGATTGGCACTGAGGCTGGGAGGTGTCCCCGGCCTGCAAGGCTTCCCAGAATGCAGAAAAGGCCCCTCGCTTCACACTCCCTGAGGGTGACTGATGGCTCTGGGCAAGGCTGTTCTTCCTCCCTGCCACCCAAAAAGGTGCACAAAGGCTTACAAGTCTTATAGATCACATCTTTGAAAGTTAAGGAAAGGCTGTGGCTATGGCGTGTTCTCTCTTTAAATAGAAGTGATGATGCCTGCGGCGGGATGCTGGATCCTATCATCTGCACTCAAGGCAACATCTACCCACTCATTAAGTGGCCCAAGAGGTTTCATCTGCTTGGGCTAAGCAGGGCCCATGCAATTCATTTCACTCAGAAGCAGAATTCAAAGCAGAGTTTAAAACTGCAGACCCAGAAAATTGGTCTTAAAAAAACGCTCAACTCTGTGAAGAGCTCATAAACCTAAAATTAAAGCTTTAAAATAAATGCAAAAGTCATTGTATACTGCATTACGGTTCTTAGTTATACCAACTTAAAATTTTCATGCTGAGATAATCTGAGTAGCCCAGCTCTGTGTCAGTAATATCACCTACACTAATGCCCTGCAAACACAGCAACAAGCCCTCTCAGGCAGGAGGCCAGGTGCCAGCACCAGCTACTGAACTTGAAATATTTTTCTCTCAATGTAATTTTATTCTTATACTTTATATCACTGTGTACAGGTACAGCTGTACACACATTTTACAGAGATAAGTAAGATGAAACCACTGAGCTAATAGATTCATTTTTATAGATGTACAGTACGTCTGTGCAGCTGTGTAACACAGAGTTGGACTGAAGCAATGTAATGCAAAGCAGGAAGAAAGTAAAGACAAGGAGCTCTTTAAGATCTGTTACAGTTTCTTGCTCTGGAAAGGCAGCCCCATTTCTTTCCTGTGAGCTTTATTGTCTCAGTGACAGATTGCTTTGAGGGTTTTCACCATTGTTGTCTCAAAGGATCTGACTACAAGCTTTATGTCTCATTCTCCTGTAACCCATGCAAGCAAGCCGATATTTGCATCTCCAGTTCTCCTGGGTTGGAAGGGACCTCAAAGCGGTCTAATTCAAAGCCCCCCTACCATGGGCAGGGACACATCCCACTAGATCAGGTTGCTCAAGGCCCCATCCCACCTGGCCTTGAACGCTTCCAGGGATGGAGCATCCACAACCGCTCTGGGCAACCTGTTCCAGCATATCCTTTGCAGATTTCAAAAAAAGGAAAAAATATAGATGAACTACATAATCCTCTGAGTTAATTATTTCCAATACCGAATTATGGCATATTCACTCACCAACTATTTTCTTGGAATTGGAGGGGAAGAGAATAAGGAAGAAAAAAGCATTTGCAGATTAAAGAGAGATGACCGCAGAAGCCAGAATTAATGCTCTGCTGGCAGCAGGCTGAGGTATCTACATTTATTTTAAAAACTAGGAAAATATGAATAGGCAATTTCTAACATACCACTGAAGTAGTAGAAAATACCCTCTTACAACCTTCTGTTTGTAGTCATATTACTAATAATATTACTATCTAATTTTTCACCGATATTAGACCACTTGAGCCTGATTCAAAAACTCTTTAACAGCCTTCTTTCACCACAACAGTTAGTTAATGGCTCCCTCTACCTCCAGGGTCACGCATCTCAGCACAGTTCAAGATCACACTTTGAGCAGAGGTATCCCTCACAGGAGACAGATCTGCTCACCGCTGTGACCATTTGATGATTTTGGAACAAGCAGAGGCGTTTAGGCAGAAGTGCTGTTGTTGTCTTGCTCTAATGGCTTTGTTATCTGGCATGAAGCCTGGCATCTTTTGATGCCTCGTTATCTTGTAAAAGCAGAACAGCTGCACACGTGGTAGAGTTTTCCCAATGAACAAATCACAAGACTTGCAGAGATATAACTGGTGAAAGTCTGTTGAAATGCTCTTAGAATTATAATGACAACTTATCAATGCTTGGAACAAAATAATCCTTTTACTGATTAATTCACAGGCTCTGGGAAGAGTATTTGCTTGTGAAATCTTTTCTGCCCTTTTTTATTTTCTTATTTTCTGTTGGTGATCTGTGAAAAGAGAATGTTAAGAACAGCACAGCCGTGGACTCTTCTGAATTTAGCTCTGTTATCAGATAGCTTTCTTGGGAGACTAATAGATAAAAGCAAAACATCACTTTTCTCACCAAATAATAACAACTGTTTTGACATGCACACTTTGAGAGATAAGCTGCCTGTGCATGTCATCATCTACAGGCCTGTAGTCTTTATACTGCAGCTCTGTTGCCCACTAGGTAGCCAGCTTTAAAATGTGAGCATCAGCCCACCTATGACCATGCAGAAAAGGAAGCTCCTTAGAACTCTTTGGCTGAGTACAGATTCCATTGCACGGGAGCTGGTAATATAGAAAAGCCCCAGATGAAACTGCAGCTGGCTTTGATCAGCAAGAAATACTGAGAGCTTGTAACCAGTAGCCAGTAATTAAAGATCCCTTACTCAGCCTCAGGCAAAGGTATGGATCTGAATCCATGTTGCTTGTTAGCGGGTATTCAATTGATGGACTACAACCTCTAAAAATTATGGTCTAAGAAAACAGATACAAACAAAGGAGACTCAATAAAAATTACACATGCAGAAAAACTTTTCTATCTGACAGGCCTGAATCACACTCTTGGAAGACAAACAACTCCACATCTTTCCAAAATAAGCCACAATACAGCTTCTTTCAAATAGAGGAATGACTCAGAGGGTGCCACTGTCACCACGTCTGGCTGTGAGTCCTTCAGAACCCACAGTGACACCCTCCCTCACTTTGAACACTGGATGACAAAAGCCAGAGCGATCTTTACACTTCAGGCTGCAGAACAGCAGGTGGTTTGCAGTTGTATTTAATCCATGCCATACAATGATGGGTTTTATATAAACCCACACAGCTGATAATTACAAAGTCCCCAATGGTAAACCAAAAAAGCCCCAGAAGCCAGAATATCTCCTGCGCTAGAAAAGTCCTGTACCCTGATACCTGATGTCCTGGTTTCATCTGGGATAGGGTTAATATTTTTCCTAGTAGCTGGAACAGTGTTGTGTTTTGGATTTAGTGTGAGAATAATGTTGATAACACATGACACCTGGCTAGTGCCAAGGCTTGTTCTGTTTGCAAGCAAACCACTGAGAGAAGAAAAGAACACAATGACATGTTTCTGAGAAGGCAGATTAGAGACTAAGAGCACTAAACCAATGTTTGCCTTGGCTGGAAGTGGAAGTGTGCTGTAAAGACAAGTCTCTGAGTTTTGTCTGTAGCACTCTTATTTATGTCCTGCAAGGAGAAGTCCATCTGGCCAACACTATATGACAACACTCTGGTTACCATTAACTTATCAGATGTTTCTTGTTTTCAGTGGTGCATGTCTCTTCAGGCCCAGCTACAAGGCAGGGTGCATGCTGGCAAGAGATTGCAGCATCTAGAGAGACTCTTGCCGCCTTGAGGAAAGAGCCCAGAATATGTTTGTCAGCCTTTTAAAGTCACATTTCTAAATGGAGACAGAAGAGACTTTGCACTGTCTCTCCAGAACAGGGGTGAACACTTCTCAGTGCTGAAACCTCTGCTTCACTCTGGTTACAGCTTTTCATCTTTTACCCTATCATCTGAACCAGAAATCATCTGCCATCCCCACTCAGCAGACAGTTTATTCAACATCTTTAACAGTCTATGCACTTGGTCCACAGATATAAAAACAGATGCTAGCATCCAGAGACAGCATATGCAGGTCATAAAGCACAAAGCCCTCTGCTCTGTAACCAGTCACAAACTGGCCATCATGTCCCACATGTAATCTCTCCTGCTAAGCTTCAAATCCTTTCCGTTTTGGTCCCTTTTAGCAAATGACTTCACTTGTTATTTCAGTTACAAATACCAAACATTATATTTTAGTTTCTCTGCAGAAAACTCTCTCTGCTTACTGACCATTATTTATCGGGGTAAATTGTCTGCAGATGACCAGTATGTGATTATGAAAGATTAAATAAACAGTATGGGAACAGCTTTAGGAATTCCAAATGCTAGCGCTGCTGATGCATACAATCACGGCTTTATTATCAAAGAAAGCACAACATGAGTTTGAATTTTGAGGGCCTTGTAGCCTCAATAGAGTTTGTGTGTTACAGTAGCTTTCTACTGATACCTCTCCCCAGCAATATTTGCAAAATATAACGTAGCTGGTACTACTTCCCTACTTAAAAATTCTCTGGTAAATAGTAAATACTGGAAATATATTTGAGGTTTTTAAAAATAGCATTAGCCCACTAAAAAATGTGGCTTGATGATACCATTCCCTAAATTTAAAGGGCTTCTTTGATTTTTAAATTCCCAGTAACCTTAAATAAAACCAACACCTTTCTCAACATCCAATTCTGGTCTCTAAAAGGTGAACAGCATTGTCACAAAGAATATCTACTCATTCATAGATTAAAAAGCAAACAAGCAAACAACTCTGCCATCTCTAGGGTGAGTGACAGTAATTTCTCCCCGACTGGTTTGCTCGTTATCTTTTCTGACATTCACACAACATGAGAAGCTGAGCACAACCAGTGCTGTTTTTTGCTCAGTTATGCACCAAGTGAGTTGCTTTGGAAGGTGTTGACTCACTGTTCACCTTTCATTGGTTCCTTTGACATTTTGGCAAGATGGCTTTTATTGAAGTCCTCCAAAATAATACATATCAGGTGAAAGTCTGAGTCTACAACTGTTGAAAGGGAGGCTACACTCTCTTAACAGTGACAGAGCTCATAGGAAGACATGCTATGATGGCCCCTTTTCTTTTTTTTTTTTTTGGCCTTCTCCCTCCCAAATCTTCCTTATGTAGCCTTTGAAAAAGCTATGATAGAATCATACCACATTGGTAACAGACTGTAAACAGAGTCATCTCAGAGTTTTTTTCAAGACACTGAGTTACATAATGATGAAGATAATAAATTGCACACTCTTATTTGAACACTACCTGTAAAGTTGAGAAAGCAAAGTATTTTTATGTACTAAAGATCAAATTGGTTTGCTTGCACTGAAAAATACTTTACCTCAAAAGATGCCTTGCCACTATGAGTAGGATACTTAGGTTTTAGTTGCATTAGTTCAGACAGTGGCTTATTTCTAAAGAGAGATGTTCTGAAGAGTCCAGAATGGAGTCCAGAAGCAGCTCTACACCTTGGAAAGGTGATCACTAGGGTGTAAGCCTTTTTTTGTTTTAGCAACAATTAACCTCAGTAATTGTGGGAGTTATACAATTTGGTAAAACTCAGACAGAAGCAATGTGGCATTACTAATATGGGGAGCCAACTATTGTGTTAGGATATGCAATATGGTGAACATCATGCATATCTGAAAATCACAGCTGGGTGCTGATTTCTAATGACATTTTGCAGTTGTGCCAGAAGAGGGTTCCCCAACAAAAGAGTAAAAATCTGAGCTGTGTTTCATTTACTAATACATACCACAACTGCTACAGACAGCTTCTTCAAAATCTAATATTGTGGTATGTATTTTGACAGCTGTAATCTTGGGATAAACAACACTAAAGATAATGTGATTAGCAGCTATAATTTCCATTTGATATGAATGCAATAACCCTAATTCAAATCTAAATCAGAAAATTAGTAATTATGAAATTTTCAGTCAGTCAGCCCTGGAGATAAAGTTAAACAGAGAATACCCATCTCCATTGTGGAAATCATCTGAGGCTCTTGAGACTGGCTCGGCTGAGTCCCAAGAAATATCATTTCCAATAAAGCCAATCTAAACACCTCATGCCAATTTAACTGGAAATTATAAAGGGTGGTTTTGTTAGCAGAATAATGAAGAATTCTCCAAAGCTGCTGATTTTTGATTGCTGCAGTATTTAGCATAGGAAGAACTGATTCCTGAGTAACAAATATGTTGTTATTATTGCCAAATAGCACTCTTGGAAATCAGAGAAAACAAGCACCTGGTAGGTTATTGACAGTGTGATCTGATCAAGCAGATTTTCTTATCCTTTCTTTTCTTTCAATTTTTATTTTTGACATTTATTTCTTATGTTGCTTTAAACACCCTAAGTAATGTGGCTTCTTCATTATGTTTTAGGAAACCATTCTAATTTGATAGGTAATAATTACAAAATTACCTGCAGGCTAAATTTTTTGTTAATTAGTTTTTTGCCATTGATTTCAGAGTATTTCCCTCCTTTGAGAGTCAAGGGCTTCAGACACTCAGGAAAACTCACAGCTATGGATAGATAGTGTTATTTTGCCCACTTGTATAGAGCCCCTTTTTTTGCCCCAAACCAATCTTTCCACATTTCAGACATTTCTGAAGAATTCCTTCAGGAATTCTTAGAGGTCTTACCCTTCCTGGAATTACTCAAATTTACCAAAGCCAACTCTTTGGAAGTCAGAGATCAGAGCCTAGATTTCGTGCATCTGTACCTAAACTAGCCCTGGCTGAACTCTGCTTAACTACACAATGCAGCGCACATCTGAGGAAACTAAAAATCTTCAAGATATTTTTCTTTATTATTATTTTTTTATCAAGGTGAATTCTTCTTACAGAAAATAACATTTTTTCCCCTCCCCAGTTTTTCTCACAATCTGAAATTGAACAGCAAATTTTCACTTTCTGAAAGATGTAATTGCTGTTGCAGAGTGAAATTAAATAAACCTCAAAACTGAAGGGTCTGTACTGGAAAAGAAGATAAAAGACAAACATGAAGAATGCAAAAAAGGTTTCCAGTAATCTTATATGCTTCATTATGCATGTAATATTAGATTGCAGGTAGCAGTTCAACCTTCAACTTAAGAGGTCTGGTGAGAATATCAGCAAAAGACAGTTAATCAATTGTCCTGAATATGAACTGTAGAAAAGTGACACTAATGGCTATGATAAACTGTTATCTAAGGAGACTGTCAAAAGCACTAACTCAAGGCCAACGCCTTACATAACCCTGCAATGTACTCTACACACATAGGATAAATTAATCTTTATTTAATAAAGTCAAGCAGACAGCTCCAGTAACACCTTATTCCTATGCATCAATCATTAAGCTTTTCAGCAAGACACAAGCATAGTTAATTAAAAGAAAAAGAGCACAACCATTTAGCAAGAGTTACTTTGAACAATTCAGGTTCACACAGGTGTGATGCCCTAGCTACTGGCACCATTCCCAAAGCACACAGTAGAGCCCTCTTGCTAACAGTGGTAGGCACGTAGCTACCACTCCCCTCTTGTGTGTTATGTTCAGTTCTTTCTCTTACTTGCAAAGGCTCATTGTGCTGTGTTTTGGGGCCCCCTTTCCTCATAATCTGGGACTTGTTGGAGTACAGTATGTGGAAACTACAGCCAGGGAGGACCAGCACATCCCAGACCTTACATCAGTGTGGAGTTGATGTGTAGGTAGGGCATACCTACAACCAAAGTGCTTCTGACTCCCAGGTCAGATGTAGCCACCTTACGCAGCGTCTTCTCTTCCATCTTTTTTCCATAGCATGCATTTTTATTCTCACTTCTCTCTTCTTATTGTTGTCTCTGCCCCTTCATAAACAGCTATGTGGGGTTTAAAGTGTACATGTTGAACATATGTCCATTCAGTGGGCTACTATGTATCCTTCCATGACTGAAGAGAAAGAGGGGAGATATGTACACAGCCTCTTGTATAAAGAATATACTCCTTGCCCTATCCCATGAGAGCCAAGATAAAAGTCAGATGCTAGATGTATCTCACAAAAATGCAAGATGTCATATTTTCAAGAGCTGCTGTGTATATCTGAGGTTTTCTTACATATTTAAAATTTAAAATCAGTTAGAAAAAGGTTTTTTGTTGACTCATATCCAAATGTCAATTGTCAGAAAGGCTTTAGCTACTTATTTCAGTAAGAAAAGATTTGGCACCTAAGTATATCAGTTTTCTATTGAATTTCTCTTAAATCTAATCATATCTATAGGACACTAAGGCACTCGTTCATGAACTTCTTAAGGAATAAATCCTCTGTTTGAATAATTGCAAATGAGAAGTTAAATCCTGAAATTCAATTGCAGTCTGTATTTCCACTGCAGGCCACAAAGCCCTAATAACCTAAACATTAAAAAAAAAAAAAAGAAAATCTACATAGCAATGTAATCTCCATGGAGAAAGGAAACTTCAGATTCAGGACAAGCATTTCTCTTTTACAATTAAGCACATCTTGTTGGAATTTGTAATCCCCCATTGTAACTCTATGCTAATTATTTTGACAGAATGAGTAGTGTTTTCAAGCCATATAATTTTGACATGAAAGAAAAATAGCAAACAACAACAAAAAGAAAGAGAAGAAAAGCCACCATTTCATCTCATAGCGAAGAATGATCCCATCACAGCCACGATGTGTTAATTAGAAGTAAACACAGGCAAACTCCTGGACAACGGGGGAGGTCCCGGATGACTGGAAACTTGCCGGTTAGGCCCATTTACAAGAAAAGCAGGAAGGAAGATCCGGGGAACTGTCAGTCTGACCTTGGTACCGGGGAAGATTATGGAGAGGTTAATCTTGGATGCACTCATACAGCAAGTGAGGAACAACTGGGGGATCAGGTCCAGCCAGCATGGGTTAACAAATGGAAGGTCCTGTGTGACCAACCTGATCTACTTCTATGACCAGGTGACCAGTTGTCTACCTGGACTTCAGTAAGGCATTCAACACCATCTCCCACAGCATCCTGTTGAACAAGCTAGTGGCTCAAGGTGTAGCCAGGTGGACTCTTCGCTGGGTTAAAAACTGGCCGAACGGCCAAGCCCAGAGTGTGGTGGTAAATGGAGTAAATGGTAAATCCAGTTGGCAGCCGGTCACAAGTGGGGTCCCCAGGGCTCTGTTCTGGGGCCAGTCCTGTTTAATATCTTTATTGATGACCAGGATGAGGGGATTGAGTGCTCCCTCAGTAGATTTGCAGATAACATAAAATTAAGTGGGAGTGTGGATCTGCTTGAGGGTAGGAAGGCTCTGCAAAGGGATCTGGACAGGCTGGATTGATGGGCTGAGGTCAGTTGTATGAAGTTGAACAAAGCCAAATGCCAGGTCATGCACTTTGGTCATAACAACCCCCGGCAATGCTACAGGTTTGGGGAAGTGTGGCTGGAAAGCTGCCTGGTGGAAAAGGACCTGGGGGTGCTGGTGGACAGATGGCTGAACATGAGCCAGCAGGGTGCCCAGGTGGCCAAGAAGGCCAACAGCATCCTGGCCTGTATCAGAAATGGTGTGACCAGCAGGAGTAGGGAGGTGATTGTGAAGCTGTACTCAGCGCTCATGAGACCACATCTTGAGTACTGTGTCCAGTTTTGGGCGCCACAGTACAAGAAGGACATTGAGGTGCTTGAATGGGTGCAGAGAAGGGGTGAGGGGTCTGGAGAATATGTTGTATGAGGAGCACCTGAGGGAACTGGGATTGTTTAGTCTGGAGAAGAGGAGGCTGAGGGGAGACCTCATTGCTCTCTACAACTACCTAAAAGGAGGTTGTAGTGAGGCTGGTGTTGGTCTCTTCTTCTGGGTAACTAATGAAAGGACAAGAGGTAATGGCCTCAAGTTGCACCAGGGGAGGTTTAGATTAGCTATCAGGAAAAAGTTCTTCACTGAAAGAGTGATTAGCCATTGGAACAGGCTGCCCAGGGAGGTGGTGGAGTCACCATCCCTGGAGGTGTTCAAAAAACGGGAAGATGTGGCGTTTCGAGACATGGTCTAGGGGTTAGGGAGATGTCTGAAGAAGGTTGATCCTAGAGGTCATTTCCAGCCTGAGTGATTCTATGATTCTATGACTCTATGATTCTAACTCAGATTTAACTGTCACTTGTCTGCCTTTGATCCACAGGTAATTTGAAAAGCTGAACAGCTGGTGGACAGAAGTTTACAGAATGCTTTCATTAACCCACAACAGTGTCCTAACTAAAAGTTTTCCCAATGTGAGGGAAGAATATGAATAGATATTAAAGAGAAGTGAAAGCTGTTTCCAAATCTTTTTTATGTAGCAGGAAAAGTGTTTTCAATGGAGTAACTGCAAGAAATTTATAATCTTAAATGCTGTTGTAGAAAATAGACAAACAATAACTGAACGATAGCAACAGAAGCCATCATGGCAATTACTCTCTTTTGTTTTTTCTCCCCAAGCAGACAGACCAAGCAGAAATAGTGAGTTCTGGGAAGAAAGGTAAACAGAGACATTACCTGGATTAATAACTTCTGTTTTAAAGTATTGAAGTCTAAAATAAAGAAGTTTTATCACTGTTTGGATTAGAGTCCAATTCTTACATATGAAGACTCCACGAAAGGTGATAATTGTCTTTTTTTTTCATTTGTAAGCCAAAAATCATTCTAGTAGATAGGAGCAAAAAATGCTCTAAATTGATGGAGTAATGCAAAGGTGGTAAGGATATGTGATGAAAGAGAACTTAACTGTTTTTGCTTTTAATGTTTCAGTGAGTTTTCAGGCCTGTGTTAATAGCTGAAACTCTAGGTTTGCATTTTAGTACAAGATAAGGAGAAAAAATCAGGCTTGAAACTCATATGAACAAAATTCCTATAGATTTTGGAAGGTATAAAACACACACAGGAACGAGGGATTTAAGTGGTCTTTTAATGACTAGACTTCATATCTGCAGGACAATAGTAAAAGTATTGAGGATGAGGGAAAGACTGTAATGTCATCTTGCAAAAGAACAGCTTAAGGAAGCTGAGTTGGACAGAAACCCAGTACACATTTTTTCTACTAAAAGCAGTGTTCAAATTATTCAATTATTGTGGAAAATAAGGTCAGAACCAGATTGATTTCATTAGAGGGAATGGGGAAGTAATGCTACACAGAATAGGGCACTGGATGATGAACATTTCCCCCTTCTTCCACCCATGAATGCCTATGGTATACGTATCGCTTTTTTGATGGCAATTACTTCATCTATTTGAAATAATATCAGCTTTGAAAGAGCCAAAAAGGCTGCTCCCAAGGAATCCATCCTCTGCTCTGCACTAAGACTGTGGTCCTTCTCCCTAGGCAGGCTTCTGAAGACTCAGTCAGTGTTGAGCAACTGCTTCATACATGTAATCACAGCTGACCTGCTGTCAAGAGATACTGATCACTTCATTTTTCAAATTAGCTATCTGCATAGACCCACAAGTGTCTCTCTGCTTTTATACTTCAGGAAAAAGAGGCAGTTGCATTGGAAAATTATGGAGCAGATGCTAGAATTATTTATGGTCAAGAAATAACTTCCAGCATTTTAAGTTTCTTGACCACGGTGACTCATTTCATGTTCATTTCTTTACTTTTTTTTTAATAGGCCCTCTCGACAGTATAAGCCAGAAATAAAACTGAATAAAACTGAAAGCCTGTTAATCTGGTTTATGTCCTGTGGTGTTAAATATTCCTATCGCAGCAGAAGGCCAAATGACCAAAATAAACCATCATAATTGTAAAACTTAGCTCTACTTCACCATTCAGACTGAGGTACAGATATATTTGTATCAGAAATACTAAGATTTGTCTGAATGTGTCTGCCTGTGTGTGAAGGCTCCAGAAGAAAATGTAGGGTTAAAACAATAGCATATAACACTGGATAATTGAGTACATGGAGGGATAGAAATCCAACCAATAAACACAGAGGAATGTGTTGTCATCAAGACACAGGTCTTCTCACCTAGATGTAAACAAGATGAAGGCAACACGGCTACACTACATGTGCCATTCCCACTACTGTCAGCGAGCCAGAAGTAAAGTTATAGCCAGAAAGAGAATCAAAACAAGGACATAAAGACAACAGGCAGCAACTGTGCCTAAGATAAGGAAGGAAGACAAGATAAGCAAGTTTCAGAGGTGAAAGCTCATTCCATAATAGGTGTTGAGTCCTCAGAGGCACATCAAATCTGTTCAGAAATCAATTTTCTCTCCTGAGCCATGTGTTGAGGACTTGGAAGCTGAAATCCTAGTGCTCGGTGTTGCCCACTATTGATCCTGGATGGCTTGTGAGTACCTCAGTGTGAATGAGTGCAATCCATGAGACAGGAAGTGTGACTGGTGGACTTTGTTGTTTAAGGTATCTCCTTCCCTTTCTTACACAGACTCCTCTTACATTAATTTACTACAAGATTTCAGGTATTAGAGGATTGTTCTATTTGAAATGAAAGAAGTGACTAGCTGTCTTATACTAACAAAACCTTTAAAAAGAACCCCAAAACAACATCCACTTGCCTAATGCCAGCTGAATACAATACACTTCAGTGATAAAGAGTGAGGAGATTGCTGCTGGAGACACTTGTGCTAATTACATTCCCCCCTCTTTATCTGCCGCAGAAGCAAAAAAGAAGTGGAATTGATCTCTTAAGTGCTGTGCCCAAAGAAAAACCTTTAAGGAGAAACCACTTTAATTAAACCAAGATGAGCAGTAGCATTTCTTCAGGGCAAAACTGCACACCCATCGAAAGGAGTAGTGGCTTCAGGACTGAGGAGTTCACAGTAACTAAGAACAGAGATGAGCAGCTCCAGTGGAAAGACACTATCATAAAAAACAGTAGACAGTTTAGTCTGGACAGAGAAGGCTGATCTGTCATTAGCATTCACTTGGAAGATGGTATACAAACAAGTTTACCCATGGATTAGATGCAGAAGGAAGAGAGAAAGCAACCAAGGAATTAAATACTCCAAGATTTAGAGGAGAGCTGGAGTTAAGAGCATTCAGAGGATAAGTTGTAAAGCTGAGACGAGACAAACCAGAAGAGTGACAAATTTCTAGATCTCAGGGTAGCATGCAATTGCCAAAGGGACTTGCTGGATGATGTCAAGGTGATTGCCAGTTAAACAGGGAAAAGAAGTGCAGGATCAGAGATGTGTTCCCAGAGATCTTCCCAAGGGCTGAGCAGGAGCCATCCTGAAGCTTTGGCAACATCTGGCAGCTAGGCAGAAGGCAAAGGGATTAGCTGCTGCTCAGCCAGTATTTGCACAGCAAACCTCCGGAAAGGTCAAAATTTGCAGCTGTCTGTTTTTGAACAGAAGTTTGAAAGAAGAAGTTGTTCCATGTATATGAATGCCTGAAGGCATGCATCATCAAGGGATGGAGATGGGAGGGTGGTATCCAAAACAAGAAAGCCCATTTAAAGAGGTACATCAGTTCACAGCTCAAGAGAGGAATACATTTCAAGAATAATCTGTGCATATTTGCAGCAGTTCTCTTTTCTGCTTAATTGTAAAATATATTAGGTTGCTCCTATTTTTAAATACAACCCATTATGTAGAAACAGAAACATTCTATAAATGTGAAAACTTGAGTAAGAGAAATTCAGCACTTACAGAATTAGTTTTAAATACAGCAACGTTCAAATTTTAAGAGCTATACTATATCAAATTAGGAAAAGAACAAATGTATTTCAAATACTTACCCCCTTTATAATTTTGAGTTGTGTCCTTCAAGGACTTTTAATAGTGTAGGACTCTCATATCCTACACTATCCTATCACATTCTAAGAAGCGATGTAAATATGCAGAAAAAAAACGGATATTAAGTCATGGAAGGTTAAATTATTAAATCATCACAGGGGCAAGACCCAGAAACAGAACTTGGTTTTGTCCTCACTCAGAATTAGCACTGATCGCTTGCCTCGGTAGGAAACTATGAAGGCCAAATGGACATGGTACAAGTATCACCCACAAGGTAAGCAGAACAACACTGTATATACAGGCCTGCCTTATATAAGCTCTTATATACAGCTCTGCAAGCATCACAGAAGCATTCAGGTCTAGTTATAAGTACAATGTTTCTCCATGTGACAAGTCAAAGCCTTAGACTTCATAATAAACAAAGAAAATATGTTTTCTTTTGAAGTGCTGCTGGATAGCACAAATAGATACAGTATGCAAACGAGCATCACCTGCTACATCCTCAGCAGGCTGAAAAATATTTTTGTTTCTATCTAGGTAATATAAATGCAAATAGTTGTACATTAAATTTCTAAAGTGAAAATCACCTTTGCATATGCAAAGGCCAGCTAACTGACTGTGTTCAGGTCATCAAATGCAAGTGAAAGGCCCCTACAGAAAGATTTGTTCTGTGGGGCTATGCATAAATACCATTGCCTCAGAAACATAGCAGCTCCCATGGAAGATGTACTTTCATACCCAGCAGGTGCTGTTGCAAGGTGGGGACAGTTCTGTGTAGACATCTTCCATTTGGGAATCAGTCCTGCACTCTTCAATAGGTAGTGTCACCATCTAGTTTGTTTTCTGCACACCTTTCATTTAATTTCATGGAAATCAGAATGCCCACGCATTTTAGCAGTGTTATTTTTTTCAAAATGCATTAGTGACAATTACAGATTGAAACAGTTCTTGGTTACTCGTTACAAGCTTCTGTTCAGGGTGCTCTCATATGTGCTGCTTCACTCTTTTTTCTTTATTGTGTTTATCAAATCTATGTATCAAAATGGACCCCTTAGACTCTGCTATTAAAGACTCCAGCACATCACTAGTTCTAGGGAGAGGAAAAACCCAGAGCAGTTGTGGCTTTACTGCTTTATGAATCCACAGTTACAGAGGTGAAACTGTCACAAGAGAAGCCCGCAGAGACCCCCCAACTTTTCCCTCTTTATTTCTCTCCAATCATCTTTTCTCCTTCCTGCAGAATGAACAGTGAAAGAAATGACACCTTAATTTCCTAGCTCTCTTGCAAGCCAGGTACAGGGCAAGCAGGAGAGGAAATGTTGAACATAAGATCTGGGAGTTGCTTTTGTCCAGAAATCTTGATATAACAAGATTGAGTTATAAGTCTTAAAATTCTTCCAAACAAAATATTTTGAAATAAACAACAGAAAGTTGCTGGGACTTCTCATTAGATTAAAGTATCAGTGGCAAACTCCAGCTCCTTCTCTTTATAGAGCCTCAAATACACTTACCAATTGCCATTTGGCTTGTGCAAAGAACAGTCAGAAGACAGCCAGTATCAACACTGTGAAGTACAGAAAAACAAGGTAGGGTGGGTTATTTTCCCTCTTCTCAGACATAGTGACTATCTCTCTTATTCACAGAGATGGTATCTCCCCAGAATACAAACATCCAACACAACAACAATATTCCCTCTTACATTGATATACATTTTTAAAAGTCAGTCTGGAGTGTGGGCCATTGGTAGGAAAAAAACCCCAAAAGCAAGGCAACAAGAATACCTTGTCTGACAACAAGAACAAAGTCCCTTTCCACACTATTGTTCTTGTTTGAGGAATTTTTCTTCTATCTTGAATATCTGGGAAGGGTTTTTCGTTGGCTTTGGCAGTGTTTTAGGTATGTGCACACCCAACACAAGCACTTCAAGGTACAGGTTCTAAGGAGGAGACATCTACAAATGCTATTTCCACTGTAATTTCAGAAAGATGTATGGAAATAAGAGCCCCCAGGCAAAGCCCTGCTCCGTGGAAAGGCAGGCAATGCCAGAGTGCCATTCATAGTTGGTGGGAACAGCTAGGCGTAGAAGTCCTACTTTCTAGTGTTAGTAGAGGTCAACAGAAATGACATTGAAGTGTGGAAGACACTTGTTGCTGTATAAAAGCAAGAGAAGTCACAGGTGGCTTCCTGCAGCAAAGGGCAGATGCTCCTCCAGCAGGGGTGAGGGCAGAGAACACCCACTGCTGATTGAAGGGGAAGCTAGATCCTTGGATTTTGTAGTGTTTGAGTAGCAGGTGGGATGACATATCCCTCTTCCACCCCTCCCCAGCTTCCTAAATATCCCCCCAGGCCATACCCCCTCTACCCCTTGCCTTTCATTCACAATTCATGTTCCTTCTCCAACCCTTTTCCACCTCAAGAGACCCTCTCTGTCTCTCTCTGCCCGTAATTGCCACAGTTCTCTCTTCCCCACTACCATGTCTTTACCATTCACAACTGTGATCCTTCTCCCTCACCATCACAGGGAGCTGCAGGAGTCTGGTCCTGGCCTTACAACATCTTCTTGCATGGAATGCTTACTATGTGAGTGAGGTGCAGGACTGAATTTCATGTGGCTGAACGTCTCTTGGGCTGCCAAAGCCATTTTTTGGACCCTTTTGTATCTGCATCTTGCTCTAAGGCTCAGGCACTGATGTAGAGAAAGTATTTTATTGTCACACATGGGCAAAAAGCATGGCAAACTCACAAGGAAAATGCACAAGTTAAAATGGAAGTGCAATGGTATTTTTTTAATGATCATGGAGCCTCTCCCTAATTTTTATGATGTACACTCAGAGCAAGGTCCATCACTATTCTCTTGTTGTAATAAAATACCTGTTCCATAGCTGGCAGTGATGTTTCACCTTCCACAGCAGTGGAGATATGCCATTGCTAGTGCAACTGCTGCAACTACTTTCTTTAGCTCAGCAGCTTACAACAATAATTCCAATTAAAGTAAATCTGTGAAAGGTGCCAGATTGCTGGCTCTGCTGAGCACGGCCCTGTGTCTATCCACAAAATTTGAACTCGAGTAGCTGTAGCAGCACAAGGTTTCTCATGCTGTCTTGAACATACATCCTTCCCTCTCACACCCAGACGAAATAAAAAGAGCTCAGCTGGGTCTGTCTCTCCATTCTCTCTCACGAACTGAGGTCTGCAGTAGAAGTGACGCTTTAGGGTTGGGGGCTGAGTATTCACAGTCCTGCTCCCATCCTGTGATGACAAATGCCAGCTCAGTCACAGTTCATGTTTGCACCAAACATAGCTCAAAGGAGTTATTTGTAAAGGAGGAAGAGAAGCTGTGAGCTGCCACAGTTATACCTTGGATAAAGACTGCCCTTTTTTTCTCTTTTCTTATTTTTTTTTAATGGAATTAAGCCTTTTCTAGGTGCAACCAGCTGCAGAGAGGCTGGAGAGGAATACATGAGCTGCAGGAGAGAACTTAGGAAGAGGAAGGCAGTCTATGTATTTGGATGGATTGCAATGCCATCTCTGTAAATAATTTAAGTCACTACAAGCTGAAGATAGCATTCTGGTTTTTATGTTCGTCTTTTTCATCAGGAAGGGACGATGTGTGTTACTGTCACTCACTCAGTCCAAATGCCACTTCACAGCCTGAAATAATATGACTTCTTTGTTAGTGACTTGTTAGAGTGAATGACTTCAAGGATACCTGTAGGTCATCCTCCGCCTGCCACCCCTCTTAATTTCAAAGTTAGAGACATTTTTAGCAAGCAAGATACCACCTTTAAGTCAAATGGCAGGCAAAAGCACATTGGTTTTTTGAATCTCTTATGACTGGTTGCATACCATATTGGTATATCATTGGCTGAATATCATATACTAGAACTGTATATATTAGGGGCATTTTAAATTTTGTTATTATTTTTTAATATCTCCCTTCACTTGCAATGGAGCAGGGTTGGAATCTGACATGCATACTGATATTAAAAGTAGCTTCTGTTCAAATATTCTGCTACCAGTTGCCCCCATGTGGAGGCCAGAAGCCTATTTGGCTGAACTACACAAGCAACAAAGCAGCAAGATGGCTTGAGAGGTCAGTAAGTAGGCAGAGGACCCATAGTATGGGGACAGACTAGGAGAGAGAGGCAGGACAGCTAGGGGTCTTGAAGACGTGAATGAATTAATTTAGATCAGGGTTTCAAAAGATAGTGTGACTAACTTAGAGAAAAAGGGCAGAGAAGATGAGCTTAGAAGTTGTCTTCACCATATAGAGATTGCTGGATGGTGACTTCTGAAGAAAGATTGTCAGACAAACTGGCTAACAGAGCACAGGTACTAGGGAGCTAGGTGCTATTCTTTTCTTTCAGTGCATACCTGGTTCACTTTGAAACCCTGTTTCCTTTTGTTGTTTGTTGTATTAAAGCTTAAGATTAAAATAAAGACTAAAATTTTGGGGTTTTCAAGCACTTTTCTGGCTGGTGTGGCCCACTTGCACTGTAGCAGTACGCCCTGCCACAGGAGGTGGTGTGCTCTGGGGATGCAATGTCAAAGCAGGTCCTGCAGCACTAATGTTCCTCGTCAATTTTGGTTATTAAATTAATTCTGCTGAATGGAAGCTGAAGAGTGGAAGATCTGAACTGCAACAGTGAATGTCTAGAAAAGGGTCTAGAAGTTACCAGTATATCTAGAGAACAAGCCTTATGAGAAGCAGCTGAGGAAACTGGGGTTTAGCCTGAAGAAAAGGAGGCTGAAGGGAGACCTTATCACCGTCTGCAGTTACCTTAAAGGAGGTTGTAGCCAGGTGGGTGCCAACCTGTCCTCTCATGTAGCAAGTGATAGGACAAGAAGAAGTGGCCTCAAGTTGTGCCAGGGGAGGTTTAGGTTGGATATTAGGAAAAATTTCTTCATGGAAAGGGTTGTTAAGCATTGAAACAGATTGCCCAGTGAAGTGGTGGAATCACCATCCCTGGAGGTATTTAAAAGATGTGGAGATGTAGTGCTTAGGGACATGGTTTACTCGTGACCTGGCAGTGCTGGATTACTGGTTGGACTTGATGGTCTTGAAGGTCTCTTCCAACCAAAATGATTCTATGATTCTAGAGTTAAATGAATAAAGTAATAGTCCTGTTTTGTGGGTACTCTCTTTTCTCTTTAAAGTGTAGGCTCACAGAAAAAGTATCGGGATATGAAGACTTATGAAATACACTCAGATGGTTGCATACATGTGTGACCTATTTAGCATCTGGAAATCTATTTAATGCCAAGAACTACATTAGATAATTCAAGCGAAAGCTCACAGGGAGTCACATAATGAGATTCTTCATATTATTGTCATGATCAGTCCATTCCTTTCCGCCTTCTCACTTAGGAATTTAATTTAGGCAAGTAGTCATTTTAAGAATATGCAAACACCAATTGCTAGTTTGCTATGGGTCTGGCAAAAAGCCAGGCTTCTGTGATACTGGCTACTATAGGCACTGTGAAGTTAAATATGCATGACCTCACATAATGTTGATCCATGGGCTCACAGGCATTCTGCACCTGTAATATGCAAGCCTACCAACTATCAGAATCACTATTCTGTATGCAAAGTGACTCCAGCATTGTAGTTGAATCGCTTGGTGTTTCAGTGCTCAATAATCATGTAAACTCAACATGTGTTCATTACCTGTCTCTGCTTTGGTAAGGTCTCAAATGAAAATGTCCATGGTAAATCCAATACTTTGCTAAATTTAAATAAACTTTGTTAAAATTGGATGAATCTGCTGCTATCAAGATGTGAGAAATAGAATGCAACAGCTAGGATAAATAATGTATTTGGCAGTAAGGAATTAATAATGCATTATTAAGATCAGGGTAGCACTAGGCAATTGCCTGAGGGCATCGTACATAATAAGGAGTCACAAAAAAGTCAACTATAGCTCAAGGTTATAAAACAGAATCTAAATAGAATAAAATTTATAAATCCAATACAATCAGCTTCACCTAGTCTCAATTTATGAATATTTCTATGGTATAAGGATTGACAATATCTGTATTTTTAAAGAGATTCTGCAACTTTAGATTATCCATAAAAGGGCAAATTCTGACCCCATGAACACCACAGGAACCCAGTGCAGCATTTTCAATAAAAAATGGAACTGTAAAAGTGCTTGCTTTTACACTCCCAGCGTAAAAGCAAACGTATGCTTTTACAACAGAATAGACTGCAGGTCAGTGTTGACTTTTCGCTTTGAGGATCCAGATTTACTCCAAGCCAAGTTTTTCCCCTCTGGCTCGTTGCTGTACAGTAGCAGTGGTAGCAGCAGCTCCTCCTTGTTGAGGGAAATGCCAGTGAGAGGCAGCACAACTGTTCCTCCCTGCATGCAGCAGAAGAACCTCACAGGACTGCAGGGCACCCATGGTGCTTTCCAGGGCTGTGGAGGCTTCTCCATGCCACCCAGCCAGTGATGTGGCCTGAAGAAAAACTGTGGGGCCTTTTACTGAAAATGAAGAGAATTGGGCTTGCTCAGCCTGGAGAAGAGACGGCTCAGGGGAGACCTTATTGCAGCTTTCTAGTATCTGAAGGTGGCCTGCAAGAAGGCTGGGGAGGGACTTTTCACAAAGGCCTGTAGTGAGAGGATGAGGGGTTCAAAGTGAAAGAGGGTAGATTCATATGTGAAATTAGAAGGAAATTCTTCACTCTGAGGGTGGTGAGACACAGGAACAGGTTGCCCAGGGGGGTTGTGGATGCTCCATCTCTGGAGGTGTTAAAGGCCAGGTTAGATGGGGCCTTGAGCAACCTAGTCTAGTGGGAGATGTCCCTGCCCATGGCAGAGAGGTTGGAACTAGATGATCTTTGAAGTCCCTTCCAACCCAAACTATTCTATGAAGTACCAACTGCAATGCAAGTTAAAATGTCTGAGGTTTATAACTGGCTTCTTGTGGTCAGTTTGTGGGGTTTTGTCTCCTATTGATGGCTCACAGCCAGGCTGCAACTAATCACTGATTAGTGATTCCAACTCTATGGAATTAATATCTTCTATATAGCAGGAATTTTTATTAATTAAGTACCACAGTGCATGACCCTGCACTTCAGATTGGAGGAGGAGGCTGACATGGACAATGCAGTTACTCCAATGCCACCATCACTGCTGCATTGTTAGTGTTTGGTACCCACTTTGCAACTGCTGTGGGAACTGATCTACGGCTGCACAAACAGAAATATTCCCTTTCACAAAGGTTTAGCATATTTTTTGTCTTAAATTGTGGAGCAGACTTAACCAAAACAACTTCAATAGCTGTAAAAAATATTGCTTCCTTATTTGTACACCGTAGCATATTGCTGTTATGCATACAGTTTGAGATTTGTAGTATTTTGGAGAACTAGCTCTAAATAAACAAAACCAAAAGGAGACTTGTAGGTTTAAGCTGAGTGTCCTTCAGTGTTGAAACATGTTTGATTTAAGCACAGAAAGATCCATTAATGCTTATTTGTGGTCTAATTTTAGAGTAATTCCAAGCAATTACTATTCATATGACTCAAGCACCCAGGCTGAATTCTAGCCAGGCAATAAAAAGAGATTTTTGTAATGACAGAGAAACTCCTGAGCAGATTTGGAGGAAAATCAACTGTTAGCATGATAAAACCATTCATGCTAACTCAGTTTCTGGAGCTCTTGATAACTAAGGAAACATTCACACTGGAAAATCAGACATAAACTAGCACATTGGAGCTGCACTGCTGGCTTTGTAATGTCTGGGGCTCCATGCAGTTACAGTGCAGGGAGAGGCTGGAAATGAGCTCACCACTCTCCATTCCATTTTTTTAATCTCAGTCGGAGACATCAGGCAAGGAGACAAGGGCAGATGCATACACTGGCCAGCACTCTTAGCAGTGAATAGAGGTTCACAAAACCCCTTGCTCTCATACACTCCAGATCGTCCTTTCCTTTCCTTACTTCCCATGTGACTTTAAATGAGCCAAAGCCTGTTTCTCCCTTCCCTCCCTCCCCAGTTCAACTCCTCCCAACACTCCTTTTCTCCCTGATGTCTGATTTTTCTCTCCATCCTTTCTTTTCCTGCTTCAAGACTGGGAAGTGCTGCAGCACAGGGCAGAGCAGCTGGAAGGGAAGGCTGGGCAAGGCAGCTGCAAACACTCAGTAACCTCTGCCAGATAAACCCTTTACCATCATACACATGCATTGCCCCAGACTGATTCTAGATAGATTAATCAACTCTGGAAGGCAGTTGGGGGTGTGCTTTTCTGTCCAAATGAAGGCAACAAATAACAGGACACCTGAGCTAGCCATTGGGGAATGGCAGATTAAGACAGAGGGTGCACAAGAGACACTATCCTTCTGGAGTGGCACCTGGGAGCCAGGCAAGATACCTGAGGGTGCCTAATATCTCCTGTGCTTAGAAACCTTGAAAGGACTTGTAGGTTCACAAGGGAAAGAAGTCCTCAGCACAGTGAAAACATATTTCCTGCAGTCAAGATTTACACTTCAGAAAAATCATTTTAGGCTAAGAAAGCAGAAAGGAAACAGGCAAGTAAACTAACAACCCATTTTCATAAAGCATTTTTTTTAATTTTATTTGAAAACATTATACAGGCATTACAGTGCCACAGCCAGTCCATATAGGTGCATGCAAATATCAAAATGGAGAAAGGTTTGTTCAGCTTGTTGATGCGGGATTTGGGGTTGGGATTTTTGTATACTTGGTTTTGGTTTTGGTTTGTATTTCCATCTGCAGTGTCAAGATTAGTGTGCTTTATTATGGCATTTGACAATAAAATCCTACCCATGGGGTAAAATTTATATTTGTAGCTAGCTCAAGAATACTAAATGGTTTTAAAAAAAGGAAATAAAATGATACTACACGCTTGTCAAAATGTTAATAGCACAAGTTAGCAATCTCTACACTATACATTGAAACTTCTTCTTATGACACAGTGGTGCAAAATTTTCAATTGCTTGGTCTATTGTTGTGTGTTTTGAAACTTTATAGCTGGAACAAAGACAAGGTTTGTCTCCCAGTGAAAGTTTTCATACAGTAGCAGAAAACTACATCAGTCTTGCTAAGGGCTGCTCAGGGCCAGCAGTATCACCGAGTTTGAGTTTGTGCAGGCAAGGAGCTATACAGAGCTAGAGATGTACTACGCAACACGGAGAGTAGCTGCCGGTTAGATAGCTGAACCTTTGCTGGTGTGTACTGAGGTCTCCAACTGCAGGAAACAAGCAGGTGGAAGTAAGGTTTTCCTTTACGAGCCCTCAGTTTTTCAGTCACCCAGCTATACTACTGTCTTCCTTTGAGGTCCATCTAGCACTAGCACACTGGTGCTAATCCAAGTATCCACATTCTTTAATGGGAGACACAGACAGTGAAGCAGCCCCACTTTGCATGTCATACTCCTCCTGTGCAAAGAGCACAGGGGATGGTGGCTAGGCGCAGACTGCACACCAAAACATTCATAACTTATTTCCATACAACAGAGCCTTTTAAAAATAGCCTATAAAATTTGCTTCATATGGCACCTCTCAGCCACGCATGGATCACAAACCCTGGTAAGTGGAAACTCCCAGCTCAGAGACCTGGCAAGGAGATGCCTCCTGCTCAGCTGTTTCAGAGAAAACTCTAACAAACATCTACAAGTTAGTGTCAGAAAAATGAGGAGGGGGAGGTGGAAGAACTACAAACATTTGGCTTAAAAATAAATACTAATAATGAAATTAACCAAAACAATTATGCAAAAGGAAGGAATTGTAAACATGAAACAAACACACACGCGCAATCCTCAAGGTTCTCAGACCAACACAGGGACTAAGGTTCAGAGAAAGGTATTTAATTGGTATAAAAGGTAGCAAAAAAGACTGAGATGACAGGTGTCTGCCAGTATGCCTCCCGGTACCTGCAAGAGCTGCGGTGGAGCCCTTGCTCCTGAGGAATGTATGAAACTCACCTCAAGTCAAAGCTCTCCCAGGGCTTAACCTGAGGATGCTTACCTAGCCCCTGTGCATGAGGGCTTCACCTGACCATGCGCTTCCCACCTGGACTTCCGCCCCACAGACCTTACCCTGAGGGTTTGGGTAATCTTCTTGTAAGGTTTTAATTGTTTTTTTCTTTGTATCCTGTAGGATTTAGACTTTTCTTAGTATCCCCAGAATACAGACTCTGGTTTAAGGGAAAAAGCATGGAAACATGACTGCTAAAAAGACAAAATAAACAGAAGGCAGGGGAAAAAATCTTACATTTATTATGAGTTTAAAACCAAGCCATCTTAAGCAAAGCTTTTGGGCTGGTTTTGGGCATGGTTTGGCCACACTGTGGATCCTATCCCCCAGCTGTAAGCAGGATCGTGGCAGACAGCCTAAACACAGTGAGACAGAAGTTGCCTCTCCTCCTCCTCCTCCATGGCAAGAATAAGATGTAACACGCTTCTGCTGCTCAATAGCATTTTGGCATTTGCCGCTTCATATATATTATGCTTACATACATCTCCCAGTCTGCTTCAGGGAAGTCCCCTCTATATTATAGCAGAACAGGACTATAAAAGATGACTGTTGCCTCAGCAGAAATTCATCCTGCTTAGTTGAACTGTGTGGCCTTTCTAATCTCCTGAGTACAGATTGATTTTTTTTCTCTTTTAAATAGAAATAGGTAAGTTTTATTTTTCAAACATGAAGCTCTACATTTTCACTCGAGACAGACCTCTTCAGCAGAATAACATTCAAATAAAATTCATCTTCTATGCCCACAAGCAAAATATTCATCAACTCTGCCATACACCCCATTTTCAAATACAATGACTGTATACACACTTCTACAGCACTATTGTATACGTCTTCATCTCCTTCCTTCTGAAGATCCTGAAGCATTTTAAAATAACTTGGTCCCATAGCACCCCTGTGAGGTAGGTAAAATATCATTATTCCCATATATACAGATTGGGAAACAGCCACACAGAAGGTAAGTCATGCCCAAGGATCATGCAGAGATATGGCAGATCTGTGAAAAAAAACAATCTCTCTTGGATCCCTCTCCTTCCTTAATTTTAAATTAAAAATTGATGATGGATGTTGAAATAATGATTTATTGGGCTTTCAGAAGAGCAAACATACTGGCAGAGATGGATTCTTCATGGTGGTGACTGAAATTTCCCCTATTCTAAGGCTCCTGGAGCAGAAGTACAGTTGTGGAGCACACCCTTACTATATAGTACATGTCCCCAGGAATGTAAGAAAACTGCTGAATTCTTCTGCTAGTTTTGTAGTTAATGAAAAATAATTGGCTGCACCCTGCCAGTATGAATGCCTTTGCGCTACTGCAGCAACACCAGCAGATGGTCCAGTCTTTCTGCTTATGAATTCCTCCCTTAATCTTCTTGATTTTTACAATTTGTGGGTTTTGCCGAAAAACTGACACATTTCTAAACAGCTATTGTTAGAATAATGAACCATAGGAGACTAAGCAAACGGGAACAGCAGAAGGCGCCCTCGATGCACTGAGTATCTAAAATAAGTGCCCTGATCCACGTGATAGGTCATCTTACCATGGAGAGGTACAATACACAGGAAACTAGAAAATGCATTTTTCTTTTTACAGATTAAAATTTCAAAAGTAAGAAATTTGTGTTAAGTCACGACTACAGAGAAACTGACTCCCTGTCACCTGATGCAGAACCTCAGCTGCTAGGAAATCTGCCATGGATCACAGAGAGGTCAATGCTTGAGTACTTCACTTCTGCAAATATAGAAAGGCTAAAATGCTCGCCTTATACCTATTCCTAGAATAGAGACGGATATTGTAAGTTGTCCCTTCTCTGGATGCATGGAGCAGATTGCCTAGAAAGGGCAACTAGACAGATGAATGCTTTGTTTTTCCCTCACCAAATCCAAGGTGCTAGCAAAAATGTGTCAGGGTCTTGCTACCATGAGTAACTCATCTATTTTGTGCAAACAAACAAATCTTAGAGAGAAATTAACAGTGACTGCACAACTGTATTCGCTGTAAAAAGGTGGGTTTTCCACAACTGATGTGGCTTAGGCATAACATTGCTCAGTGGGTGCAAAAACACCCTTCTATGAAATTATTTTTTTAATTTCAACTTACATATTGAATAGTTTTCACAGGTAGCTTGACATTAACTGATTCTTACAGAGCAGTTTGTATTGCAAACATGCTGCTCATATCGTAAATGAGGAATTGGCATCTCCTTGCATTGAATGCCCTGGAACAATTAATTTGTATTTTTATGAGCTTTCCTTATTTGCTACCTTGCAGCTCATCAGTGTAACTGCAACCTGGTAAATACCTTTCTCTATGTACAATACAGAGATAATGGATATACAAGCTCCAGTGAATCATCAATAGGTGATCAACAGCCCTGGGTTTAAGCAACTCTAACATGAGGCTCCTCTTCTGTCTCCTGCCCCAGGCTGGTGTATGTTACCGAAGGCTCCAGCTGGCCAGTGGCTGGCAGGTCTACAACAGGTCCTGAAGGGTTTCGAAACTGCTTGTACACCCGAGG
Organism: Eurystomus gularis; assembly: GCA_013400335.1. NCBI lineage: Eukaryota > Metazoa > Chordata > Aves > Coraciiformes > Coraciidae > Eurystomus > Eurystomus gularis. Next base: position 332,189 of record VZZY01021079.1, on the reverse strand, counting down.
ATCCTGGGCTACGTAGGTGGACGTGGAGGAGTAGAGCACCAGCCCAACAAGGATAGTGAAGAATGACAACAAGTAAAGTCCTGAAAACTAAGCAGAAATAAGAGTAGAGTCATTAGACATAGCACTAGTTATCTTGAGCTCACGAAGACCCACAGACAAGGGTAGGGACAAATCCTTCTTTTGGCACGCACGCCACAGAACAAACTCCGTGTCACTGGGGATACAGGCTTTTTATGTGAATGTCTCTTTGAAAGTTGATTTGTTCCCATCAACTCCCCTGTCTTCCACAACCAACAGCTAACTGGTGCCTTCCCACGGCTCAGGCATATTAAATATTGATCTGGTGGGACTTGGAAAAGCTGGGTTCTAGTCAAAGATCCAAAGCTGATTTTGTTTTGCTTTTAGACAAGCCAACTAATTCTCTGAGTTCAAGTTTATCTGGCTCCATTGTGGGGTACTTTAATCTACAGTTGTCTTGAGGCATAGTGGGAAAATCTGAAGTTAATTACAGTTAAACCACATGTCTGGGAAGTATAACATGCTGTGAGTAAAAGGAAAATATTCTTAAAAACATTTAAATAAGCATTTAAGACATATATACTTTAAATATATACATATTAATAAAGGCACTTAAACAGCCCACCTGCAGCTTCTCTTGCTTGTAAACAGAAAGCTGATGCTAGGAGATTTAATGTGAGTTTGGACAGGATGAACTTCAGCTGTGAAACATGCTCTGGGGTTACCTCAAGAGGTTTTAAGGTACATATGGACGATAGTTAACTGAAAGCTCAAGCACACATATTTTGGCACATAGCTCCACTAGATCAGAGGTCAGCCTGAATTTTCTGACATATCCAGACTCAGTGTGCCTGGACTAAACACACAACACAAATAACCTTTGGGGTGATACTTTAGTCCTTGCAGATAAAGGTGAAGGCAAAGGCAGGGTTTCAAAAGCACAGACCATTGGATATTAGCTTTAGATATTGGGTTCCTGCTATGAGAGACACAAAACCAGCTTTAAGCTCATATGACTTATCTCCCAGTCATAGACTACAAATTATTTCTTGCATGCTGTGTGTGAGATGCCATGAAGGACAAATTGTATAGCCAGCTTGTGGATGGGGATATAGAACTGAGGATATACACATCAGTATTCAGTGTAACTTTAAAAAGCACCTGTATTCTGCAACTGTCAAGGACCAATACTTAGAAACCCGTTACTAGCCGCTTCATGAGGTATTTCATTATTTTACATAAAGGTGCCTGCAAGTCTGTTTTTTAAACCTAGCTGACTACAGTGCTTTGATGGATGCCCAGTTTGTTTCCTTTGGCGTGGTATAAAATGGACAGACTGAACTATATTATCTAAGAAGAAGCTTTTTAGCAATTCTGCATTTTATGTTTAGAGAAATAATCATTGCAGTGAAAGCAAATTTTACTTAAGCTAACTTTGTAGCAATGTTAATCTGTTGTCATTTAAAAGACTCGCAGAGCCTATGTCCAACTTCCCCCCTGAGGGACCATTTGGCTTTTTTACAGAATCCACAGTATCTTTGAAAGCTTTGAGCATAGAACCTACAGGGCTGCATGTTTTTGTTTCCCACAGCTCCTATGCATGTTTTAGAAGGAAAGCACCATAATGGAAAGTTTAAAGTGTGACAGAAAGAATACAGAGCAGGAAAGAGTTCTGCTTTTCATCAGTTGTTAACTGCTTTTTCCCAGGAATGTCACCTGGCCGTATGATTTGATGCAACCACTCCATTGTCCCACAAGGCACAAAGACACTGTGGAGCCTCACCCTGCATTTGCTGAAGGATTCTCCCATGTGACACAGCTGTAAAAGGACTGTTTAGGCTTAGATCTCCCCCATGTGGCAATCAAACCCAAGTCAATAATTTCAAAGTATTTGCCAATTGATTTTTTTCCCAGTGTTCGGTTCAATTTTGCTCTCAGCATATCCCCGCTCCCCCCACTTCCTCTTCGCCTGTGAACTTGGGTACTGCTTGGCAGCAGCGGACTTGACTAAGCTGAAGCAAAACTCAGGAGCCAATTGCATCTAGTTTCCCAAGTCCAAAATGAGTTCCCTAATTTCCCACTGTCCCTCCTTCCCACCTTATGCCTGAATTTCTCACCCTGAACAGCCATTTGGCTTGCTCCACTGTATAACCAGAGTGCCAGCCAGATTTGTGATTGCCTCGTGTCCTGCTGTGAGGAATCTGTGGGACTTCCAGCAGCTAAACGTGCCTGTTTTCTTGCTCTAGGAGCTGCCCAGCCAAAAACAATTCACTTTCATTTTAGTTTGTGGCTCCAGCTCTACCACATCCTCCTCCTCCTGGCCATACCTCTCATTCCTCTCTCAGGGGCTTCCTGCCAATGGGCTCTTTTGCTCAATAATATTCTCTCCATGGCACTGCTCCCCAGTGGCAGCTCTCCAGCCTGAGACAAAGGGTTTGGATAAAGCTGGGAGAAAAGCTAAACAAAGGCCTGTGAATCATTTGTCTTTGGCATGTATGCACAGCTAGCGCAGAGAGACCTGAATCCTGACAGCCCTATAACAATTCCATCTTTACCTTCCTTAGAAACAAGTTAAGGTTCAGGCTGAATTGTCTTCTGCAGCAGCTCTCTTGTTGTTAGGAAGGCTAATATAGGAATATGAGGTAGGAATATATTTGTAGGTATTTGAGAAATCTTTGGGTTTTTCTCAATACTCTGTCCAATTGACCCAAAGCCCCTTGAAATCAATGTGTATTCTCCTTGTACTAAGACAGCAGTGAATCTAGCAGCATGATGGGAGGATCCAGACTTAGTTCATCAAATACAAAATTTCTTATTCACTGTACTGTGTTCCTCAGATTGTAGCTGAAATCTTCGTATTTTATTGAAGACAGGATTTCCAGGCACACTCTACTGCTATGTCTACATGTAGGTTTTGGTGGTTTTTTTATCTTGACTTGCAAACCTCATCTGCTGAGATTCACTATTAATATACAGCAGAAGAGCTATGCCTAAGAAATGAAGTGAGAGAAGATCATTTTTCATTGCTGCAATACCAAACTACAGGCTCTCTGGAAGTGTGTAATTCCTCTCTTTGGCTAAAAAGCTATTTGAGAATGATCTTGTGCATCATTTTTCTGACTTATCTCTCACTTTCTACAGGAAAAATATTTTAGAAATATCTAGGTTTGTACGTCTCTCCAAATACCATGTCCTTCCATGCTAACAGGAAAACTGTAAGCTGTTCAAAGAGTAAAATGGTCAGAAAGTGTTTTGCTCAGATTAGCTAATGAGTCTCACACATCGTAGAGTAAGCAATGAAAAAATCCCTCATGTTTCTATATCATTAAATCATTTTACTAAAGATTTCGTATCTACACATATAGGTACATATGTATATAAGCTTGCTTATAATGTATTTTACTGAGACACCAAATGACTTTGTGATTGTATCAATGATCTCATGCTCTTGAGTCCTGGGATTGATTTGCAGCCATGAATTTCTTTGGTGAAACAAAATGATTGTTAGATGACCTTTGGCTTCTTATCCATTTAAAAGAGACGGTAACTGTTGGTTACCGAATAAAGATGGGTTTATAGATTAAAAACAGGAAATAAGGATATCATCCTGTGAGGTGAAGGCAGAGACCGCCTTTGCAGAGAAAAACTAAGTGTCTTAGTTACAACAGTATTTCAGATTTCATCACTGACATGAAAGGCATCTGTCAAAACTTACTGAGTAGTTAAATGAAATAGTTACATCAGCTCTACAGATTCCACCATGGCTGCTCTGCTCTGACATCTGGGTGTCTACAAATGCTTTCCCAATTGAAAGTGCTTGATATGGAACACACAATGATATTTACAAACATTAAAAAATTAGGAAAACATAAAAAACATGTCTTCTCTAGACTTTATTTAGTACCTGTGGTGAAAATAGCTTACAATAAACTACCATTAATTTTCAGGGTATAAAGAGCACATTTTAGGTGCCTGTCAATTCGAAGATAAACATAAAAGGCAAAACCTAGATAAATTTAATAAGATAACATATATAACAAGATTTGCTCAGTTTATCAAAACTCTCACTGACTTTGGGTGAGTAGATGTTTCTGGTATTTATCTAAGAGATGTTCCTTAGGGACCCAGTACTTGAATGCATTTGTCCAGCCAGGCTTAGCAGGAAAGCTAATGGCATCTGATGGCTTAGCTGTAGAAGCGGGGGTCTTGCCGCTCGCTCTGACATGTGCTACTGCACAACACTGCCGGAAAATCACTGCAGCAGTAAAGTCTAGCTGACCACAGGAAATACATGGTGAAATCAGTCTGACTTTCTGTTATCCACGCACAAAGTCTTTTATATTAAAAAGGAACAGAATGCAAACATATCTGCAGTGGTTTTTTTGGATTTGTGGGTTTTGTTTGTTTTAAAATAAAATACCTTACTACATATAAAGTATAATAAAATATCTTACTACGTATAAAGTATTAAAATAGTGTGCTACCTCTCATTGTGGATGAAGTTTACAAAACCCATTTGAGATTGAGTTATACAAAGGGTTTTTGTTCCAAGTGAATCAAAATTATGCATTTTGGGAGTAAGTCAAACATCACAAGATTTCTAAAATAGAGAAGATGAACATAAAGGCATCTGAAAACTTAAGATTTCTAAAAATCCAGAATGAACTATTAAAACTTTCAAAATTTACTCCCCACTAGCTCTTATCCTCTATTTTCTATTGCCTCTCCCTGTGAAACTTGTCTTTCATATATCCTTAAACCATTATGACTAAAACACTTATACTATTTCCACTCGAGATTCTTATGCTTTAAAGTAAAGGTAGGTGCGAAAGAAACTTCCTGATGGGGAGCAAACAGTGCATCTGATTTCATCACCTTGAATAGTGGTAAGACAGTAACAGTAGAATTAAAAAAAGAAAGAAAAACTGTTCAGAAGGCAGTAAATTCATGGCTGGATCTGGAGAGAGCAACTTGTTCTTCAGGACACAGATCCTGACTTCAGAAGGGAAAGCAGTGAGGGTGGGCATAGAAGAATCGCTGCATCACAGCTAGGAAACCCTGCACTGACTGACTGATTGCTGCAGAGGGAATTTGCAGACAAGTAGTTCTGACTGTCGCAGATGTCCACATCCACATTACCACTGACACTAGGGCAAAACAATATCCAAAGTGACAAAATGAGACAGATGTGAGTCTGCAGAAAAGCTCACACAGACAAAGAGACTCAATGATTTGCTAATTTTGGTTTTTCACTCAGCTATCATGATAATGATCATGACCATTATTACAATGGTTATGAAAATGCAAATTCTCTTTTACTCGGTCCATTGAACTGGAAATAGTCTGCAGGAGCAGACTATTGGAGTTGAGGTGCTCTGGTTCCATTTGTATTTCACCACAGCAGCCATAGACTGAATCTCTTGGCAGGTAATATGAAACTCGGCTCCTAGCCTATGGCAACCCAATTGTGCTTTTTAAGTCTTTAAAAGAACTTTTTTGTTATAGGACTAACTGAAAATTTAATTGTCATATTTCACATATTCCATGATGAAGTATTAAATGGAATAACTAACTACCTTTCACCCTACCTTGTCTAGACGTTCTCCACATTTTGATAAAAATGAATAAAGAAAACAGGTCTATTAATTCAAATTTTAAATCTTAAAGAGAAGTGATTTCCTCAGAATCACACCGATGAAGAGGGGCAAAAATCAAATTTATTATCAAATGGAATTTATTTAGTCCCATATTTCTGTTGGCACCCTCCCTGCCTGACAGGCAGTTTCCATCACTGTTGTTCCAGTCGTGGGTCTGTGCAGTCTAATGAACCTTTCCGTTTTCCAAACTAATTCAGTTTGTAGCATACGCTGCACAGCGCATCAAAGCTAAGGCCCATAGGGGTTCCTGCACCAATTTATGTCTTTTCCCCCTGGGTAATTTCACACATGAGTACCTGAGCAGGCTGAGCAAAGTGAGTTAAAATAAAATTTCTCTCATTACCTTTTATATAGCAAACAGATATTTCTACTTGGTTTGATGAATTGATTGAGAGACTGAGCTTCTTCTCACACTGCTTTCTATTTTCACCTCAAATATAGCAAATGAAGTTCACTGTGACCAAGCACAGAAGTTGTGCTGTGGGATGCACACAATCTCCAGCCAGCAGCAGTGCCAGGAGGGGTCAGGGTTCTGAGAGCTATGTATTTGCACAGTGCTTTCACTTGCATAGCTGGATATTACAGGCATATTACTTTATTAATAGGAGCAGGAGCCAGGATCCTAGTCATAGCTCATAGTGCTCTCTGGCAACTCTCTTGGCTCAAACCCACAAAGATCTGTCCAAATTTATCTTAGGCTGGGACTGTATCTTGTTAAAACTACTGCTGACTGTTTCTGTCCCAGCCTGTGAGGAAGATGTCCCTTTGAGATTCAGGGTCTGCCCTGCTCTTTGTCAGGAGCATGATCTGCTGGTTCAGCCTCAATTACTGATGTCAGCCTTCAGCGGTGAGAGATAAACACACAACTTTGGCTGATCAGATAAACACACAACGTTGGCTGATCACCGATCCCAGCTGGGAGTTATGGGCAAAATGATTCCTTGGATATGTAGACATCTTTCCAAACATACTGCAGAACTAAGCTCTAGGCAGGTGATGATACATCTTTGTCATCAACAGTGAAACAGTGTTTCATAAAACCCAAATGGCACCAAACACCAGAAGGGTTGCTGTGAGTTTTCCAGACTGCATTTGAACAGATAAAACTCGTCCACCTGAACCTCTATATGTCCTGCTAGATCTCTCAGATCTTAAATCTAGAGAACTCTAAATGGATCCAAACCACTGACATATGGTTTAGCATGTCTTCTCAGCTCTCCAGCTGCAGAAGTTTGAATGCCTGAGCAGAAGCATTCATCCTTTTGCTGAGAAAGGTACTGGACAGCTTCAGTAGAGATGATAACTTCTGGGCAGCAAGTGTCCACTACCAGTAAGATTGCATTATCTTCACCTTTCAATGACCTCCAGCTATTACCAAAGCAAGTTGTGAGGATATAGTCTTAAGTGATGACTTAAGGTCCTATCCTGCCCTCTGAACTCAGCTGGGATACAAAGAGAAATTTGTAGTTAATTCTTCCACATATTTTTTTTTCTTCCCTGTCCTTTGGCAGCCACATAAGTTTTTGACTGGATGAAGTAATCTTGAGCTGCAGGGCATGTCTCAACACATTGTTGCTCATGCCAGTCAGAATCCAAAACAAGAAGCATCTGGTTTGCTTCAATGACAGTGGAAACCTGACATTGGCCTCACTGCCGTTTGGTGAAAACAGAGAAGCCATGCCTCTGTCATGCCACACATGAAATATAGGCCATCCTCCTCAGTTCCTGCTGCCTGCTTTTATCCTCTGTGTGCTCTAACTCAGACGAAAAGCTGCCTGGTTTTATGGCTTATACTGAATCATAAATGTTGGATAGAAATGGTGAAGTAATCATATGATACATTTTCTGTATTTTCCAGTTGATTCTCAAATATCCTGTTCTAGTGCTTGCACATTTTACTGTATGTAAAACATAGTCATCCATGCCTTCTGTCATACAGAAGTGCTCTCTTTTTCAGCCCTTGAATAGTATTTCCTGGTGGGCACAGTTTAACTGGTAAGACAGTGGTGAGTAGGAAAGTCTTAGGTTCTTAGATGCTGAGGTTATCTATGCAGAAGAAAAATGAGAAGGGAAGGGACAGTTACTGGCAAACTGTCACCACAAATTCTGTTAAAATGTGGGAAATTTCATAGTTTTCCTGGAATTTATCAGTGGAATAAAACAAACTCATGGACAAAATTGATAGCATTTGCAGAAAAATCTCAGAGGCTGATGTAGGCAGCTGTAAGACAAATACTGGTTTTGCACAAACCTGCACAACTTCATGCTTTTCAAATGGTATAATTACAAAAATTTCATTATAGGCTATCCTTTCTAAATATGTGTCTGTTAGGGCAAAATGTTTGTGTGAAATGGCTTATTTTTTTTACTTTTTTCAGTGCTGGGAGAGATGGAAATGCTACCTTTTCTTCTGTTTCCCTTTGTTGCCTCTGCCATCAGATGTGGAGAAAAAATGAGCCTGTGTTCAGTACCGCTGTGGTACCAGCAGTCTGTCTAATTAAAAAGTGCAAGGTAGAATGAGTCCCGCAATCTGTTTTAATCTTATCTTATCTACACAGGAAAGAGATTTTTATGGGAAGTTAAAACACTTATATTACACAGCTCTAATTTCCTGTGAGGGTCCTTACTGTGGGATAACAGGGTTTCATTTCTGGCCATTTTCTATCAATCACGTGGCAAGACAGTGGTAAAGCAGTTATGCTTTTAAATGTTCTTAATACAAAAAGGAGGAGTACAACAGAAACGCTTACAAAAACAAAAAACATTTCCCCTCCCCACTTTTACCTTTCAATATTCTTTGCTGGTTTGCTCTATCAGCTGTCAGTTGTGAAGTGTCTTTCTGGTTTTGTGTCTAAATATTTAATATAGTAGCAGCTCTCTGCTGTACTTAATTCTCTATTAAACAATATGAGGCTAATTGTGTCCAGTGTGTTCAAAACCAAGGTTACAATAATTGATTCATCTTGGATCCTTTGTTTATATTTTTCTGCTGAATCTAATATATTCCTGCAGTAATGCTCTCCCAGGATGGCATTCTTTTCTCTCAGCTATACAAACCGGGAGCACTCCTACCCTGAGAAACAAGGAATATACAGCTGCAATTACCCTTACTTTGAGTGACTATGCAAGCTGTCCGGAGTGTTTTGTGTTGGGGTTCTCCATGGTCTGGTATGTTTGCTGCAGGCAATGTGAGGCCAAACTTCAGGGGCTTCAAGAGCTCTCAGCTGAGTCAACTCACAACACAGGTGCACGAGGGAATCAGAACAGAGAGCACACCCTAAGCCATTGAATTCAACCCCCCATTACTGCATACAGTCAGATCACAGACTCCATCTGGCAAATACACCCTGACCTCCTGCAAGCCCTGACCTCCCGCAAGCTCTGACCTCTCTGCTGTGATAGCCCCTAAGGCCCCCTAATTTCTATTCCAAATTTATGCATTCTCAGTTGCCACCCGTGTATGTTCTTATGTCTTTAGCTCAAATAATTCTCTTTTTCCTCCATGTGAATTTATAGATTCATTTATATATGTTGAGGTACCATAGTCCCTCTTGGTCCATCAGAAATCAAAGCTATGCTACATACAACAAACATTTTTTAGGATTTGCACTTTCAGTACATTGCTAGTGGACACATGCTTACTCCGTCAAGGCTTTAGAGCAGATAGGAAGGAAAGCTTTGTTTGGCCCTTCTGAGCTGACCAAAAAACTTTGTAGCTATGCCTAACGAAGTGCTGTCCTGAGATTGTAAGTTATCCTGTCCTACGGCATTAGCACTTCTCCATCAGTCCTAGAAATATCTAGAGTGGCCCATTTGGAAACAGCTTTGTCACAACCATGCTCAAATTCCTCCCATCTGTTGTCACAGACATTACCTCACACTTTGTGCTTCATAGCATTTCTCAATGTCATCCAGTTCTTGTTGCCTGATTATTTTAATCCTTCCTACTGAGGGTGCCAAAGCTATTACTATAGTCACTACACAGACTGGTTTCAGACCAGCTCTTTGGGACCTCCGTCAGTGAGGTCATTCTTAGCAAGCTGTTTCTTGCTCAGCACATTGCCTTGACCTTTATCCTCATTAGCCAGTTTCTTACCTAGGTTCCAATCTTCACAGTGCTAATCCTGTTCCTTAGCTTAATTGATAATTTCCTGCACTGCACCATATAAAAGCCTTACAGATTAGGTGTAACATTTGATGTTTGCATACAAAAATCTGTTAAATTATCAGATAGACATCAGATTTAGATTGGATGATATACCTTTTGTGAACCAGGGTGAATTTTATCCAATTTTCCATTTATCCCTATGTCCCTGATTATTCCTCCATGATGTCTACTTATGATTTTAGCTTATTGCCTACTTTATATACAATTCTTCCAACTGTCTATATTCCCAACCTCGAAAGTATTCAGATTATTGTGTTCTGTTTCTACTTCTGATGTAGTAATTTCTATTTCTATTAATTACTGTGCATTGTCTTCATATTTAACTCCTGTCCTTACTGAATGTGACAGAAGGTCCAATGTTGTTTTGGTGCCAAACTAAAGGTTGTTTAATTTTGACCTCTGCTGCATTGCATAGCAAAACTATTTCTTTTCATATACAAGAAGAACATTTTGCTGTTTGCTTCACTGTTTTGTCTCCTCTTGTACTTAAGATACAAAATTCAGATTACTTTAAAGTAATAAGTCAAAGCTATTTTAAATCTCCTTCAGACAAGTTATGAGCCTTTAAAATACCCGAAAGAGCACGTACACTTGTTTCCTAAACTTAACAAGTGCAGGTGGTAGGAATAACTCCAGAAGTTTACTCCAGTTAATTAAGATAAGTTGCTGGGAGCAGTGCTGATGACAAGCATCTATCCCATATTATGGGTTTGAAAGCTTCCAGTTTAATGGGAAAGGAGAGTTTAAAAAGAAGATGCTTTTTGAAGACTTCCTAGCAGTTAAGAAAAGACCCTACTACTTAGACTGAAAGCAGGTAGAAGTGATGTCTTCTGACTGATGTTACATCTGCTTGTTGACCCATTCCTTCATTTTGGTAGGACATAGAAAGCAATTTGGATGCTTTAACCCTGTATGTCTGTAGCATTCATTGATTTGGCTGGTAGGAGGCACAACTGTAAGCACTTCAGTGCAGCTAGTTAATCAAAACGGATCAATTAATTAATTTCCAATTTTAGATGTGTTTCTTCCCAGCAACTCATGGACCATGTGGATGGCCAGGCATAATTCTTAACACACTTCCTAAATATGCCACCTTCTTTTCTGGTGACTTCTGGAAACAAGGACTTACTCAATTCCATAAATCTCCAACTTTATGATGCAGCTATTTCATTTAACCTTTACCATTTGCTTTCAAAGATGATTCTGTCTGCATCTCTGGGGAACTTCTAGCTTTTGTTTCTATATCCGAGGGTGGAAATAGTATTCAATTTGAAGAATCATAATTTGAAAATCTTTGTAGATTTTCAGTAACTGAACTGTATTTAAGCTTTAGAATGCAGCTGCTCCTTTGCTAATTTGTGACCTTTTTTTGGCAGTCTCCTCTGGGTTGCAAATTATTGCTCAGGTATGTAACTTGACACATTCATTGTACTCCCTTGTCTTCAAAAGCATGCTTGAATTGGGAAATGCTGAGGTTCTCATTAATTCTTTTTTTCCACAAATAATTATGAAACTAAGCCTCTTCGTCTTTCTTTTCATATTGATTATCATTTAGAAAAAGTATGTTTTTAGATAAAGAAAAAAGAATTTAGAAAAAGTCAGAAAGATCCAGCTCTTTTTAATAGGATGTCTTTGTTATGTTTTTCTGTCTGCACTTTTTCTTTTAATAAAGATAAGGCAGTATTCGTTATGATATTTTTTTACTTTCTGCAGTTCATTCAACCCATGTTCTTGTTCTCTGTTGTTACACATTTTTATTGCTCCATTCCCCTAAATCTTCTTTCTCAGCCCATGCTCACCATGGGCCTTTAAAACCCAAATGCTTTTGTTGAAGATTTATTATTCAAGAGTTAATTATTTCCAATAACTGGAAGATTTCCATTAATACGTCTGCACTTTCATATTGGGTAGGAATTATAAGCACTTCGCCTCTACCTTCCACATGACTCTTCACTACTTTTTCCAAAACAGTATTTATTTCCTTCAGAGTGTAAGAATTAAACTTCATCATGTACTCTGTGATATATTTAATAGATCTCTGAACAACTTTTTCCTTATATTGGAACACAAAACTAATTCAAATAAGGTAATGTGAGATGATTGTTATTTGTCTCCAAGTGCTCAAAGCCCATTGTTATGACACTTGGCTTTTTGCATTTAAGTTGAAAATATCCAATTATTAACTTCAAATGAAAATGATGGATGGATAGAGGCCTTATGCCAAACGCAAGGATACCATTGCATGTTACACCAGTACAACGCTATTGCCTTCCTTTGGCTGCTACAATGCTTATGTGTCTGGAGCGTTGTTGAGCCTAGGGGCAGAGGTGGGGAAAGAAGAGACTGGTGGGATCACCTCTTCTGACTGTGGACAGCAGTGACTTCCAGTTACATACAAGAGGAAACAGAATCNACCCCCCCCCCCCCCCCACTAAGCATTTCTCGCTAGTTCCCTGAACGCTGCTCCCCCTTACGTACTCCTGCTAAGAAACCAGTGATGACTTAGGGATGACAGACTTGGCATTCTGCAAGGTGTTGAAAAGTCAGGTCCCATGACAATGATGTGAATTACCTTCTTCAAGTAGTCGAAGTATATTCCTGCTTATTTATCCATGTTCAACTCATTCTCCAAAGAGAATTATTTGTTAAGACACTTAAGAAAGAGTATTTTGTAATAACTGAAAGCAATACCAACCAGCCCTCAGCATAACACCGTCCATAAAGAGAAATGTCAATGTTGGAAACTTACAATCCTGTGGTTCCTCTTTTTTTTTCCCTTTTTTTTTTTTTTTTCAATAGGAAATGAATAGGTTCTGTGCCAGGACTTAAAACATTTGTTCATTATTTTGCTTGAAAAATAATGACTTCTTACTATAAGACAAGTAAACAATTTCCCAGTGCCTTGTAGGTCAGAGCACTTAAGTGGTTCATTGCAAGAAAGTCTGACCATCAATTTAAGTAGATTACACAGGCAGATACACTGTCTCTTTTGTTTCTCTGGGGACTGTCTGTGAACAGGCTGATTTTACACATTTACTACAGTTAACATTTACATTCTTCCTTCATTTTATGTATTCTTTTGAGTAGTCAATATCCATTAGGCAATTTGCTATCCAATATGACCGAAGGCATAACTCAGTTATACAGTGGTGCTTTTTTTGTCTCCTGACTGGTTGCATTGTCAGTATAAACTACTTCAGTCTGAAATTGCTTCCATTTAGTGATCACATGAGTTAGAACTGGCCTCAAACACCTTCTATACAAATGAAAATTTACTTGCATACTTATCTTATGCATGTATTTAAGAAGAGTATAAATGTGTCAAGTTGAAAAGCTCTTTTGAAATTGCAAACACATTTTTCAACTTTTTAACATTTAAGCTATGCAGGAAGATGTGATATGGAGACATAGGAAGATTTGATTCAAAAGTTACACACAATAAAAAGGAGGGAGAATTGGAGAAAGAAAAGAAATATTATAACCGTCTAATCTTTGATACAACACCCCCCAAACTATACCATGGGTTGACAACTGGGTGTGGAGTAGTGAGGCACAGAACAGTGCTGTTGTCAGTAAAACCTGTTAACCACGCATTCACTAAGCACATTAAGAGATCTAAATTACACAGGAGACTATAAACCCATGCATAGGTAGGTAGATCAGTTCCTGGCTGTTCTCTTGCTCTAATTCTGAACTAGTTCCTGGCTAGGAAACCAAACAGTTGTTCTGTAATTAAAGAAAAGAAAAAAATTCCTAACCTCAGATGCAAAATAGAAACTGAGGCTCTTTCAAGAATAGAAATCCTGTATTTGTTTCTCTTAGGAAACACCTAAATTGTTTCTAAAACTAAGTGTGCTTGCTGGAAACCCTGGCAACTTCTGACTGCAGCTGCCAGGATTCTCTCCATGGAAGATGCCTGGAAACCTTAAAAGCTCCTTCTTGGGGTTCTGGGTTGCCTAATGATTGACTGAGCTTTGTTCTCTGGCTTCCAGAACCCATGAGCTGAGTAATCTTTTCTCATGCCAGAGATCTTCCAGTCCTAGAATAGCTGACTGAAAACATTGGAAAATGTGTGCTGCTGCAACCTCTTAGATGAGTGGACAAAACAACATCAGGGCCTGAGAAATGCCAGCCTGTGTCTCCTTGGGAGTGTACTGAAAACAGGGTGGTTTCACATAGCATTTCTGTTGTGATAACTAGGCATTTCCAACAAAAATGTATTTTGCTAGAAAACTCCTAACCAGTTCTGTTGTAAGCAGTCTTTTAACATGAGACCAAAAAAACCCAACCAAAATCCCAAACTAAAAGCTCTGAAAACAACCAATAAAAGTTGACATTTCTGATGAGCTAGTATCTGAAAAAATATAATTGAATTTGAAGCTTTCATCATAATTTCTGCAACACAAATGCCAACTCTTTTACACTCTTTTTGACAGCTCCAAAGCAGTGAGTATCCATGTTTCACTATTCATGCTTTGCAACTAATGAATCTATTGCAAGATAACACTGTGAAAGGAAGAGATATGCTTTTAACAATACAGTATTTTCACAAAGCTGCCATATCTGTGCTGTGTTGTTAAAAATCTGCTGTCAGACTGTGCAATTTCTTGGTGGGAGTAATTTCATTTTCCAGCTACTACTCTTTTTTGTCGTTTTACTTCACAGCTTTTTTATTGTACAGCATCCTACACCCTCAGACAAAAGGGTGAGCAGATGTGGCCCTTTCTGTCATAGGAATACACATTCAAGTGTGACCAAAGTCACACCTAACTCCTTTCTAGCTCAAGGTAGCTTTTCAAATATAGAAGCCTAGCTATTTTCAAATTGATTAGAATTTTGAGGAGGAAATTCAAATAAATAAATAAATAGATCTAAAGAAATGTGAAAAAAGAAGCTTTTAAAATACTAATTAGATGAAAGGCATGGAGACAGTACAGCTTCATGGGAATGGAGTTGCTGAGAGGGAGTCCCTCTGTAAGAAACGTAGTAGTCTGGAAAAGAGGGTAAAACATGCTTTCTGCACATTACCAATAGCATAAAGAAGTAACTAGTAATATGATTTATCCTCATTATTATCAAAGGCTTAGAAGCCTTCACCGGGATAAAGGCTCTGTGAGATTAAATTCCATTCAGAGAGTTTCTGGTTCAAGCAACCCGCTTATCCAATTTCATCAGGAAAATATCCTGACTGAGGAAGTAATAATGTAAAAAACAGTTGTTTAGCCTTCACTGCCTGCTCTACTAGAAATAATGATGCACCGCTGACAACACCACTGTCAAAGTTTAAAATACGTAGGTGTCACTCCCCTAACAAGGGCAAGCAAAGAAAAGGATCTTACTAACTTCATCTTATACTTGCAGATCAGTTAAAAAAAAAAAAGTGAGAACATAACTTGGAAGTATTTTCTCAGCTTGGTCAGATGACTTGGAAAAGTCTCTCAGGTGCTTATGGGTGGCTGCCAAGTAAAAATCAAACTAATAAACAAACAATCCTCCTCCAAACCAAACCAATTCTACCTTCTGCTCCCAAAAAATAGACATCATATCCATCTTTCACTAACAAAACACAGGACTGTCTGAAGCATATAGAGTCACAATAAGGCATGTTCTCTATTTCCACAGTAATGAAACTGTGAATTTTAGCAAAGATTTTGTAAGTGGAAGGCTTTCTTAATGTAGGAAAATGAATTGAAGCCCACTAAAGCCAGCAGAAAAGCTCATACAGGCTTCAGTGATTTGGATCAGGATGGTAAAGTACATGCTTTTAATGGAGGCTCCTAATTCTTCCTCTTTGTTTCCAGTAAGGGCCATTTTCATCTCAGTGAAGCCTTTGTAAATTCCCAACTAATGGGTGTTGCTTAAGATCCGTGCTAGCAAAAATGAAATTGGAACCTATTGGCCACTACTTGTACACTCTCTTCTCCGTTATGTTAAACCCAGTCTCCTTCATTGCTTGTTTCCTGATGTAGTGGGAAGGCTGTCATCTGCTCCATTCCATTGAAATGATTCTGCTGTTAGAATTAGCATTGGAAAGTCATTTTTAGAAGCATCTGTAAGTATCATCAAGTGAAGTTTCAGCTAGCATCATTTCAGATTGCTGGTGCTGAAAGGCTTTGAGTATCATGTTTCTCTATGTAGCCAAGTCCTTTGTCACAGATACTCTCCATGATTCTAAATTAAGATATATGACTTCCTTGATTTATTATGAAATACATGCGTTTTGTTCATTTGGAAACTGCTACTATATCAAGAAATTCTGAACTTTTATAGATGCATCTTGGATAAAATAATGAATGAATTTGCTAAGGCAGAATGTAATTGATTGTGCTTGGCTTGCTAGTTAATGATATAATATAGTGTGACTCGACCTTCTGGTGCAGAACACAATCAGTATGCATGCTCTATCTCGTGGAAAACATAAAATAAACTGCTTAGATTATTTAGTGAGAACTCAATTTGCTTAGAATTACTAAAGCACAACATACAGCTTGCAAATGAAAAGTATGAACTTTAAAAATTCACATAAAAATTAAGCTAAGGCTGAGACTAAAATATAAAAAAAAGAGCACCTCCTAAGCAAAAACCAGATGAAGTTACACAAAAGTACCAACCCTGTACACTCAGAGAGCTGACCCTGAATCTCCCAGCACCACTGTTGTCAGTGTATCCATGACAAAGAATGGCTATCACAGCCTCTGACAGGGCAAGGACAGTCCCGTTACTCAGAACATTAAATGTCCTCCACGCTATGCCTACACATCTCATTTCACAGCATATCTCCAATTTGTATCACATTCTTCTGTCTGGTTCCAAAGTTGTTTACCATCACATCTATATACAGAAAACATGGGTGAAACCAACCAGCAAAGCAGCCCCTCGGCTCTGCTGCGCAGGCTTGTTCCTCACACCAGGAGGACACTGTGGACTCCTTCTGTCCGTGTCGGGAGGGAAAGAGCCTTATGCAGGCTGGCTTTAGTGCTCCTGGGAACACTGAAGTTCATAGAAACCAAGAAATCAAGGCAACACTCAAACCAAAAGTTGAGTTTGAAAGACAAGTCATGAATCACCATCATCATCATCATCATCTGCTGTTAAGTTTTAGAACTCCGATGGCCTTTGTTTTTCAAAGCAGGAGATCATTTAATTGTGCTTAAAAGGAAGGGGAAATGAGAATAGACAGCTAGGAAAGTTTTGAACATCAAAATTGTATAACATACATCAATATGGTGAAAATTTAAAAAGAAGACTGAAGATGTGGAGTTGTACAATTAAATGGTATGGCAGCGGCCAATATTCAGCTACCAAAGAGGCCATATTTCCCCATCCACTGGAATATTTGGAATCAATTGTTGATTACAGAAGAACTAAAAAGAGAGCTTATATTTGGGGGATGCAGATAATTATAAGAATGATGCACTACAATCTAGTCATCTATCTCAAATTGAAAGTCATAAATCATTACTTTTTACACCTTGAACAAGTAACATATTGAATTACAAGTATATCACCAGAGTTGTGTCAAGTCAACATGCTGTATTTCTAGCTTCCATGGGCCTGGAAAGTGTTCACTGTGCTACAAAGATACCTGCACATAGGGTAAAACTATAATGCAGCTGTTTCTAAACTCACTGTCCTGCATGTCATGATGTTGCCAGTCTGTATTATAAAAAAAAGATAAAATGCTAACGAATCAAAACACTTCAAACACAGTCTTGTCCTAGTTTGGTTTCAGAGACTCTAAAGCCCAGTTAAACTAATTTCCTATATTTTCCATGGATTTTCATAGATTTACTGCTACAGGTGCAATGAACCTGCCTGGTGATAAAAGTAGCAGCACAGGGAAAAAATCATAAATGTTTCTTGAAAGCCTCATAAAATTATATTCTGCAAGGGGCACTAAACCACTCAGTTGATCCTAATTCAGCATAAAACCATTTGCTTAACAGTGAAGTGGGGTTGTGCCCATTGGCCAGTGCAGCAATAAGCAGGAGAAGCTGCCTATCTGAAGGAGACAGATGGGCTAGGAACGAAACAGCTTTTTAGAAGATAAAAAATAAGCAATGGTACACAGTCTGAAGAGGGGAATTAATTTAGATCATTTAATATTAACATATTAGACTTCAGTATTGAGTGCGAGTTACATATTTCACAGTTGTACTTCCTCATATAAATGATACCTGATAGTAAAACAGAAAGAAAAGAAGGAGGTGATCTGACAAAGCATAAAAATATGGTAATTAAAGAAGTAACCAAAAAACTAAGTGGGCTTTTAAAACTAGATGATCTAGGCTATATTCATAGCCTCTCTTTTTTAATTTCCTCTGCAACATAGGTTTGAAGAGCACGAAAGAAGACATTGACAGCTCAGGAAGCTGATGCTACATTTCAGGTAAAGGACCTTCCACAAAGTCCTGACAAAGGTCTTATCAGCACTTCAGCTGGGAAGAACAAAGGAGAGACACACATGAGTTATATGGATTGCGGGATGAGTACAAACCACAAAGGAAAAATAGTGATGAAAAATACAGTCGTAATATCTGTGGCGTAACAGGCCTCCTGGAGAAATGGAAAGACGAGCACCGCACCACATGCTGGAGGGGCTTTTCCTGCTTCCTGAGTTGAAGAGACGACCTCAGGAAGGATGAAATCCAACCAGATGAAGTCCAGAGTAAGGTTTGCTCTAATTAGTGAACTAGAATGCTGCTCTATTGGTATACTAACGGAGTAAAATGCCAAGGAGGCAGGGACATTCTTCATATTAAGGGATACTCTTGGCAGAAAGACAAGTGGACCAAAACCAGCCAAAAGTAAATTTATGCTGAAATAAGGTTTGTAACTGTTGGAGCAGTGATGTTCTGAAACAAGAGAGAGCAATGGAGGTAAAAAACCTAAACAGGATGAAGACCTTGATAACAGTTTATGAAGAAGACTGAATGGTACAGTTAACTGTAAGAGAATGAGATTTTTCAGTTTTCTAACCAGATGAATAAGGGGCAGAGGGGATCACCAGCACCAGCTACTTCAGAGGTGGAACTCAACCAGTTTATCAGGACAGATGATGAGACCTTGCTTTCAACCAGAAAACCTTCCAGTTCTGAGCCTTCTCTTCTTCAGCACTTTTTCAGTACAGGTCTTACAGGGAGATCAAGGTGCCACTGTGGTCAAAAGCTGACATGCACTTACTGTAGAAAGACAGAGCATCAATGAGGTTGAAAATTCTGCCTTCCTGGCTCTGCTAATGTACCCAACATTTAGACACAGGGAAGAACTGAAACCTTTTATGCATCTTCTGCCTTTCAAGTACCTGGTTTAAGGTTTGCGTTTGCAAAATTGCTTTTTTTGTTAGGTCTGAGCAGTGCTGAACACAAAAATGTCCAACTCCTGCTGCCTTTGAGTCTCTGCATCTAACAGAGTTTGATTTTGCTAGAACACCACCACTGTTTTCAAAATTAAACTTTTCTGTCTTTTACTGTGTAATGTAGCCATTTTTCTTAGAAAGAGTGGACTAACATCACTAAATATATTTTGCTACTGGTATCAAATAATATTATTAACAGGAGATAAAAATTTTCAGCTAATACTTGTTGTCAAACACATTGGATTTGAAGTGTGGGGCAGAAAGAATAAGGAACCAAATCACCATGAGACAGACCTGTGAAGCAGTTGACAACCTCTACATTGTGTTCTCAGTCAAATTTTTCTTTCTATACTTGCTTTTCTTCTACCTGCAAAATTCTTAAAGCCATAAAACCAAAATAAAAGGCAATAGCAAAAAACAATTTTATGTTGGACTCTGAAGCTTTGAACTTTCACTGTCTCATTCAGATCCATTCAGGTACCATTACTATCACAAAATCTGATTGAGTTTGTTAGCTACTGAGGATTTTAAGGCTTTAATTTACCTAACACTTCTCTGGGCCAGCATTATACCTATCAAAAAAAAAAAACCTCCCTCTTACGAATAAATGATAGTATAAAGCAATTGCCTCCAGCACCTTGATGCTACTTCCATACGATGGGACACTGGGGGGATACTTGTGAATAAAGAAGTGCCATTCCTTGTAAGTGATGGCCAAATGTGTGCCTATACCACACAAATTAAATTAGAGGACCTGAGAGGTAGAAGTTTAACTTCCAACATGAATCTGCCGCACAATTTAACATTTACACTAACAGGCAAGCCATTGGTCTGGCTGACAAGAAAGGTGTAATTAATGGACAATTACAAGTCATAAATTCAGACTCAGCATGAATGAAATAACCTTGTTCCCAGGCAAAAAAAAATCTATGGGATTTTTTTAAGAGTTCTTCCTTCTGTGATACCACTGCGGGTCTGATCACAGCAATTGAAAGTTACCTCTGATAAGTAAAATTAAATTAGTGATACAGTTGCTGATGAACAGGTACTCAAATCCTAAAGCTCGTAATAAGACCAACAAGCTCTCTTTAAGAACTGGAAATCATTAAATAAAATTGCTTTTGGGGTGAGAAGCCTTAAGTATTAAAAAAATCTGCACTTTTACTGTGTAGATCGAACAAAGTTTGGGGGTTTCTTTTGTTTCATTGTTCTGCATTGATGTTTCTTCAGGCATACTGCTATTACCTAAATGCATCTCTCATTTCCACATACCTTGTAATGGAAGAGGAATAATCCACAGAAGAGGCTGTACAGGTCAGCCGTGAGTAGGGAGAGGTTGACGGCAGTAGCACTGGTTTTCTTTATGACCACTGGCATAAAGCTGTAGAGGCCAAACATACAGGCGCTAAAGCCAACATACAACAAGCCTGTGGAAAAGAAACAAGAAACAAAGTGACCTTTCCTAGCCTGCAGAAATGACTCATGTTGGGAGGAAGAAGGTTGTGTTTTTAGAAAAGAATGAATAATGCTTTTTCAAAGAAACACGGATTCAAATTATTAAGATGCATATACATATACAGAGAGGAACTAAGAACATAATTCTAAATAGACAAGAAAACCAGTGAAAATCATATCAGCAGTGGGCACAAGGTCCTTTCTCTGTGGTATCCATAATAGCAGTGCTGTTTTAAATCCATGTCTTATACTACTAGTGAATATCTCATGTCGAACATAAATTTGAATAAACTGATGTATTTGGACACAGGTAATCTAGTCTCTTAAGGAGCTGAATGTCCCCAAAACCAACTAAGTTCAGCTGAGCTGGATGAAGCACACAATATTTTATGTGAAAGGACCCAAAAAATGAATGCAAAATTATTTGCAGAGGAGTTAATGAGCCGATGGATGAATGCATGAGGACAGCACTCAGGTGACGGAGTTGCTAGTCCTATTTTGCCACTAAACCTGACAAATCACTTCACAGTTTTGCACCTCTGTTCCTCTACCCCTTTATATCTGCTTTCCTTAATAAAGGTTTCCAGAGCTGAGACTCTTTCTTGCTACATGTTTACAAAGTGTCTCACACAAATTAGATTGTTAGACACTAATATAATAAAAATACATTACAGTAAAAATCTAATTCAATTTAAAAACCTAAATAACTTACTGGGAAAGAATTCATTGCTTCAGTTATTACTTGATAAATCCCAAGACAAATTAATCAATATGAAGATAAAAAAACAGCAAACACTTCACTCATCCACTCTCATGCAAATTATATTTCTTAGGCTGCCGTACGCTGCAGAATCCCCAGCTGATACATGCAGGAGCCTAAATTTAGACTCATACCAGCTCTTCAGAGCATATTGTTATTGACTAAAAGTTGCAGGAAATCTCATTGCTAAAGTCCTGAAAGGGATTAGAAGACGGGAAAAAAAAGCCCATATGACTTGTATCTGCTTGTTTATCCACATAGTTTAAAATTCTTTAGAAAAGCTATCTAAAGGACAAAATCAGCTGTGATAGTTTGAGTCCCTCAGAAGCATTTGAACTGAAGTGTACATTCATCTGAAACAAAATACAGCAGCCACAAAATGTCAGTGTCCATATATAAATTGTTATGGCATGATAATGAATTTGAACTTATATTCAGAATATGGATAATCATGGTAAGAACTGCTTTTACTAACAGATAGCAAATTTTTAAGGTGTGCATTGTATATGGGTAACAACAGAATCAGTCTTAGGCAGTGCTTGAAAGAGAGGCTTTATGCAAATTCTGTAACTGTTCTATAGTAGGCAAATTATTGCATCAAATGGAGCGTAGTTTTGATCAATGAGAGATTGTTTGCATGCACGAGCATTAAGTCAGCTTTTCTTCCAGGCTTAAATCAAGAACAGGTTAGGTGCAAAAGGCATTCTGGACCCAAAGTCTGCATTCTTAAAGTACAGTCTGCAAATCACCAGCTGATCCACTGAGCCCCTGCTAGTCAGTCTGGATTTAACACACATAGTCAGGTGCTTTGCTGGGTTACACTCTCAACTAACAGTATAATTTTATGGTACTGTCTTGGTGTTCACATTCTTAGGCAGCCAACTACATGCACTTCACAAGCTGCTTTTCCAAAGGGCACTTCAGTTCCAGTGGAAAATTGTTTAAACTGTAGCTGTCCTACCAGAGGTGAATAGGAAGTGGCATCTCATTTACTTCTTAAAAATACATGTAATTCCCACCAGCTGGATGGCATTTAGTGGTGACAACAAACAAACTGGAAATAATACCATGTTTTGAGATGCTGCTTCTTAGAGGGCCAGTTTTCAGCCTAAAAATATGTTTTAAGTCAAAGGCTTGGAGCCTTAGCTTCCTTGGGTACTCCTGCAGTGCAAGTGGTAGCCCTGGGAATTGCCACTAGTGCCGCAGTCCCAGGTGCTGGGACCCGAGTCTAAACAGGCACTGAGTCACCAATACCAACTGCCTGCAGTGGGCACTGGAAGAAAGCAACCTTCCAGTTACACCAGGAGGTGCTTTTGTAATGATCTGATGACCAGCTGGTCTGTGTTAAACCCTGAGAAGCTTATCATTTCCAACTGTCTGCTTTCAGATGTGTTGGCATTGTCCTGAACTGAAGGCTTAATGTGAATGAAGGCAATTGTAGATGGGATTAATTACACCTAACTCTGGACATAATACTCTGGGTTGGTTGTCAATGAAGAGATTAGGAAATTTTAGAGTGCAGATTGTCCAACCTTTTTTTAGACATCAGCTTTAGTATGATTTGTTTATGCTTGTTTATTGTTGCTGATGAGAAAGGGAGTCTATTTATCTAAATCACATGTCCATATCCCAGGTATCTAAAGTTGGTGGAAGGAATCCCATCTTGTCTGTCAGTGTTCACCCTGAAGGGTGACGTCACCAGTTTTGCTTGGCTGGGTGTGAATGCCTCACAAGTGTCTGAACTGGGATCACAGGACCATGGGGTGATTCACGCTGGAAGGGAACTCAGACGTCTCTAGTTCAAACCCTGCTCAAACCACGCTCAGCAGTGAGATCAGACCAAGTTGCTCAGCACTTTGCTCAGCCTAGTCTTGAAACCTCTGAGGATGAAGACTACATAACCTCCCTGGGCAACCTGCTCCACTGCCTGCCTATCCCCAGTGTGAAGAAGATTTTCCTTTTATCCAGTATTAATCTCTCATTTCAGCTTCTGCCTGTTGTCTCTCATCCTCCTGCCATGCACCGCTGTGAAGACCTTGCCTCTGTCCTTTTGATAACCTCCTTGTAGGTAGCTCCTTGAAGTCTTCTCTTCTGCAGGCTGAACGAGCCCCAGTCCCTCAGTAGAGTATTTCCCCACTTCTCTTAAGACTAGGCATCTTCACACAGATGAGTAGGGTCTGCACCAGGGACTGCTCTAAAGTAGCCCAAGTACCACCAAGACTAACACACTTTGGGAACTTCTGTTTCAGCTCCTGAGCATGCTGTTTGAGTGTTGCATGTTTTAGCCTTTGTGTTTTCACTCCAAAAGCTATTATTTCATTGGGATGAAATGGAATCAGTTATGACTATTCATACTGTTTCCTTGGAATAAAGACCATTCAGAAACATTCAAACCCCTTGTAACACAGGACACTTCCTTGGAGATTTAAACTGGCTTTTCTCTTTAATAAAACTGCTGTTAGTTTCTTTGTTATTATTTCATCTATCACTCTACAAACATCCCATGGTCTTATATGAAACCACTCAGTCAGAACAGTATGATCATTCTCCTTTCAGCCAGGTTGTCAGCAAATATTAATACTTATATCTTCAAGGATTCAAACCCACACAGATTTATTCTAAATGTGACGATGATGCTGTGTACCAGGGGAAATTCCAAAATTAAAACCAGGAGGCCCACAGCCTGTTTTAAACACAATAGACATAACAGATTTGCTTTAGATCTTTATATTTGCATTTTACATCAGTTGAAAGGTAGGTCGTCCATTCTTAATAGCACAATTATGGCAGATGGCAACAGGCCACCTTGAGTTATTTATTATGTTGCCTGCTGTGATTTTATCACTACCACTCAGAAGGCCGATGATTTAACTCTGCTGGACTGCAGGTTTGAGTCTGTCACGGTGGACAACTATTCAGGACAAGGCTGTGAACGGCCTGACATAGATTTGTCAATCACTGTTTGACAACCTTGTATCACTGCCAATGCAATGGAAAGCACACTGAGTGGAGTGGAAGCCAGGGAAGAACACAGAACTACACATAATTGTCACCATTTTATCCGTGTTCAACCACATTTCCATTTATTGCTCTAAAAAAACAAGTACATATCTATACTGCTCTTCAAAATGATCTCCTTATGAAGCATAGGGACTCTTCAGAATTAGTGACTAACTTTCAATGACATTTTAATGGCATCACAGACCAAGGAAGACTTTATTTCAATAGCACATTTCATTGATACGAGTTACAACAGAACTCCCATAGAAGCATATATGACATTTACGTGGATAGTAGATTAATTCACTATGACCATTGCTAATTGAATCAGTACCAGATTAATCATGTCCCTGAGCTCCTTATCGTGAAGCATAAGCAAACATTGATGCAATTATGCTAATTATCTCAGACTAAAGAAGGCCAATACACTTACAGTAGGCTGTTGACTGTGTTTCTCCATGGATACTTTAAATTGATTTGTCATTTAGTTTTATAGCTCAACCATCAAATCTCCAAGACTTCAAGGTGAAGTGTTTTGTGAAAGATGCACTGTTTTTATTAAAGTTTATGATTATGAGAGGAAATTGTGAACTAAGTTTAAAGAAAATATCAGTGTATCCATAACTTGTATCCCCTGTCCTCATGGATTCCCCACATAATCTGTTGCCTTTGTACACTTCTGAGCTGTCATGTTGATGTTCATTCTGAAACTAGGTAACAAGCTATTGTCAATGGATTGCCAAAGTTTGAATCCCCTGCTAAGTATATCAGCTCTACACTATTAGTATTCTTTTCTTTCTTTTATTGCCATAAATAGTAAAAGAGTGACTATAGGGAGTCTCCTAAATGTTGTTTTGCTTTTAAAGCAAATAATTTGTTGAACTAATTAGAAGGAAGTCTTAGACCATAAACTCTGTTCCAAACTGAAACGGGAAAATGCAATCCACGGCATAGCAGAACACCTTAAGAGCTTCATTGTGCATGATGCTACCTAAACCTGTCTAAAAGACACATCTGGTATACTCCACCAAGACTACCTGGAGAGCAATTAACTATTTGCATACAGAAATGCTCCCCTTGGAAATGAGTTTATGAGACTATAATATACACTGCAAGTACTTTTTGTTGTTGTTGTTGTTAGGTTCCATTTTCTTTCTTTGCATTCATTTGAAAGGTTTGGCTCTTAATGACCACCTCATTTATTTGTCCCAGTGTTGCACTGAATCTTAGAACTGGAACCCCATTATTGTTTTACTTCATGGCTGTCTGAATAATTATCTTGTGGCATTCATATGCTTAACCTAATGGTGCAAGGAACGCATATGGCAATGGGAAGACAGATCATTTAACAAAGGTGATGAGGCACTGACAGAAAAGTCACAAGCATTGGCTCCTGTGAAACTTTGTGCCCACCTCCCCAAACGTTGGTTGTGTCCATGCCTCCTTCAGCAACTATCTTCAATGACTTAAAGTGTTTTCTTACCTATTTGCCAATCCCAGGGAACTTTCAAGAGCTCTTTGTGTTCCATGATTGCACTATAAGAGAAGAGAAGGCAATATTTGATGGAAGAGAACAGAAGTTAAATTGTTTCCACTCATTCAATTCAAATGCTGGACAAAACAACATAAATAACCTTGTAACAAAAAATCTCTGTAGGAACCAAATGCAATCAAACTTTGCTAATCCACTCTTGCATTATCCCTGTGCCACTGTATCTGAAAGATCTTCAGGGCACTAATCAGACATGATAGCATGCAATTTCAACTGGTTTATTTCCAGCTCTCTGTATACCTGTCCAAAATGCCCATCCCCCTATACATTCAATTGTCTGGTACTCTTCTGACTTAATATTCTGAAAGCTTTTCAACTTTGATGATTAATAATATATCTGAGTTATTCACCATTCAGAGTGGCTCTGTGGTGTCATATAAATAGATAACACAGGCTGGCTTTTGGGATAATACTGTGATTTGTTACACCAAGGCAGATCAAATAGTCACAGCAATGAAAGTCAGGGAACAAAGCAAAGAGTAGGCAAAGCTGCAAAAGTCCACTTTCACCATCTTGTAAGTCTTGCATTATATATTAGCATCAAAATCTCAGATCCAGAAAATTCCAAGGTTGCCACAAGACAGCTCTTCCCAATCCAGGCAAATACACCCTTGGAAATCAGGTATCTCACAAGCTAGGTCTTCACTCAGCTAACCACTTTCTCTCATATATGATTTAGGGATAACTCTTGCTGTGCAGAACTATGTATGCTAGTTTGGACATTATTTTAAACAAGTATAAAACATGGAATTAGACATTGAAAAACAAAGTACCTGGTACAAAAAGTGGTATGTGGAAGACTAAGTCTAATAGTAAAACTGTAGGAATTCAGTGCCTTTCAGATTAATCTGGTCTAGAGAGTTGTATCCTGGAAATTCTAATTTGCTTGCTGTTGATGTGTGGCAAATCTAATACTGTGTACAGAATAATAAGATTATTTTGTCTGCAAAATAACTAAGTTATAAATGTCTTTGAATTCATAAGGCATATGCCTCTTTTATCAGCAATTTCTGAAGAATATCATGAAAACAAACCACAATGTCTCTTGTTCTGGCAAACAAATTTTGATATAACTTAAATGTAGGAACATTGCTTTCGTATTATCGCCTATCTGATACAAAAGAAGTATAAAACAATATGCTATGTGATTCATTATGATCTGTGAAACAAAGGTGGTCAAGAGCAACTTTGCCAGAAGTTGCCATTTAGTGATGCCAGATTCACTGAAGAATTGGAACCACAATGATCTTTGAAAGGTTGTGGTGATGGGAGGAGGTCCCTGATGACTGAAAACAGACAAATGAAACACCCAGTTAAAAAAGGAGCAAAAACTATAGACTGGCCAGCCTTACGTTTACCTGTGGGAAGATTATGGAGCAAATCTTCCCAGAAGCCATTTGCAGGAAATGAAGGAGACATGACTGGAAACAGCCAGCACAGACTTCTGAAGAGCAAACCATACCTAACCAAACTGACTGCTGTCTACGATGCAATGACTGGCTCAGTAAATAAAGGAGAGGGAGGGGATGAGAGGATGGGGTGTAGCCTACTTTGACTTTAGCAAAGCTTCCAACATGATTTCCCAGAAGATGATTTCCCAGAACTGAAGGGGTATGGACTGGATGAGTAGACTACCCACAATGCAGTCTGAAGGGCCAAGAGAAACCTTGTGAAGTTCAAGAAAAGTAAATATGAACTCCTGCACCTGGAGTGGAAGAACCATATGCAACAGTACAGGCTGGGAGCTGACTGGATAGAAAGCTGCTTTTTAGAAATAAACCTTGGAGTCCTGGCTGGACATCAACCTGAACCTGACTCAGCAATATGTCCTTGGAGCAGAGAAGGCCAACAGCATCCTCAGCTGAAGTAGTAAGGGTCTAGCCAGCACGTTGAAAGACATGATTAGTGAGGCAGCAGCTGGAGTACTGTATCCAATTTTTAGGATGCTCAGAATAAGACAGACATTGACAAATCAGAGGGAGTACAGTGTAGCTGTGTCACAATGGTCAGGTGACTGGAGCACACGATGTAAGAGGAGATGCCGAAACAGCAGGGTTTGTTTAGTATGAAGAAGAGAAGGCTAAGCCCAGTGGGAAGGAGGACAGGACAAGAAATTTTCTGTCTTAACCACCTAATGGGTAGTTGCAGAAAAGATAGCCAGACTTTTCTTGGTGCTGCACAATAAAAGGTTGAATGACAATGGAGAGAAGTTGCAATATGGGAAACTCTGAATAGATATAAGCAAAAAAAATATTGGTTAAGTACTGGAACAGGTTGTCCAGCAGGACTGGAATTTCCATTCTTGGAGATAGTAAGAAGTCAACTGTACAAGTTTCCAAGCAAGCTAACATAACTTTGAGGTAGCTTTGAGTAGGAGCTTGAACCAGATGACCTTCAGGGTCCACCACAAAGTATGATATTCTGTGATTACATGATTCCATTAGACAGCATTATCTCCATCTGCTGGGTAGTTGCTATATTCTCAACCCTTGACAACTAATTTCTTCTCTTGTTTTGCTACACAGTTCCTCCCTATTTTTATCACTTTCAACCCATTAAACTTCACTTTCGATGATGCCTGGGTAGTTAGCCAGCTCTTTCCTTTACTTTGCTGTTTGCCCTGACACCTCAGCCCTTCATTTGCTGTCCAACAGGCATTATCTGGGTTTATTTTACATCACAGTCTAATATTAGGCACCCTCACTAAACTGTTCTAGAAAACAACAGCCTACTTCTTGAAAGTTCTCTTGGAGATACAACCCTGTACTAAAGCAAAAGCATGAACTAACATGAGTCACCTACACTTATGTAGGTATTTGTAAATAAACATGGAATAAAAGGCAAATATCCAAATTTTTGCTACTATATCATTTTGAGATCAGTACATGTCAATAAAAGAGACATTCACTTGTGGGTGCTGTTTTGTCTTTCCCACATTCAGCACAGTCTACACATTTTTCGATATTTTCCCTTCTTCAGAATTGTACTGCTGCCTGTACATCCTATGAACATGAGACTTACACCTCCAGGGGTACTAACACATATTCTCCATCTTCAATCATTTTGTGGATGCCAACCAAACTTTGACCAATTGCTGTGCCTAGCATGCTGGGAAATGGCCCTGTCTCTGAGATATTCCTTCCCCAGATTACTTCAGTTTATAGGACCTAAAAGTCCTGTATTGCACCAAAGTGGCCAGCAGTGTTTCAAAGAAAGAGTCTGCAATTGGAACATGGGGACTGTGGAGGAGTTTTTGAGTGAGAGAGGACATGACTTAATTACAGTGAACAATCCAGACTTTGAGGCTTAGTTGACGACTCTGAAGCGTCCTTGGAGGAGAGATAAGAAGAAGAAAGAATACAGCAGTTTGCAAGAAAACAGAACTTTCCCAGGAAAGTTCTGTCTGCAAAGGAGGTTGGACTGAGCAACGTAAGAACGCGTGAACAAGGAGCCTGAACCAACTATGTTAGGGGGTGGGTTGCATGATTATGGGAACATAACCAATTATGTGTAAGGGCTAAGCGCATGCTTTCGCTTTTGTGCTATAAATACACATGATTTGAACAATAAAGGGAGAACGATCATACTCATATTGGGATCGCGTCGTTACTCCGGATCCGTCTCCCACTCCAACAGGGACCTGGCTCCTCTTTGAAACAATTGGTATATTTAGTCAGAATAAACTTCTATGGACACATAATTATGTGATATCTGCTACTCATTGCAAGGGCACTGCTTTGATGCCCTCAGAATCAGGTAGCATCTACCTATCATGAACACTATAGGTAACAAAAATGCTCCAGACAAACATACTATACACATTTATGTACTCTTGAATTTTATATTTGTAAAAAAGGAACTGCTTGTGTGGCAGCCAGTTAATATAAATCATTTTAAATCACGCGTTCAGACCACACATAAATACATTAAGCTTTCTGGCTAAAGATATAGAACTGAGTGGGGATTGATAGGTCATTGTTTTGATCAGTTTGTGTTCTTAGAAGCTGAGTAGCTCAGATGTGCAGGGAAGAGACTTGGTTTTGACCAATAATCTATTCTGTGTGGCAAACACCAGTGATGGATCTGCATAATACGTGGCAATTTTGCATGGTGACTTTTACTACACTTTCATCAGTTGCAGTATTACAACACAGGAAGCTACCTTCCTTAGGCTTGCAGGTGAGATACTCACTAGGCACATGTGGATATAGACAGAATTTAGTATTTTCTGAAATCCAAACAACAATCACCTGAATATTTTGAAGTGAAAAGGCCAGCTTCTTAAAGGCTTTTTCATTATTTCCACCACTTCACAATGTAGTTACACAGAATGAGCCTATCAGTAAAATAACTTCTGACAGGACATATTTTCTACCTGTTTAGAAATCTAAGTGGCTTTTAAAACGTATGAAACAGAAACCAGAGAGAGATGTAGATTTTGTTATTCACAGATCAGACCAGCATATGTAGTATCCACTCGTCTTCCAGTAACAAGATGGTAAGATGTGTCTCCTACTCTTCCCTCCCCATGTGACTACTCAAGGACACCAGTCCTCGATTAGCGTACTTAGGTACAAATTTGTTTTATTATTCATATCCACTGATCTGAAATATGAAAACCAACGCAAATTCCAGAATTAGAGGACAAGTACCATCCACAGGAAACGGCTACCTTTGAATAGAGGGTTAGTGTACCTCAACAGAGGCCACAACTGCAACTTATTTGAAAGAAGTTGGGGCTCAAACCTGCACACTTACAGCTGAATTCCACTGAAGAAGGAGCCAAAGAGTCCGATCATGCCTAGGAATTCCACTCGACTCAGATTTCGGACGATATACTCCTCACAAACATTCGAGATGCCATATAGCGTTGCTCCGCCCAGTACCAAGAGATCTCCTATCAGTTTATTTTCACCTAGGAATAAACAGAGGAAAAATCAGAATGTCTCAAACCAACCATCTTTTGTCTAGAACCATTACAAGTTCCTTCCTACAGATTTCAGTCCTCAGTCACTAGGTTGCACATAAGTGAGTTAATAAGCAGAATGCAAATTCCGTCATTTTAACAGTTTTCATTCAATACCCCAGCAAAATCTAGCAGAGGTGAAAGGACAGCAACATCCTTGCTGTAGATAAGAGAATCTGAAAGAATAAGAAAAACTTGCAAAAAAATAGAGAAACAAAGTGGCACTCTTCAGTGACTAATCCTTTTTATTTTATTATTACTTTTTATTTTGCGGATAGAATGTGACTCAGCTACATAGAGCAGTTTGCATCTCATCTTGAAATCTAATCAGTCTAAAATATGTCCAGTATTTAGAAATGAAACCAGCAGAAAATTTCCATGTACCTGTGAAATGAGTGAAAAAATCATTACAACACCAATACTGACCTCATTCTCACATGGAGCTGTTTGACAAGAAAGAGCGGAGGAAGGATAGGGTGTAGACAAGGTGATGATAATGATAGATTTAAAAAAGAGGTTCAATTAACACAGCAGAACCTAATGCATGCAATGAACACCAAGATGCATTTTCAGTACTTCCAGGTATATATAATTACTAAAACTTTGTATTATCAAAAACTGTTTGAAATCTTTTTAAGTCTTGGAGGCTGTTATTATTGGAGGGTGGGGAGGGCTGCAGGGAGATTTGAATAAGTTCCAGCTTCACAAAGCTGCCAGACATTGTTGAAGAGCCATATTCCTGAAGGCTGGATATAATGGAATTTCCTTTGAAAAGGTTCAGTAGAAATGCTGAAGTACTAGACTGCTTTTTTTTTTTTTAAAGAAACTTTGTTTTCTTTTAAAATACCTTTTGATTTGTCTTTTGAGTTCCCACGCTCTTAAGTTTTACTATTATTGATCTGTAAACTAGACACTGAAGAAAATAAAAAGGGAAGCCAAACCTTCTGATTGATTCAAAATTATCTTTTCAACATTTTTCTTTATGGAGTTCTTTTAGTCCTTCGGTTTTCATTCCAAACTACAGTGCTGAAATTTCCAGTTAGAAGAAATTCATGAAAATATGAATGGTTACAAGAGGACAAACCAAAGGTTAATTTATCCACTATCCTGTCTCCAACACTGGCTATAAGCACCAGAAAAGTATAAAGTTGTTTAGGGACAAATAGGAATGTAAAGTTTAAAATACTCCCAATAATACCCTCTTAGACTCCCACCATTTTTCAGCTCAGAGGTTATGTGGCTTCTGTGTATTTAGCAAACATTGCTACACTTCTCTTTGACCTACTCATCCAGTCTCTCACTGAATTTGTTTTGTATGTACCTTGTTTGACAGCATATTTATATTTGACCACTTACCTTTTTAAGACTTGGTACTTATTTTCCTTTTATCCTTCTTTTGCAATTAGCCACGGAAGATGCCCTTAACTTAAAATAAGCATCAGCACTTTACAAAATCTCTTCATACCCTTGATGCATCTGATGTTCCACAGTGGCTCAAAGCATTCCTCACTGAGCTCACTCATTTGGTATTTATTACAGCTACTCACTGACACTTTAGGGATGTACTGCTGAAAAAGCTTTTCACCCTAGAGCTTGGCTGCGCTGAACTGCTGAGACAAAAATATCATACTTTTGCATCTGAGAAAAAAAGACAATTCAGATGCCAAGTGTTTTCATAGAGATGGAATGGCCCCAAGAACCTCACTGTGATGGCTCTTCTCAAAGTGCACTCATGCTCAGAGAGTGTGAACCTCAATCTTCAGGTCTTTCCCAGAACAGGAAGCAAAGATCTGGGTAGAGCACAGGTCTGCCCAGCCCAGAACCCTGCTCTGGCACTGGGCAATACACGGTGGCTGAGGAAAGCGTAAAGATATAGTGAAACACAGAGGGATTTTTACCAGCCAGTTCTCAGTAGATTACGGGTTTTCTGAAATGGAAGTTGCATTAGACCATCAAAATTAATAGATCTTGAGGGATTCTTCATTAATTTCTGTAAAGTCCATATATTTTCAGCCTACTATTAAAATAACCTCATGTTTTTAGCTTTTAAGCCTGATATCTCAAAATTATACTGGGCATCCCATAATTTTCTGGTTGTGAGAAATATTTCAGAATCACTCTGTATTGACCTTCTCTATATCATGCACCTTTATCACATTACGTCTCTTTCTTGCCTCTTCTGAAAGATGAAAAGTCCCAGTCTGTCTATAGTCTCTTTATGCTGAAGCCATTTTATGCCCTTGAACAGATTTCTCACCTTCCTCCATTGCTTCTATAGGCTTTTTTTCTGGTCATTTCTTTTTGAGATGTAGTGACTAGAGTAATACATGGTACTTGAGGTTAGTGCATCAAAACTTTATATACTTGCATTAAAATTTGGTTTCTTTCCTAATAATTCCTAGCATGCCAGTTGTCAAATGCCTTTTCCTTGCTTCCTCAAGAGGCTGGTTTGGAACTTTCCCCCACGACTGACATATCCCAATAAACATATTTTCATGGATGTAAAATTGGCATGCATCCAATGGTTTCATTGCTAAGGAAATACTATCAACTGACTAGGGGCATTCTACAAGCTTTTACTCAACTGTATTAGGTTAATACAGTCAATGGTGTTGATCATTCTTCTGAAGAAACACAAGGCATAGCTTGACAAAACACACTTTGCCTTAACAATTTTTAGTATATTTCATGTTCTCTGGAAGCAGAAGTCATACTGTCCAGAAAGGAGTTAATGTTTTGGGGACTAGTTATAGCACTACAGTGTAATATAAATAATTTACATATGAGCTATGTTCTCACATTATTGCATTTCACACTCTCACTAGGCCACTTTGCCACATTTTTACCTTAATTCCCAGAATTAAGAGGTGTTTGCCTTTGGTTTTGGCTGTAATTACTGATGATCTTAATAGCTAAAAATCAATCTCAACATGTCCACCTTAGACTAAACATACTCTCATATACTTATTAACAGGACTGAAGTGACTGGTTTTCAGAGACTGTGGTAAGCTGAAGCTGTGAAGTACTTTGACAAGTCTGGATGAAACACTTAGGCCTCTGTGTCTTGGAGCCCTGTGTATCATCGGAGAACAAGTTCCAAGGTACCTCAGGGGTATTAATTCAGGAAAGTGTCATTTTAAGGTATACTCGGCATGTAAGGTGATAGAGCACAAAGTACTTGATAGTAATTGCTTTTCCCATTGAGTAATGTGCAAAACATCAGCCAGGAGACAATAAAAAAGGTAAACTACCATATATTTATTGAAAGTTGAGAGCATGCTTGCACATTATACCCAATTCCTGCACATAGTTTGGAAAATACCTATTAATCTCTCGATAAAGCATTTTAAATTCATGTTCCCTTCCTGTAAGAGCTGGCAGGCTAGACTGCTTTATGCAGCAGGTGTCTAGCAGAGCATTATGGCATTTCTAATACAGTCAACACTACAGCCAGCAACGGCATGCAGGTGGCAAGAGATCTTGTCCCCTAAAATATGAGAAAAACAGAGGAGCATACTGAGGACTAATACAGCATCATTGCTTTTGGTGTATTCCTTTAATTTTTTTGCCTAGTCCTAGGAAATATACTATAAATGGTATGGAACTCCTTAATAAAAAGTTTCAAAATTTAATTTTTTTTTTTTGCAATACTTTGTTTTATTTGTACATTTTTAATGTATAGTTTTACCCTTTTGGATAAATGAAACCAGCTGATCTATTTTACTCTGTTAAAGACAACATCATATGACATCATTTTGCCACTTAAAAAAAAAAAAGCCTCAGTCTTTCTGTGTAGCAATAAGCATGGACACAGTTTTTCATTTGTAGGTCCAAATTAAAAGGCAATAATGCATGTCAACAGATTTTTCTGGACAAAATTACCTAACAGCTATACCCATGCCTTAAAAATGAATATGACAAGTATCTAATTATTCCAATTGGATGGCAAAGTGTTGGTGCTCTTCAATCTGTTCCCTGTTTGCTGAGGTCCACTGCCCTACGTGCTTCCGCTGATCCAAAACTCACCTGCCTTAGCACGTTACTCTCAAGATTACTGGGACACAGGATGTCTCCTCTGGAACACAGGGTTAAAATCCCAGTCCCTCTGAAATTAGTCATTCCCAATGCAGCTTTGGCTAGCTGATTTCATAGCACAGAGTGTATTCTTTCCTTTTTAGCTGGGGCAGGGATACTTCTGGAGGAGGTCAATAAACTAAAAGTCTCTTTTTAGGATAAAGGACAGGAATAAATGGGGGCAGGGAGATACGGTGAGTACTGACACAAACTCCCTTGTTTTATTTAGTAGCATCCTGGCAAACGCAGTTCTTACAGCGCTTGCATTTGTATTCAGAAAGCTGAGTCAAGAATTTTAAATCCCAATGTATTATGCTCAGCTCACAATTCAGTGCTTTTAATTAAGAATGAAAACTGTGCCTAATTGACAATCTTTGAAAAGAATTTCCAGCCTTCCCACATCATTTGGGTTGGCACTAGAGAAATCAATGTGACAGAGGAAGATGATCGATGAAATCTAACTCTGTCTAGCCTGCTTTAATAGCTACATACACATTACTCATATGATGTTGCACATAAAAAAAAGAACATTTTACACACAAGAAGGTTCTTTTCAACAGTTATGCAGGCAAATCCCAAACCTTTACCCTGAGACTGTGTGCAAACCCCAACTGGTACAGTTAGTATGTAGGTTTGATGTCTTTTAGCATCTATCCAGCAACGCTGCCTCTGTACAAAAAAGGAGCAAAATTGAGAAGTAAGAGTACACAGTGGAAGTGAGAGGTGCTTATGACTCAAAAGATGTAGCCAGTTTGGAAAGGAAGCAACTGCGGTTTGCAGTCAAGCAACTAAGCCAAAACAGAATGAAACTAAAAGTATTTCTCTTGTCCCCCACAGTTTACACAGAGGATGACCTGCATTGCAGACATAGGGCCCGTGAAGTCTGTTTGCAGCAGTGCTGACTTCTAAGTGTCAACCCATTTTTGTTCTCTGTCCCTTCAGACAAAGAAGCAACTTTGAATGATGAAGTGCTTGGATCAATGAAAGCACAGGGTTTCTAGTCAATTTTCCTTTTTTTTTTTGTCCCAACCTGACATGTTCTGGTCAGTGTTTTTTTTAAACAGAGCTTGGTCATACAACCCATCCATCCTTACTCACCTGCTCCTTGCTGTCTCCCAACGAGGACATCTGCTCCTGCCATGCAGCCCATGCCTAGAATGCAGACCACAATCCCAATGAAATGTACTGCCTTGTATCGTACCATTAAGAAGAACCAGGAGAGCAGGATCACCACTGGGATGACAAAACAGTCTAGGAGCTGTCAAGAAAGAGAGGGAAAAAATCAGTTAATCAACCTGTTAACACTTGTCCCTAAAATACTAGAGTAGATTCGAGCAGAGGGGGGTATGGTTATTTAATTATTAATAGCACTTTCTACCAGACAGAAAGCGTATTCAAGTGGTTATATGATCCATCAGACAGAGGATAAGACTATTCTGCTCATGACTATTCCACGAATTCTGGAAGAGCTGTTGCTCTACAGTAATATCCAAAAGCACTGCCTTCCTCTTGGATTGCGATGCATATTTCAAATCCACAGGAAGGAAACCTGGGCCAAAGGGGAGCCACACCGCTCCATCTGGTCCTCACCTCTGGTGATTAATGGACAAAGACTGAGGGCAGTTTTCCTGCAGTCTAGACATATGCTTTAATTTAGTCATTTCAGGTCCAATTAGCAGGAATGTTCATAATGCACAAGTTGACCAGATTCATTAAATCTGGCCATATAAATCAAGGAGTTTCTGCATGCAGAACAGTTATGAAAAATCTGCCCCCTGTGGGAACTGTTAACTCCTTGGAAATACAGTCCCATACGCCTCTGAAGGAAAAAATACCCCAAAACCCAACTGAAAACCACCTTGCCTGCAGTGTAAATAATTCAGTCTTCTTGGCAATAGACGCTGGGTAAGAGCTTTCTCAACAAGGTGTTATGAAACACAATCTTTTTTTTTTTTTTTCAGAGATATCCAGCAATAAACACAGAGAACAGGTGATAAAAAAAGAAATGCATCAGACCTTTGTGAGGGGACCTTGAAATTTGCAAGTTAAAATATATTTTATAAACTACCAGTATGTCACCATGAAACAAAAATCCTGGGTAAGAAATGCCCAAAGAAACTTGACCTTAATCCCACCTTCTAAAAGGATACAGTCAATTAAGAGTCATGATTCTGTGCACTAACAATGGCATTTAACAAATTGTGAAGGGTATGCTACTGTTCAGTGCCAACTGATACAGCAGGAACCAGAGCTATATGATCACATCTTCCTAATGAAAATGTCTGGAACAACTAAAGGAGGAGATTGTGTCTATAGTTCTGAAAAATGACTCCAGATGTTGTTACCTTGATTTCAGATGATGAAATTTGTTTTTTCTTCCCTTTGGGCCTATTAGCTACTTGCTCTCTCAGCGTGATTTACCAGTAGGCACACTAAGTATTACCGAAGAATGATCACATCGCTTTTGACTGCTTTGTCTCTCCATGTGTTATTTGAAGAGAAAAATAATTTTGGATTATTTCAAGAATTTCAATGCTTAGAAAATGTTTCTTTACCTGTGAGATATCTATGCAATAAATATTAAATCTGGGGGATCAGCAAACAGAAAAAAGCCATTTTTTGGACTAAGGATAATTTTCCTGAAACTTTGTTAGAAAAACAAGAGTGTGTAGTGGAATCCCATCCATTCCAAATATTCTTCAGACACTCAGTGGCAAAAGCCTTCAGAAGAGAACCAGTTCAGCAACGAGACTATGTTGCTCTCAGGAGGCTCAAGCAGTCCCAAAGAACTGTAGAAGAGATGAGGGAAATTAGAAATGGCAAAGGTCCGTGCTAAAAGCAGTCTCTGCATTTAAAATGAGAGCTAATCATCTACAAGGCATGGTCAGTCTTCTTTACAGTGAAAACTTCCTCCAGCAGCCCTCAAAACGTTGTCCTTCACAGACTGAACACAAAAAGGCACAAAGTCTGAAAGAACTGCAGCCAGCTTCTTTTTCTGCACAGGTGTCCTGGTTTGAGGGCACCTGCTCTGACTCTGAAGAGCTTGTAATGTGTACAGTGTATAACACTCAGCAACTAGTCTTCACAAAAACATGCATACGCAAGACACCACATACATAAGACCAACTTCAGAAGCCACACTGCTGGGAGCAGCCAGTTCCTGGGGCAGGGAGGGGTGGTGAAGGACTACCAGGTGTACTCATTAAATCCTGTCAGGTGGTGCGGGTGAGGTGGCACATGGCCCTCTCCTGTCACTGGAAGGAGGGATGGGGTCCACCTAGCCAGCACAGATGGTCACTGCTGTATGGATAACATCCACTGCACACTTCTCATAAGATGTTGATTTATGCACTTTGCCAACACAGCCTTAGCAAGTAGCAGCAACAGGTGGCACATCTGAGAGAAGTTCACTCTTCCATGTAACCTATGGGATACGGACACAGCTCAACACCTCCCTTCTCAATCCACAGCTCATGTTATCATGCTTGTAGATGCTGTGTGTTCTTCATTAGCTGCACTGGCACACAGTGCACTCATCATCTCTGCTGAAGATGGAGGAAAGGTGGTACCAAACAGCAGGGGGGCAGTTACTCCTTACACTGCTGATAGCTATCCCTGAAGGTGTGAATGCCTCTATCCCATTCCCTCTCAGTGCAGCATGAACAAGTGAGCTCAACTCACAGTTTTCTGATCTCATCAGAGTTTTTCACTACTTAGTGTGGCTACAAAGAAGATGAAGGCTCTTACTTCACCAGGAGCCACATGGAGAAGATAAGGGTACAAGTTGCATTGGGGGAGGTTTCATCTCAATATAAGAAAGATATTTTTTACACTGGGAACAATCAATCATGGGAGCAACCTCCCCAGGGCTGTGGTAGAGTCCCCATCACCAGAGGTTTTCAAGATGCAATTGGACAGGGTGCTAAATGATCTCATCTAGGCTCCCTTTCCCACAAAGGTTTGGACAGATGACCTTTGGAGGTCCCTTGCAAGCTGGGCTGTTCTGTGAGTCTAACTTCACTGATAATTGGCATCAAAAAAGGTGGAGGAGAAGCTCACGTGTGCAGACATCACCTGTATCACCTAGGAAAAAGTAAACAAAATCTCTCACCAGTAAGAGCCACCTTTACCTGGCTCAGTGTACATGGCTTCCCTTCCACACTGTCCTCCTGGAGTCACCAGTAACCAGTAGGTTACACCAACTCAATTGACTTTGCACTGGGGAAGAGAAGAGGCACTCTTACACTTCACTTAAAGCTGGACATAAAACAGGACCAGTCAGAGGTACTGCACAGTCTGTCATTGCCTTCCTCATGCGATCACCTAAGATTTGAGCACGCTCTTCCCCATACATACACATACCACCTCAGAGATGACTGTGCCAAAGACAGAGCAGAAAGCCTGATGCAACAGCTAAGCACAGAGGTGTTTTAAGGAACCACTTCTTAAGTTAGACAATAAGCGTCTGCAAGAATCTTTCCAGTTCTTTTCTGTGCAAAGGTAAGTGAACCTCAACCATCACTGAACCACTTTGCAAAAATCAGGAGCTCCAGTCAATCACGCAAGCAATGTTTAAGAATAGATTTAAGAATATGAAGATGTCACCTTTCAGCCACTAACTACTGTCTCTCAAGGGACACAGAGTGACTCAGTGGGTATTTTCAACCCCTAACATCTGGAACTCTTTGCCCACCTTTGCACACAGGACATGACACTGCATGTCCATTGCAGGACAGGAGCTCTGATGAAAGCTGCTTTACTTGCTCTGGGCTAAGCACACAAAAAGAACACTTTCTTGTGAATATGAGATCTATTAGGGTGCTAATGTGATTTCAATAGTCAGTTTTGAAATTTGTTTTTACAGCATGTGTACTTCAACATGCAAATCCCCATTAACAGTCTTTTAGAGGAAGATCTTAAAAATTCCTGTCATTCCATAAATATTTAAACATACCTATGCTTTGAAGTATGTGAAGATGTGTCTTTTAAGCAGGAACATGAAGGTATGCATGAACAGAACTAGTCACAAACAAACAATGCTGACAGCAGCTGGAAAATGCCCCTTTGGGGCTGGTAGTTCAAGGTCTAATCCATAAATTGCTATTTGGAATACTGCAGCATCAATAGAGGCATTAAATTTAGACAATGTTTATTGACATTATATAGTTCTTGAATTGTGCTTAGTTTATATATATAATTAAACAATGGGTTAGACAGAAATAAATTAGGTCACTAAAATAGAAGCCATAAAATAACCTAGTGATTGCTTAACTATTTTTTCAGATATTGCTTTATATTTCATTTTTCCAGGACTAAATTTGCTCTGCCTTTATTCTTCCTTAGATAAACCTGTCTAGTAGAAGAAAATAAGCACACATATTGTACAAACGAAAGATGTGAGATTCTGGATTACCTGAACTACAATAAGGCTTCCTTTTTTGTTTGTTTTGGTTTTTTCTTTTGTTTGTTATTGGTTATATTAGAAAAATATATGTATACTTAATTGTAATTTTTCTGACTATAAAGCTGTTATAATAACAAAGATAAATTATGCTTAGCTTGAATTTCATTTATAGTACATAAATGTCATTTGTTTACTGGTATTTCCGTAAGAATAATCTTTAAATTTTTCCTTCTTTTTAATTGTGTATTCAAAAGGTACTGCCTATACCTGTCATTATCTTAAATTAATGTGTGACCTGATTTTAATCAATGTTCCTGTAAACCACAGAAGTTATCAGATATCACTAAACTAAAAGAAAACATATTTCCTATTTTGCCATGGAAAGATAATAAAACTGATGGGAGTGTATGTGGTGCAGACCTGCGGTGTCTGTCTGTGGTTTTCTTCAGTCACGGCTCTGAATTGGACTGCCTTTAGAAGGCAGCATACAAAAATATATAATCTATTGATATACCATCCTACAGGAACTCCTTTCTATCAGGAAAATTTTGTTTTGTTGTAGAGATTGAAGATTATTATTTGACTCTAAAAGATAACACACTGCATCTAAGTCTGTTGATGATACCCATTTGAAATGTACTTCCTCCAATTACTTGTTTGTTAAATTACATTGACTTTATTATACTTGTGAATCATAGACAAATATTCTCTCACTAACAGTAAATATCCAGCCTCTGATTTCACAAATTCAGCATGTGTTTGCACATCTATAGCAATAATGTTAGTCACTAGAAAGAAGAGCTGGCAAGCTTTAGAAGAAAGGTCTATAATACAGAGGGTGAACTGCTGATCTGTAGCAACATCAAAAAGAAAAAAGCTGGTCAGCAAACTCCCTATGGGAACCGCTGAGCTGAATTTTCCTTTTTAAACATTCATTGG
>VZZY01021079.1:232558-290809 GCA_013400335.1 Eurystomus gularis | reverse complement strand
CAGTTATAAGCCCTTGTTTTCACATTAGGGGTTTCTCGTTAGCACTGCCCTCCAGCAAATCTTGCGGAGAATCAGCTACATCCTCTACTCAGCCTACTCTCCAGAGCAGAGGGATCAGCAAAATCAGTGTCATATCCATCCGACATTGTATGGTCAAGTACAGGTGATGGCTGCTGAATTTCAGCATGTGACCTGGTAAGTTTAATACAACACTAAGTGCTATATCCAGTAAGAGACAGGATTCTTCTAAGGAAGAAAGGGTTTGCTGTTCATTCGAGGGATCTTTCTACTCCAGTTTTCACACTAACTTCACAATACCACACACTCTTGAGTCAACTGTACAAAAGCAGCTGAGATGTGAACCCTCACAGAGCTGGCTGCCGGCTGCCCAGGGGCACTGCCTGGCAACTACACTACCCTGTGACCGAAATCTTCTGCGGGGAAGGTGTGGATGCTGGCAGCATTTCTGATAGAGTTATCTTAAGCAATTCAAATAAAAATGAAGCATTGTTTTTACCTTTTGTGTTTCTATTCACTATTCGCTATTTCTATTCTATTCACTGTTATCTTAATCACTTTCTTGCATGGTTTTTACACAATAATTGAATTAATTTAAAAACTATTAATTTTTCCATCCAGCCAATATGCAGGGTACTCTGGGTAGAGAGACTAGTGAAAGAATCAGCTAGTGATTTAATTTGTCTAAAAAAACCCCAAGAATGTTTAATTTCCATGACATGAAAGAAACAAAAGCCAGAAGACTGCTCCCAGTCTGAAGCCTCTTTAAATCAGTATTTTCCCTACATGATGTCTATTTTTTCTTTTTGGGGCCACATGACTGATACTTCTATAACCGTTCCCATCAGTTCCTTTAATCTGTTTTGAGGGTTTTCTCTCTTTCCCTGTGGACACAGAAACTCTCTCAAAACTTTCACTAATGAAAGACCTTCACCTACATCTCACTTGCCCGCACAAACACCTGAGATGAGGATTATCACAGCTACAGCTTTATGTGTACATAGAAGGAATTCAGTGACTTCCTGAAGTTACATTAAATGAAATACCCAACTCACAGTTCCTCTGCTCTCAACTCTACATATGGATATGCTTTACCATCAACATGAGTAATCACATCTTGACTCTTTTAAAAAAAATACCTCAGGATACACCTCTTCATCCTCTCTTTTTCTCTCATTACATGCACTCCAGCTGTGCTTATGCAAGATCACTTAAATACCAGGAAGAGTCACCAACAAACTGACCACTGAAATAGCCTTTCCTTAATTGCCTTCCCCCTTTGATTTTACATACTATTGTCAGAAAAAGATCATTTTAAGACAGCAGACAGCTCTGCCAGCAGTCAC
The DNA here is from genome assembly GCA_013400335.1 of Eurystomus gularis. Taxonomy (NCBI): domain Eukaryota; kingdom Metazoa; phylum Chordata; class Aves; order Coraciiformes; family Coraciidae; genus Eurystomus; species Eurystomus gularis. The sequence continues at coordinate 289,445 of VZZY01021079.1, read as the reverse complement.
GTGTTTCTGCAGAAAAGATCTATTTTCTATTTTGCTTCTCTCTAAGTAAGATGACTGAGTATGGACTTTGAAGACCATTTTTCTCATGGTTACTTATTAGAAACTAAGCTATGCAGGGGATTAGATCCTGGCCTGGGAAAAATCATGGATGTCTCCTGCAGAAAAATCTCTGCTTTTGCATTTCACATGCAAGAATATGCAAACTGGGCACAGAACACCAAGATATCTGCTGCTGTAATGGGCACAGCTCCACTGACCTTAATTAGATTTTGCATATTTATGTTAAGTTTGGCTCAGGATGAATTTTGCCATTAGAGGTGGGAGCTCTGGATACTGAGAGCTCAGTTGACTCCAAAACCATACACAGGGACTGAGGACACTGTAGGTGCTGGTTTGTGAACCACAGGTATGTAAGACAGTTAAAAGACAGAACAGCAACTTGAAGTGCGATAATAAATCAGATGGAAGATAGACCCCTCAGACTCTCACAGTATAAACACATGGTATGCAACACTCCCACACAATGCTGATCTGCAAACCTTATTAACATTGCAGGATTCCTTCACTGCCCTGAAGCAAAACCAGGAAAGCATAATCAATCTTAATGCATAGGATGGGCGGAGGAAGGGCTGGAATTTATCTCTGGTTTTGAGATATTTCACATTAGCAGGCACTGGACAAGGTGGATCAAGAACTTCGATGTTGCACATCCTCTGCTTCTCACCTCCCAGATTTGCTTCAGAATGATTTCAAACCTTCTGCCTCAATGTACACTGAGTCCATGGGGACCAAGAACGAAGCAAAGTCTATTGCCATCCAGCACTCCTATAATAAGCACTTACTGCTGACTCCTTTCCTTTTCTGGTGGCAGTTGTTGAGGTATGAAAACTGCCAGAGGTAATTGGAAGTATGATGTACTGCTGAGCCTCACAGTGACCTAAGAGTAGCTGAGAACATCAGCATTGTAGTTTTATCATCTGTCTCCTGGTGTCTATAAATCCCAGCTTTTACTACCTTTGTTTTCATCATGCCAATCAAAGGCTTGATTGCCCAAGGAATAAATTACCAGATAAATCACTATTTGGAAACATAGTTCTCTCTTTGAGAGTGCCTTACTTCTTGTGGCATCGTATGCATATTCTATAGTACCACTATGCATTGCAGAAATAGCCCAGATTTCTATGTGATATCATAACACAGAAAAAGGATAGCATTACCTCCAGAGAGTGCAACACAGCAGTGTAATATGCAGGTGGATAGAACAGTGTATTGGAGAAAGGAGAGCTAATTAATGTGGGGACAACAGAGAAGGGAGGGGGCAGTCTGCCTCATAAGACAGCAAAGAACCAGAACACAAAGCTACCAAAGAAGGAGCAACCTGAGAGTTTGAGAAACAAATTCTGATGTCCCAAGATTGTGCTCTGAGCAACAGGTTAGTACACATAGACCAGGGATCATTAGATCTTTATGATATTTTAGATATGTATACTTTTAGGTGTGGTTTCTTGGATTGTTCTATTAAATACAGTTGCCCTTGGATTGCACTGCAGGTACCTAAAGGGTACCTTGGATTTTATCCTTAGCAATTGACTTACACCTTGCTGTCTGAAACATAAACAGTGCACTGGTTTTCAATCTAATTTTTTGTCACCTAGTTTACAAGGAAGGTCTTTTAGTTTGTTGTTTTTTTAAAAAAATGAGAATTACATGTTCCTAGGCTTCACCGTACTTTGTTTTCATCTTATGATGGAGCTGAGTGCCACATTCTCAGAGAGTAATTATAGAGTAAGTGAGGATTTAAAATACTCAGAAGCACTTCCAAAAGTAAAAGTTAGGTACTGTCTCTGATTTATGCCCATGTGTCCTCATTCACTGTGGTTCTGAAGACATACGGTGAAAGATGTATAAGAAGATTTATTAGAAAAGTATGTTCTCCCAGACCAAAACCAAAAGGGAATTTTAAAGGAAAGCATAGGAAAGATATGGGTGTGAAACAGTGGTGAAAAGTTTTTCTGGAACCATAAAGAGATGTCAGTTACAAAAAAAGATGGAGTTTAAACTAGAAACTTTGACAGTCCTAATAGTTTAAAAGTACTTAGAAAACAAAGCTGTTGACTGCTTGGAGTTTCTTGGTGAAAGTAGAACTGCAAATCAATTGCAATGAAGGCATATTTAAACTTCAGCTTTTTGCTGGGAGTAGCTTAATGTTTTTTGCCTAAAAGCACCATAAGCTTAGTACAGTAGCATGTTAGTTTTGCATGACGGAGCAGAGATATCATGTGGAAAAAAGTATATGCTGTAAAACTGATTTCCTACTGAAATGGTCCATGTACCACCACTATAAAAATACTGCAAGATTTCTCATTTACTGAAGTGACAATTTCAAAAACTCTTATATTCTCCCCATCAAACAAGCCTTAGTGTAAAGCCTGTTGAGAATAAAGTTCCCTGGAATTGACCTGAGGGGTTCAATTCTCAGTCAATGTATACATTGGCATAGCTCCCATGGCCTTCAGTTGAAACTGTGCTGTTCTCTGGTAGGTAGCAATGGTTTCTCAGGTCTCAGTTCTGAAAGGAATTGAACACTTGCTACATGCCAGCAAGCACTTATGGTCTCACAGGTAGTGCTCTTATAGGATCAAGCCTTTTGGAAGATGCTCTTGAGAGAGTGGTCCCATTTGATTCTTCAGAAATCAGATTCTATTAAAATCTTGCTTTTTTTCATCTTTTACTTTCCATTTCTTCAGTCTTCATTTCATACCATTACGCACTTTTACCAATGCTGTTTCAGGCTCAATAATCCCCTGAGCTTCTGTTTCATCTTTAAATCAAATAGGGTGTAGTTTGGCTACATTTCACAGAATGTGTCATTTGATTCAACATCTTAATGCATTACCTCTACTTGTCCCCTTCTCACCATATCTTTGGACTTGTCTACGCTTACAAGCTCATTCAGATTAAGGCATGAAATGAATTTAAAATGCAACAGGAATTCCCAGTTGCTCTGTGTATATCCAAGCAATCCAGGACAACTACGGGGAAAGAAGACACTGCATTTATTTCATTCCTGGAAAAAAACTTGATGGTATTTGTGCTTCTACTTCTTCCAAGTTACATGGGAAAGAGACCTAAACTCTGTTGTAATCTTTATGCAGAAGAGGTCTAAACTGGACATGACACTGTCTGTGCCCTGTGACAGTTCTCCATTTCTCTCTCTCTCAGTCCAAAAAGAGACCATGGCTCATTTCAGCTAATTCTCTGCCGAGACACAGGTAATGCCCTTGAACTCTCCTGCCTGCTTCCTCCTCACACTGTAGTTCTTGATCTCTTACATTAAAGCCTGTGCTCATTGCAGAGAAGTGGGAGGGTTCGCATCTTCTGGAACTGGTGTTTCATGGGCTGGGTCAGATGAAACTCTGGCACATATTTGTTGGTGGCTGTGGGAGATGACCTGGATCATCTTGCTCAGTACCTATTCCTACTTGTTATAAGTGAACATGCAAAAGAAGCACTACAGCTTTTGCTTTTCTCTTCAAGGCTTTTAGTAGTTATAAAATCAGACAGTATGAAGTTTACATGGATTTACGCTTTATACTGAGTAATCTGATTTTAAAAAGTGTTAAAAACACTATTACATTGTCTGGGCACATTATAAAGTATTCTTAAACCAAGATTCTAATGGCAGAGGCATTTGTGAATATTTAGCATAAACCTCACATTCAGATTCCTTGAACACATAGTTTTCTTCTATTTTTGCTTCTTATTCAGCTGATCAAGCTCAGTATTTTCCAATATAATTTTTCAACTATTGAAGATATATTCCTAATTAGTTTTGATTCTGCAGAACATTAACTGGTGCTTCTCTGTTTCACTGGCTCTAATGCAAACTTCAGGCAAATAAGGTGTAAAACACACTGAACACCACCTAATGTTGTCCAGCTCTTTATACATAATGTAAAAAGGGAGCAGGTTTACTTTAGGACAAGTAATAATGAAGTGTGCAATGATTTCCCAGAATAGACAATTTCCAGTCTCTTTAAAATACTTCTATTATTCACTCCCCCACTTAAATAGGAAGAAGCCTGATTCTTTTGTGTTTGTATTTAAAATATACAGGTTGAATCTTTGGAGAAATAGCTATGCTAGCTTTTGCTCACTGCACATATAATTTTTTAAGGGAGAGTAGATAGCCGCAGTTAAGCTGTTATATAACCTAACACATCTCACTGCTTGCATTAAAGTAAGACTTCTTCATCATAACTACATTCATTTCACTTAATGACAATTTCTGCACTCAGATCTAATTATGGAATCATAAAAATCCTGTATTGGGTTTGTGTGGCAAGGCTTTAGTAGCAGGGGGGCTACAGGGTGGCTTTTGTGAGAAGCTGCTCGAACCTTCCCTTATGTCCAACAGAGCCAATGCCAACTGGCTCCAAGACAGACCCAGTGCTGGCCAAGGCTGAGCCCATCAGTGACAGTGGTAGTGCCTCTGTACTAACAATTTAAGAAGGGGGAAGAAAAACCCGTCTGGGCAACTGCAGCCAGAGAGAAGGTCACAATATGTGAGAGAAACAACTTTGCAGACACCAAGGTCAGTGAAGGAGGAGAGGGAGGAGGCGCTTCAAGCACTGGAGCAGAGATTCCCCTGCAGCTCCTGGTTAAGATCATGGTGAGAAAGGTTGTCCACCTGCAGCCCGCAGAGGTTAATGGTGGAGCATATATCCACCTGCAGCTCATGGAGGACTCCATGCCAGATAAGATAGATGCCAGAAGGAGGCTGTGACCCCACAGGAAGCCCACACTGGAGCAGGCTCCTAGCAGGACTTGTGGACCCATGGAGAGAGGAGCACACACTGGAGCAGGTTTGCTGGCAGGATTTGTGGCCTAGTGGGAGACCAATGCTGGAGCAATCTGTTCCTGAAGGACTGCACCCTGTGGAAGGGACCCACACTGGAGCAGTTTGTGAAGCCCATGGAAAGGATACACATTGGAGAAATTCATGGAGGACTGTCTCCTGTGGGAGGGAACCCGTGCTGGAGCAGGGGAAGAGTGTGAGGAGTCCTGCCCCTGAGGAGGGAGGAGTGGGAGAAACAACATGTGACAAACCGACTGCAACCCTTATTCCCCATTCTTCATACCCCTGCAACTGCCTGCAGGGAGGAGGTAGAGAATTCGGGAGTAAAGTTAATCCCAGGAAGAAGGCAGGGCTGGGAGGAACGTTTTAAGATTTGGTTTTATTTCTCATCCTACTCTGATTTGGTTGGTAATAAATGAATTTTTGTAAGTCAAGTCTGTTTTGCCTGTGATGGTAACTTATGATTGATCTGCCCCTGTCCTTATCTTGAACCATGAGCCTTTCATTATATTTTCTCTCTCCTGTCCAGCTGAGAAGAAGAGTGATAGAGAAGCTTTGGTAAGCACTTGGCATCCAGCCAGGGTCAACCCACCACACAGCTTTTGCACTCAGATCTAATTATGGAATCCTAAAAGAAGTGCTTGTATTTTTTCCAAGTACAATATAAAGTAAGAAAAACATTTCAGCCCATTTGCAAATATTTTTTTAAAGGACCAAATTAAGTAGATAATGCTGAAACATGATTATGAATGGTTTAGCACAGGAAAATAAAATGAAAGCCAGTACATTTCTGTACAGTTTGGAAAATACTGAGTAATAAAAATAGTCCAATATGAAAAAAGATGTCTTATGAGACAGCATTAAGAAGCACACAGAAAACACAGGCAGCAGCTAGCTATTAGTGCACCGAAACCAATGGACATTGCACCATTGATGTCATTGGACTTCTTCTCTTACCTCATAAGGGAAAATCCTTTTAGTTCTTACCTGTACACTAGTTAGAGTGGTGTATTGATAAGCTTTGACTACCAGATAATTGGCTTCTATATCTATTATCCCCAGAATCATGTACTTCCACCATCTTCTTTTCAAAATTGCCAGCAGGTTTTCTTCTCCTGTGGTAACAAACAAGAAGAATTAAGTAAAAGAGTTAGGTTTACATGCACAAAATACTTGCCTGTCAAGAGAAATTATCTAGGAAATCTCTTGCATTCACAATATGCAGTTGAAAAGCACCATATATAAAGAGGTATTGCAAGGAGGTGAAAACTAACACACTCTATTTGTCTCACAGATATTAAAACAGCCAGCCTGGTAAAGTAATATGTGAGGGTCAGATTGTCACTTCACTTAAGATGTACACAATGTCGCTAAAAACAAGTGCAGCTTGGGCAGACTGTAAATGTGTCCTTAGTTTTTCTTTCATATATACATACACATAAAATGCTGAAGAATAGAGCAGTTTATTACTACATTTATACTTTCCATGCATACTGATAAATGTGGTATCACACATGATGCAAGAGGGTTGTGCCAGAGTGGGAGATTACCAGTATTTGCAAATATGATGGAATATTAAGAGCAGGACATTAACAGTATCACTTTGGGGCAGATTACAGAACCTGTTCCAAGGATGGTTATTACAATCCTAGAGGTTCAAAATATCAGACTTGTTTAGAGAAAGGCTGCACTGAGGCAGATTTTGCGTGACAGGTTGCTCTGCTCTCAGGATTGATTTCTGAAGTAGGCAGGTTCATTGCCTTGTATGGGAGACCAGTACTTAATTTCTACTACATGAAGACTGACAGTACAATATAATCTGAAGATCAACCCCACAGCTTTCAAAAGGTCAAAGCATTCCTCATGCTAGGCTAGGGATTATTATTGCTCTCCATTCAAAAGAAACCAACTTGTTAGTGAGGGTGGGCAAACCTGTTACTTATTTGCATTACAGTAAGCTCCAGACATGATAAGACCTCATTCTGTAAGGGCCCAGACATACTAACTGTAACTGAACACAAAATGACTGGAGGTCTTTAAGAGTTGGTAGCCTGAACAAGGATCTAAGTAGGGCTGACCTGTACTGCCAAAGTACCATAAATGGAATTTGAACTGTCTTGAAAGTTTGAAAAAACCCCCACCATTATTCTGAGATTTGTTCGTGTTGCTGCAGTCTTTCCAAGTGCCTGCAATCATCAAAATGAGTGGTGGAAAATACAGAAGAAAAGGAACAGTATTGTCAATTGCCACTAAAACTTACTCTCAGTCTTACCAATTCTCCCTCATCATTTTCCTTCATCACAAGGGTGTTCACTCTCTGGTTCAAATAGACTCAGTGATATATGGGCTGCCATCCCATCAGAAACAGAAGGCTCCCTATACCACAGGCTTATCTAAGATCTTATAAGATGCAATCACAGAAAAACAATAATTACTTCAGAAGTTGATTCAGAATTCTTAGACATTAAACCTTGGCACCACTGAGTGACTTCAATGGATAATTACCTGAACAAAACATCTGAATCATTTGACAATTGTCCATAAACAGATGTTCTCACACACACAAACTTCCAGTGGGATATTATTAGGTGACAACCAAATTATTTGCTATGGTAATAATGACACTGTGTGCAAAACTGTAAAAGCTAAAAAGCTTTCCTTCCTCTCTTCTCTTTTTCTCCTTCTCTCAGTAAGCAGAAGAGAAATAGCAGAAACAAGGTGGTGAGCAGGCTAATTATGACCACATTGGTGTATTTGTTATGATGATTTGAGCATGTAGAAAGAGGAATATTTTACATCTTTTTTTTTTAAAATACGTTTAGAGAGGCATTTTCCAAAAAGCATTTCAGATTAGATGTCTTAATTCCTACTAAAATCAGTGTAAAACTTGCAGATAATACCTTGAAAACACCAACTGAAAAACAGCAATGCAATGGAATGGCATTTCAGAGTAAATTTTCATTTTAGTTGTAAAGAGAAAGTTTTAAAAATAAAAATTGCAGTCCTTATTCCAACAGTGAAAATACCACCTGCATCTGTTCTAGTTACAGTAGGACTTTGGTGGTACCTATAAGGCAGAAAAAAGCAGCAGGCTTAAGAACTGCACTGGCATTAAGTTGCCTGAGCAAAGACGATGGACACACCTTGAGGACTCTTGGTGCCTTTGGTTTGCTAGTGCTTTCTTTCCCCAGCTTCAATTTCCAGCCACAAATGACTACTACTCAGATGTGGCCAAATTATTTAGCTTTAAAAATGAATGTATGGCCATGACTTCTGGCTAGTGGGTAAAGTCAGAGTTTCCAGAGATGGAAATTAAATCTGCTATAATTTTAACTGACTTACATGGTTCTCTCCTTTGCTTTCTCAATCCTTTCTTTGCTAATAACATAAATAAGACAAATATTTAGTAAGTGGTATTTTAGCTTTGATATACAGCTTTGAGATATTCTAAACTGCAAAAGATCAGTTTCAGCAGAGCAAAAATCAATGCTGAAATGAGTTTATGCAGGCACTGTACAATTCTGATGAACATTGGTTTAGTTTCACAGCAAGTGTCTTTGTCTTGCCCAGTGGAAAGCACGGAGATGTACAGGTCTTCAGTGTGACAGAAATAAAATAAGAGAATTTGTTCCTGGAAAAAAATCTTCTGCAGGAGCTACATCTTCCTCTGTGGAAGACACTTTGTCTTCACTTCCATTCATTTGTTGCATTTCCTGTTCCTTAGTGTGTAAGAAAGGTTGGGCTTCTGACTGGGGTCCCTCTGCCCACATTATTATCATTTATTATTGACGGATTAATTGTGTGGATCTACAAGCATTAGTAAAACTGATAGACCCCATTTGAGGGTATATCTGAGCAAAAGGCAATGCATTTTTAACATTAGTATTCTGAGGACTGTTATTTGTTTACCGCACTCTATTACTTTGACATTGTCATCATAATTGACAGAAGGGAATGCATAGCTCCTAAAGTGGGAGACTTTCTGGAGAGAAGGGCAGGATAAAGAAGATGATCACCTGCAGTGAATGTCAGTCCAATGCTATGGACAAATCAAGGAAGAGGCAGGTGGAGTCCCAGTTTTAACATGGGGCTGAAATAAAGCCAACACATTAAAATGTCACACTTTTTCAAGAGTGACCTTGTAGAAGGCAACAGTGGAAGACAGCCTGGCATGGGCTGCCAGTAGGACAGGATAAGACCTCTGAATAGCAATCATAGATGGCATCCTCAGTGAATTCAGACAAGAAGGAGAAGGGAAGTGGGAGTTAGAAAGATAAGTTGGAAGCTTTGACTTAACTTGGGATGACTAAAATGAGAAGCATAGGAAATGAAGGGATTCATTCAAAAGTCTACTTCTAGCATATAAATAAACATCACCTTTGCATAAAAACAAAGTTGGAAAAAAAAATCACACTTAATTAAAAACAAAACAAAAAGAGACAATCTGGGGGTTTTATTTCCCTTGATGACAACTCAAAGCAAACTAATGATTCAAGTCTTCTGAGTTGAAAGCATTGTAGACAAGAAGGACTGAATGTAGATGCCTACAAATGAACTAGCTGGCAAGGCATTTTTTAAGCTTTTTTCACCTAACATATTCCAGATTAATTTTTTAGGATGAGATAACCAGTGTTTTGAAAATAAACATCTCTCCCACTGAATATAAAGGGAAGAGTGATTATGTTAGATTGTGTGGTTTTGTTATTATCTCAACAGGACTGTGACTAAGGATTTCAGTCAGTCATATAAACAAATACTAAACCATAAAGTGTGCAGGTTAGCTCAAAGACAACATTTCCAGTGAGCCAAAACACACATTGATGTCAGTGAACACGTGTTTACATGAATGCACAGAGTAGTTTCATCTTCAGACACTGCCATCTTTTGAGGAGATCCCCTTTCAAAAAACAAACCCCTCACTTCTGTCAGTGGTCAAGCTTTTGAAAAGGTAAACCTTCTTATTCAATCTAATCCAACTGTAATGTAGATTTAAAAGCAAATTGCATATAAGAATGTTTTAAGATTCAGAAGTCTAACATACTGTTAATACAGAGAAATACAAACCCTCTCTTTGCCCTTTCTAGAAGGATAGGTTTAGGTTTTACATTTTTTACTAATTTTGCAGCGTGACACAGACTTGACAGGTATATATACAGAGGAGCTCTCAGTGTTTGGAAAAAAGCTACAGCTTTGCCTCTGCTGGCTCAAATTAAAAATCAACAAATAAGTTGCTTTGTAGAAGAGATGATTTTACATCATATAGTAAAGATTTACCCCTGGGGGGTTACAAAATTAAAAATAAATTAGAGAGAAAATTAAAAGAGGCTTTAGCTGTGCAGTGTCTACAAAAAATACATATATACACATGCAAATCCCTTTTCACATTCACCCACAGAGACACAGAGGTACAATTAAAAAAACCCAACAGCCATTAAGACAGCAAATTCCCAATTATGTGTGTATGGGCTTGGGACACAGGTAGAATAACAGCACTACTAGACTGGAAAATAAGCATATTGCTTCTCTTTCATTTTAATTCAGATGACAACTTGCTATTTAGATCAAGATCATCCAAGGAGGTGCGCTCTCCTTTACAGAGTTCAGCAGAAGAGATCTAAATGTGTGCAGAAGACTTGCAAGGCGGGAAGGCAGCGTGGAGAGGGAGGGCTGCCAGGCATGCTATTCCTCCCCTGCCTCTAACAGGAGTGCCAGAGTCAAATGCTACATGGCAAAGAAGCTAAAGCCTCACAGAGGATGAAGATTATACTAGAATTTACTTATTATCGCTTTCTTTGAAATAGAATCTCAGTTACAGAGCGCAACTGCAGGATAGTTGTTTCTTCCATTGTCACTCACTATAGCAAGTCTCGCAGACACTTCACCAGCATCAGTGTTGCTTCCCTACAGACTCTGCAGTCAGTCATCCAGCCCTGCCACAGGACAGGGCAAGGAGGCAGTCAAATGGGGTAATATTGTGTAGGGGTAACACAGATCTTCTCTGTATTACTGTGCCAAGAGGCTCCCAGGCCTGGACAATAAAACCTTGCTGGTTCATGGGATTTAAAGTCAGTTGTAAAGGGCTTTCAGCTCTCCACAATGCTCAAAAGAACTGTCCCTCTTCTGCATGACTTTAAATCCTCTGACCCAAAATAGTTTCTTATTTCCTCATATCTATTTGTAAGACTGACAACTACTTTATGGTAGTATTGTTGCCTAAAGGCAAAACACTGCCACTGTTTAATTACTTACATAATGGAGAAAATGTTCTCTTACAGGAATGCTCCTCCAGTCTGGCTTCACAGAACACCTTTATATACTTTGTTCACCTTATGGGTACTGCTTATAGGCCGCACTGCTTTTGTCCTATAACATATTTTCAGTAAGCCTTTTGGGAAACTAAATAACCTTAGCTCCTTTTGCCTCCTCAGAACACCTGATCTTATCCAACCTGACCTTACACAGAGCTCCCTTCAGCTTCCTCTCCCATGGTGGGAAAACTGCGTAACCCAAAGACACACGTCTGGTGTCACAGCCCCGAGTCACTGCTGCAAATGGCTCCTGTGCTCTCCAGCTGCTGGCCACATACTCCTGCCATTTACCCTGTGCTGACACTGGCACTTGTGGGGCTGCCTGATGAGGTACAGCAAAGAACTGACAGAAAACAAAGATTTTGGATTTTCAGATCAATTTTCATACTGTGTCCCAGGTCTGTGACCAAATTAACGTTAGTCCTGTTGGAGCTGAGAACGAAGTAACAGCAGAGCCAGACAAGGGACAAATATCCTCTTCTCTGACATGGGCTGAATTGTGCATGAAGTACTTAGACTTGCTATTTCCTGTTAGAGATTTTGCAGATCAGTCTGGTTCAACCCTGGATGTGAATGTAAATAATAGCTGAAGTCAGATCTAGGAATTTGAACATATATTTCCATAAAACATGAAAGGATTAATTTCTGATGCCTTGATTTTGATCCAGCCTAAGCTCTGTGGTTAGATCTGATAATCTTCAGATGTCTTCATGACATTACTGGTCATATAATTTACTTTTAAGAGTAAATTACAACTAAAACTGCAACAATGAAGTAGTTGGCAAGTTCGCTGATGCTTCAGTTTCTTTCTACCTGCTCGCCCACCAGATGACATACAGGTTTTCCCTTGGTGGCAGACACAATGTTATATGTTACTGCCATGGGTTACTGCAAGACACAGAATGTGTCAAGAACAGTGTAAGACCTGAAGAGAGCTCTGAACAGTTTCAAAACACAGACCTCTAAAGTCCCAGCCCTTTAATATGTCAAGATAAAAAACACTGTTATATTTCTAGCACACAAATTTGTCATTTAATTTGTTTCATCTTTCAGCCTAAACTTAGGTAAGCACCTTTCCTGAAATGGTACCATGTCCTGGGAGAAGTACTTGCACCTCTGTAGTGCAGATGTACATGAGCACGCCGTGAAGCTGGAGCCTTCCCTCAAACCTGAGATGTGTCCTTACATCTTCATGAATTAAACTTTCAAAGTTGATTTCTCAGTACTCTCAGATTTAAGTTACCTCTGAACTAACACTGTAGTCTGCCAGCTTTTGGAGTTGAATCTGGCTCATTCTCATACAGAACTACAGCTGGACTAGATCATTGTAGGTCCCTTCCAATNCTCCCTTCCCCTCCCCACTCCTCTCTCCTCTCTCCTCTCTTCCTCTGTAAGCTCTGCAGTCAAGCCCTTTTTGCATTTTTTATTCTGTTAATCTAGTATAAAGCTACTTAGAGCTTAGAGCACTGCAAAGAAAGGTTTTCAGAAGGAAAAAAAAAATCTCATTTTAAAATTTACCAGAGTGTTAGTGAAATTAAAGAGATCTGCATATATCTTTGTATATAATTTATAAATGTGTAATTTGCATGAATCATTTATTCTCCTGGATAATCTTGGGCATGTTAATCACATTCACAAGACTTACTTAAAGGCAAATAATCTTAAAAGAACTAATGTTCATTGTTTAAGGCAGAGGAATCAGGGTGCATAAGCTTTCTTTTTTTTTCCCCTTTCATCAACTTTTTACAAAAAGTTGGTCCAGCCACCTACCCACACTGTGACATATTTCCCCCAGCAAACAGATATGAATAATGAATAACCCACTTGTTATTCGTGATTCCTATGAAGTTTGTTCCCCCAAAGCATGAGATTTGCCTGATATAGTCAAATAAAAAAGATACAATGCAAATTGTCATTACTATTAACCACCCATAGTTCAAGCAGGTCCAACTGAAGTTGAATTTCTAGCCTTGTCTTTAGAAGACAATAAGAAAAGAATAAGGAAGTCATGGAGTGTGCATGGTTCTCTGTTCCCCATCAATAATGTGTAAATTATTAAATCTATTCTGACACAGATAGAATGCAAAGATATTAATACCTACAGGTTAATTGTGAATAGGTAACTGAGCAGAAGCGAGAAAACCTAACATCGCTTCCAGTAAGTATAGGCTTGGAGGTAAACTGGTAAACTTGCTATTTATTACACACCAGAGTCTGGACTCTGCATCTTCTTAGGCACCAGATCATTCAACATGAGACATAAATCCAAATCACTAAGAGATCAGGTGATATTGGTTCTGGGGTTCACCAAACTACTACCTAGTAGCAGGTGATGGTATGAAATACGAGCAAGGACTGTATACAACATGTGGTAAGCATGAAGGAGAATATGCTTTTTACACGCTATGAAAGATATCTATTAAGAAAGAAATCTATGTGCTGATGACTACTGAGGATAGGACCATTAAGAGGAAAAAGGATATTGGTAAATGACTGAAAATGGGAGTGTTGTCTTCTGCAGTATGAACACTAAGGGCACATACACACTCCGGCACTGTGACAGTTCTCGCTACTTCAGCAACAACTAAACTAACATTTTAAAAGGCATTTTAAAGTAGAATAAGATGGGAAGCTGATGCTGAAGAAGCACTGCTGGCAGAATTAAAACTTCACTGAAGTCAATAGTGTTAACCAAAAATATATAAAATCCTAACACCCAGCACTATTTCATGTCATTGTCCTGGGCCAAAGGGAGAGCTGGAGAGTTCAGAATACATTAGGGCTGGATAGTTCAAGATAAAAATGGCTTTACAGATGTTCCATGATCTTTAGAAGTATTTCAGTATTCTTCTGTGTTAAAAGGCTGCAAACGTGCTCTCAGTCCTCGTGGAGTATCTATTTGAGGTAGCAGCTGTGGGAAAAGCTAGCAGAGCTATTCCCCTTCCGGGACTTCCCTCACATCACTGTTGGTGAACTGGAATAAGGTTTGCTAAACTTCCAAATTAAATATTAAATATAATCCCTGAAGGAATATAGAGGCTCTGGAAATGTGTCACCATCACTGGTTATAGCAAAAGCTTCACATCAGAACAAGCACATATTATGCAAGAAACGCCACTAATTACACATGAAGCAGAAAGTGTAGGAGCTGCTACTTCATTAAAGCAATTGTGGGCAGGTTCAGGACACCTCTTGTCTCCAAGGTGACCAGCAGCAGAGGCTCAGAAGTATGCAAGACACACCAACCCATTGTGGCTCCTTCATTGTTGGCCACAGCATGAGCACCTTGTTTTATGCATTGCAGTAATTCCAAAAGGCATGAGTAAACCCAGTTAAGAACTGAGAAAATGCGGGCATGAGCACACTGAAATATGTGTAACAGCTTGCTGGTGCATTCAATAATTTGCCTCTTTCATGATACTTTCAGGAGCCATACACACCAGAAAACTCAGTGTTGCATCTATAATGATCAAAAATACTTTAACACTACCCTGTTTATATTCTTTGCAGCATGACTACTGATGTATGTTACTAAAAGCATAAAGTATCACTGAACCATGCTAATTAATTGGCATAAGGCATCACATAGTTATCGTGTTGACTAGACTTTTATATGAAATGCTGAAAAAACTGGCTATTTGTTATCACATAATCCTGAATGAGTTACTCAGAGTGACCATTAAGATTAGAAATCAAACCAGATATTTTTTTAGATGATGAGTTGTTTAGAGCAGGTGATATTTTGTGGCATACCTGTTGTGTACCTAAAACAATAGGGTCTTAACGTGACCTTTGGAAATTCAGCAATATTAGCATCAGATAAATAAGTCAGCATTAAACATGCATATATCTGCATAAAGGAGCAAGCAATCTGGGAGACAACAGGAATGATGGTGAGCAGCCGTCCATCTTGTGTAGTGCTGCAGCACTGCAGCATTTCTGATGAGAAAAATACAACTTTTCCATGATTCAGGCTCTGTAACAAGACAACTTATAGGTTTATGAAGCACATCTAGCATGTGTATAGTCAGAGTAGCACATTTTCGTGTATTTTTTGCCAACTTTCACAAGTATAGTTGTCAAGACTAGCATAGAAGTGCAGTCATATCCAAAGAGGTGGAGAGCTGTGCAAGCTGATGCAATACAGTTCAGACATTGTTTTGCTCTAGACAGAACATTAAATGTTAATTAAATGCTCACCGTGTACCAGCTTAGCTTCAGTAAATTGGTCAAAGCAGCTTTGTAGCAGAGACTGAACCTCACCTGGTCTTGTCTTTGAGCAAAATAATGGCTGGCATACAAAGTGATAACCAAGATCTACAGATAAAGGAAATTTTGTCTCCCTGCCTAGTGTAGCCTTAAGCTAGTCTATGAAGTCTAAAAATACAGAATCTAATTATTGTAGCTGTGCAACTGCAATAATGAGGAGATTAAGGGTGGGATCGATAAACAGTTAGATGCTATAATAGCAAGCTGGAGGTCTGAAATCCTCCAAAAGTCTGGCAAAAATTACCTGCAATGGGATGTACAAACTCAGAGATATTCAGTCAGTGCTATTATAAGCTGAATTGTGCACCTTGTGCTGCTGATGACTGGAGATTGTATACACATGCTGAAGGTATCGAAAAGGTAACTAACTGAAGATAACATGCCATGGTAGAAGGTGATACACAATAAAAGTATGAAAGAGAAATCTAGGATCTCATCAAATACATACACTAAAATGTTGTAGTTTGGACCCTCAGGTATCATGTAGCAGGAGAGCTAATGTCACTGTGCTGCTGCTTAATCAGTGAAAGACTAGTATTACACTTGCTACTTGCTATAGTACTGTAATAAAAGAAACTCCAGTAATTTATCCACTATGAAACTGAACTGTGCATCTTGGAAAACCCAAGTGTGGTTTTAGGAAGAGCTGGTGCTAGGGGAAGAATCTGGAGCCAGCATATAAACAGGTGCTTTCCAGAACAGTGGTTTGATGTCCATTGGTGTCCAGACCCATGAAAGCTGGGAGTCCTGGGAGGGCAAGAAGAGATCCGTGGGGGAGGCAGCTGCTGAAAGAAGCAGCCAATACCCTCATTTTGGCTTCAGGATAAATGCAAGTATATTACAATGATGTATTAAGATCCCTCCTGAAATAATACTTGGTGCTTGTCATATTTGAAACTTTCAGTCATTTTCTGTAAACTCCCCTGTAATGCATGGCACTGAATCATACGGTGCTCAGCAGGGCACACTGAAAGTTAAATGTTTCCTACTCCCTAGCAAGAACTCAAGAGAACATGTATCTGAAATAACTGCTGAGAGGTACACAAACTTGACACAGCAGCTGTGAGGAGTGACAACTTGTCTCTTGATCCTAGCTGATTGCCACAAAGCTCAAAAAATCCCCAGCAATAAAAAAGCAGTGATACTCACAACAAGCAACCTTGTTATAGAAAAGTGTTTCCTTTGCATGGATCCTGATTTATAAGCAAATTGCTGAATATCTCACTGGCACTTATCATGTTGCCTGTGTTTTAACAGTAATTGAGACTGTAGCCATTCTGCAACACTGAGAAATAACACCTAATTAGAAATATGTTTAAGTTGATTTTTAGGAGAGGAAATACTAATGTGTTAGGAAGCTATTTTGGCTGATAACTGCAGCATGAATTTCTATAATGTGAAACTTCAGGGTTAAAGTAGGAAGAACTTGCATCACATGCAATTAACATGCAAGCAGAAATTCCATCAACTGATGAGGTATCCAACCATTAATGCCTGAACTGCATGAAATAGTTGTGATACAATCACAACTACAGGATGCCTCCTTACAGCTGGTTAGTAATACCAACAAAACTTTTACCATCTTGCCATCTATCATTTTCTTTAGGTGCACATCTTCCTTTGCTTACAAGCATGCATATCTGACACAGACACTATCGATATTCTTTGACAATTTCACCAAACCAGTTGTGAAAGAGTTGTTGTTTTTCCTCTTTTTTCCCTATTCCACAGTTGAAGCCCAGGGGCAGTTAAGTCATGCAACAACTGTTCAGCACATGAACGAAAGGAGTCAGTGTACCTTCCTAGCACAAGATGCTGATAAAAGTGACAGCACTGAGGGCTGCAAAGCACAGAGAGAGAGCATTTTTGGTATTTTATATATGGGAGTGTTGTACCGATGCTTCCAATACTGAACAATGCATCAGCACAAGGCCCCAAGAGGAGGAAACCATCCCAAAAATAGAGGTCACCTTACCAATCCCACCTCTCACAAAACTCATCATCACAGGCAGAATGAAGGTATATCACACAAGATCAGGCAGTCAGAAAGCCTGAGCAGGCTGTCTGACCCTCTCAGAGGAGAGATGTTACCTCAGTTTCAGTGTAGAAGAGTCAAACTTCATCATAAATGCCATGATGGATAAGTACGAAATCTTGTTCGCCAGCAACAGTAAAACAGCCCCAGACTGGGAGTTTTCAGGAAATGCAGTTAATATAATAATTCCCATAAAACACTGAGTGGCATCAAGCATCAAGAAAATCTTCTGGTTGTTAAAAAAAAAACAAACATTGGATGGAATTTTTTTATGGAAGGCAATTCACAGGTGATGAACCTGTATGTGAACCTGATAAGAAAAGGTGGTAATAGCTGCTGCTGATACCTGAACTATAGAAGGGAAAGAGAAAAGCTCTGTAACCCCATAAAACAAGAATGAATGCACCACAGAACACCCCATAACTGTTCCCATTCTTTGATACTTAAATATACATTCATAGTTCTTTCAAATTATGACCTTGATTTTCTGCAGCCTTGTGCCAAGTGAGTGCAATCTGAGTGAGGGTGAGTTACACCTCCTTTGTCCAATGTGGTAACAGCTCTGTGAAGTGCACAACAGCAGGGTTAGGGCTCTCTGTGATGTAGAAGCAGCACTGGGTGTCTCCAGCTTTCATTCTCTAGAGCAGATCTATAAATTGTGAAATGTATTCCTGCTGTGAAGTCTCAGCCCTTTCAGCCAACTTTACCAACAGTAAGACAAACTATGTAATGCAAGCACAGGTTTCAGGTGAACTTTATGCAGGGCAGCACAGGTGAATTAGATCGTTTGGGATGTTCGCACAGTTGTGAGTTTCTAGTTGCAAGCATCAGGCTGAGCTCCTTTAGTGAGAAACTCCCAAGAGGCAATTAATATTTGATGGTGTAAAATTAAGCATGCCAGACAGCTGGCAAAGGAAGAGAAAGAGAATGAAGGTAGCACTTGAACATAACCATGCTGCTTGGACATTTGCATTCACCTGTTAAAACCATACATGCAGTACCTGCATAGAAAGTGGTGCTTAGCTATTTTGCTAGTGGTGACATTAGGCTTCTGCAAGAAGTAGAAGGCCTTATAAAGATCTGTGAGCCACCATGATTTATAGGCTGACCATGAGATCTCTATCAAGCCCAAGTGAGTATTGTAGCTGACTATAGCCATGAGTGCACTAGTAGGAGTTGAAAAAGCCCTTCTTTTTATTTTGTTTTCTTGGTCTCCATTTCTCTCTCTAACTCTCAAGATTGTCATGAAACACCATGGACAGCTTTTCCATGATCTTATGGGATAGATCAACTTACTGTTATGTTCTTTACCATCTTCCATGCATATGCAATAACACACACATAGCTGCAGTAATTTCAGCCTGGCAATGTTCAGCATTTGCATAAAAAAATCTTTGCTACTCCTAAGTAAGCTAGAAGACAACTCCAATAGGAGTATTGAAGCCTGTTTATGGGGTTAATAACAATTTGTTTTGGTTTTAGGCATATAGATTTAGCTTTGTTTTCTACATAGGAATAAGTAACAAACCATTTTTCGTTAAAAAAAATGAAACCATCAGGGCTGTCTTGTGTTGTGACAGCAAAAGACTACAGAGCTCTCCTGACAACCCCTATTTTTCTGTCCCTTGTTATGCCTTGCTGTAATTAATGTTGCTGAAGAGGAATGCATAATATTTGGGCATAAAAACACACAAATCCTCCTTTAGGAGATGATGTTACTTTGGATAGAATGAGTCAGTATAGTTAATCTACATTAGGGCCAAGGTACTGTACAATTACATAACTCACCTTTACATTTGTATCCAACACACCCACTACAGATATCATCCTGGAAAAATAACTTTAAACAAACAAACAAACAAAATCCTCCAATACGTTGGTCCAGGAAGGCATACCCTAACAGGTAAGCAAGCTGTACAAAAACATGCATATCACAACCATACCTGCTTGGATTCATGCCCTGGCACTTACACACCACAAAACCAATACCATGGGCAGATAGTCTCTTGTGCACTAGTTTAGTCAATATATTCAACTATATAGGCTCATCTACTGCTAAGTTCTGAGTTTCTCAAATGCGCAAGATTCATAATAATTCAGGTCTGCTGTGATCTGTCTTACACACCTCCTCTGAAAAATTCTTGCTTTAAAATAAATGATTGCATTTATAATTGCTTACCAGTTTACATAATTTGCAAATAGGGAAAGCTGAAAAAATCTTCCTGGGATTCAGACTTCTGCATCACTTTCACTAGTCAAAAGGCAATAACATTTGCTTAGGCAGAATGAGATTTTTTTAAGGAAAATTGAATAGTATCTCCAGTGAGGAGAAAATGTAAAAATTTTTGCATTACACAGAATCACAGAATTGCCATGGTTGGAAAAGACCTTTAATTATCAAGCCCCATTGTTATCTATCTCTACTAGGCCCACTTCTACACAATATCCTTGAGCGCTATATCTAGACAGCTTTTAGATACATCCAGGGCTGGCGATTCAATCACTTCCCTGGGCAGCCTGTTCCAGTAGAATTCTCATATATTTGTTTTGCAAGTTTGACATTTCATTTTTATTTTTAGTTAATTGATTTTTCAAGGTTTTATTATTTACATACTTTCTAATAATTTTATAGAAGGTTAGGAGAAGCAATGTGAACTGATGGACTCATGGTCTGATATTTGTGATACGCAATCTATTGATACAATAGTTAAAATAGTATTTTTACCACATGTTTTTTTTTTTAGTAGATCACAGAATAGAGACACTTTGATTCTGAAAAGAAGATAAGATTTCCTTAAGAGGTATCAACATAAACTAAAATGGAATAAAATTGCAAATAATCATTAGTCACAATGTATGGAGTATATTCTGACATGTGGCTTTACATTCTTAGCTCTTGCTTCAAACCTTCTGCCTTACAGCACACAGTGTTCTGTCAGAAGAAAGGGCTAAGGCAGGTGGCTTCCCCAGGGCAGGAAGGCTATCATTCACAACATTACTTTTTAGCATCTTACTCTGTGATAGCATACAGATCTTTACCTATTGCAAGTATAGTGTTATGGAAAGAATTAAGACTAAATATTAGAAAGGGCCCTCTTTCGAAAGATTTTCATACCAACAGGCCTGTAACAACTCTTGCAATCAGAGTATCTTATGAGCTGGAAACACACGTGCAGATGTTTCCAGCTGTTGGCTTCATTTGCATTCTGGAAAATTCCAACATCCAAATGCAAAATATCCCCCCAAATAATTAAGCTCTCTGCCTTTTTCTGCTGCTTACCTCACATACTACTCTCCTTCGTTGTACTTTTTTCCCTACATGCCCATTGCAGCTTTACCTTTGCTTTTCCAAGCTAGTTTGCTAGATTCAAATACACGTCTTCCATATTCACACATGTGCTGTTGTGGTCAGTGTGAAGCTATTCAGTCTAGCACTTTCCACCACACCACCATTAGACTCTGTTCGGCAAGTGACACCAGCCTCAAGACAGACATTTTGTCTTCTGTGTCAGGAGCTGGCACATGGCTTTATGGTCACACTCACAAACCTGGCAGATTTACCTGTCTCCGAGAGAAAAGAGCAGGGCCAGCTGTGTCTAGCTTCTGCAAGAAAAGCAGAATCTCCCCATGCTTCTGAAAGGGGAAAGCAGCCACTGAGCTTCCTGTTCAAGGGACTAAAAGCAATGAATACCTCCTGTTCTGGTGCATACTGCATATGCACATGGCTTCATGCAAATATTTATTTTCCTCCTAGTCCCCTTTAGAATAATTTCAAATTGGATTGTTTTTTCCTCCCACAGAAGATAGCAGGAATTATGCTGAGCACTAGTTGGCATTAGCAGTAACTACAGATTAAGACCTGTGTGATGTGATGGCTCATTTGATCCACTACACACTATCCATGTATGCACACAAACAAGAGAAATATGGGCATGGTTACTCATCCAAAGAAAACAAGTACAACCTGTTTCAGTTTCAGTACTTCTGTAATTCTAACTCTCTGGTATAGTATTGGAGTTGCTTAGTTTATGCTTCTGCCTTTTCCTCTCAAGACTAGCTACAACAGAGATGTCTCCTCTCCTGTCTGGTGTTCATCTGCAGTTGCTAGACAGGGAGGAGCACCCACCTGTGTGCACACACGTATGAGTCAGCACAAACATACTTCTGGTGAAGGAGCTCCTCACACACATAATGGCAAGGGTTTCATCACGTTTGGTCCTTTTCTATCCTTCTGCAACAACACTCATTCCTACAACATGTGTTTGTGCAGCCCAGAAGAAGCCGAGGAGTGCAGCAACAGACCAAACTCCATACCCTTTACTCCCCCAGGGCTCTTGCAGCTGCCACTCCTTCCTGTATCTCTCTTCTTGTCACACAGCTGATCCTCTCTCCTCTGCTTCTTGACAAGAATTCAGGGCCCTGTCCAAAAATTTTTGGAAAAATAAAGTTTTCCAGACAGCAGGGATCAAATGACTCAGCTACTCACAAAAAGCTCTGACTAACTCTATCACCCCTATCTTCCTCATCAGTGTTGCTTGTCAAGGGTTAGGGCTGGGCCATCCACTAGACAAATGATAAGACAGTCTCCATTAACCCCTCTCCCTTCCCAAAGGGAAGAGAAAGGAAATAAGAGAGACTTACAGATTTGAAATCTAAAACAGTTTTAATGAAACAATAACAATACAATGAAATATATACAAATATACACAAAATCAACACTGAATCCAGCCCCCTTGATGGCAATTCTGTCACAGTCACCACTGATGCTGTGGAGCAGGCACTGGGGAAGTCCCAGGCTGGGCTCAGTGTCAGATTGGAACCAGATTCAGGAGCTGGATTCTGGAACTGGATTCAGGAACACATGGATTGGGATCAAAGGCAGAATGGACAGAGTCCTCCTCAGACACTGGCCATTCAAGACGAGAGCCTGACCATCACGATTGCTCAGCTTTATACTGAATATGATGTATATGGGATGGAATACCTCGCTGGTCAGTTTAGGGTCATCTGTCCTGTCTGCTCTTCCCCGCAGGTATGACCTCTTATTTTGCAGCACCCCAATGTGATGCGCAAGATTTAGCAGTGACCTTGGTCTCCATAGGAGCAAGTATAAGCAAAAGCCTTTCTGCACACCAATCCTCGGTAGTAACTGTAAACATCAAATGTTATCACTGCTAAAAGCAGCCAGTGTCTG
Source organism: Eurystomus gularis (assembly GCA_013400335.1). Classification (NCBI taxonomy): domain Eukaryota; kingdom Metazoa; phylum Chordata; class Aves; order Coraciiformes; family Coraciidae; genus Eurystomus; species Eurystomus gularis. Next base: position 266,781 of record VZZY01021079.1, on the reverse strand, counting down.
AAAAAATATGCCATTAACTTCAGAAAGTGCAGTTACTTAGAAGAGACTTAACTGAAAAGTAAAATCAGCGAACAGAATTGTTCTGTTCTAGCTCAAACTGGGTCACTGCTGCTCCTCAAAGCCAGAGAAAGATACTCTCAGCCCAAGCAAGAAACTCAACATAAAAATCAGGACTTTGGTACGTCATTTTAAGAGCAACTTTACAGATACAAGTATTTACACTTACTGACTGCAAAATACTGCTAGGTGTTTAAAGATCAAGATACTGGACCGGACAATAGCCCTTCCACTGCAAGCCTGTCTCTCCTTTGTGTGCAGAAGAGAAAATCTAAGTTGAAAAAGAAACTGCAAGACTAAGGACTTGCAGCTGGGACAGGAGCCGGGAGCATCAAAGGGGTAGAAAGCTCCTGCATAACCACGGGAGTACCCAAAAGCTAACCCAGCATGCCTTCGGTATTTTTATTCTTTACATTTCTACTTCAGTAAAAGATAGTGGGTTTTTTCTTTTCCCTTAATTGCTGGTTCATTCTGTAGCATGAAAACCTGGAAAACTGGGGTTTCACACACAATCTTTATTTAGATGGGAGTGAAAAGAGGTGAAGGATAGTGCCTGTCATCTGAAAGGTGACTGGAGTTGTACTTATACAGAGAGAATTGAAGAAATACATTTTAAACATCACAGCATATTAATGCCACTACCTTCAGCTGAACCACACTATAACTTCATCGTATTAGGTTGTCCTGGCTCGGACAGGACAGGGTTAATTTGGTTAATTAAAAGTTCCGGTTCCCGGGGAGGGGGGATGACGACTCTCGGTGTCTGAAAACAGTAGTTTTGGGGAACAATGGCCAGTAAACTGTATTATATTTCTTTTTTATTGTTAAATGGCTGCAGGGCATGACGTAGATGGTATAGAATAGGGGTGGATAATGTCCTGGTTCGGACAGGACAGGGTTAATTTGGTGCAGCCAGGCTATTCTATACCATGCTGACAGAGTTCCGGTTCGGGGTTGGGGGGGGGAGCATCTCTTTGTCTATGCAGTATCGCTTATTTGTAGATTTCTTTCTTACTGTTGTTATTGCTGTTGTTACTGTGATTGTTTCTTATGTGTCACTGTATTAAACCCTCCTTATCTCAACTCAAAAAGGCACTTTGAAACTCTCTTCTCTGTCCACGGTGGGAGGGGCAGCAGCAGCGACCGCGTGGCAGCCGCGTGGCTCAGGTGCCTGCAGAGACCCACCGCGGCTTTACTAAACTACCACACAGGTGAATGCAAGCTTTCCTATCCAGCTATTCCCTTTTTGCAATCATGCTTTTCTTGAGGTCAATCTGTTCATGAGAAAAATGAGCAGGGGGGAGGCTCAATTCCCAGGCTTACAGTCTAAAAAGCAAAAATTGTTCATTCTATGAGTCTGAGACACTCTGATTGAGAAAATGCATGTAGTGAAACCTCCTTCCTAGTGAATTTCTCAAGTCATCTGTCTTACAACTATTTAAAAAAAACATATTCCAATTTTCCCTTTGCTGTGGTTAGGCATCTCCTCACACAACAGCTGTCCCTGTGTAAATTTGTCCCTCCTGACTTTACAGCGGTGGCTGCCTGAAAAGGCCATCAACTGGAAGCCCTTCACTCACCCAGGGTTTTAAAATATTTTCTTCTATTTCCTACAATAGATGGAGCTTCTGATATCAGGTTGTCAGCCTAGTGTGTTCTCTGACAAGGGTTTGCTTTGCAAGTCTCTTGCTCTTCCCCCCAGCAGGTCCCACTGCTGTCCACCTGCTGGAGCTGCCTGTCTTCATGCCCCACAAAACACCTCTCCTGTCAACTCCCCCCCATACCCCTTCCCTGATTTTATTAATGAAACCTCAAAAAATTCCCTTTTCTCATATGCATGTTTAATTCCTCCTCCTTTGACAAGCAAGACAGCTCATAAGCTCTCACACTGGCATTCCCTGGACTCTTGTTTCTTATCCAACCTCCATGTCTAGCAATCCAGCATCAGGTAGAGATTGAGAAAGGGAACAAATGCCTTTCCAAATATTGCTATGCCTGCTTTATAGTTTTACCTTTAATGTACCTCCTTGACCATCAGCCTCAGCATCAAGGTGCAATTTGAATGAACTTTTGTCATTTATACACAAGCTGCCACTATAGCTTAGCTGCTCTTTAGAGGGACACAGTCAGCTCCAATCACAAGAATTGTATTTAAGGAAGGAAAAGATTGTAATGAGTGTGTTATCTTCCCTTAATAACATCTTTCAAAACTGGCAGTGATATTGCTCTAAAAATACCTTTTGTACTTCAAATTCTCATCAACTCTGTCACTCCTAAGAGCATTAGCCGAAGTGTGAGCAGTTCATCACCTCTGTTCCATTCATTTATATGCTATTGGTCTTAATGCTGGATAATGAGGGCTTATCCAGCAATACTTCACTTTTTGATCTGGTAGATTTACTATAGGCCTTATTCTTTAAAGATTTTATTTTTTTTTTGCCACTGATTGCCTTTTTTCTTGTAGATCACAGAAGCACTGTTTTTTGGATGTAAAATAGTTATAGAAACATTGATCTTTAAGTTATTAGACTTTCTCCTCCAGTTGCCTTGACCAAAAATTCCCTCTTCAATAATGAAAGGACCTTCTGTTTCCTTCAGAGGTGGGGTGAAAGCTATTGTACATCAGCAGCATTTACTGGAACACAGACATCAATCATATTTCTAACGTTTGGTCTATTATCACCTAACAAAGACAGACAGCTGTCAGCTGGACAAGAAAAGATCCCAGGTCATGTTTTCCCACTGGGATTCACACCCATGTATGGTCCAGTTTAGCAGCATGAACTCACCATGACACATGGGTCCCCTTTGAAAAATGTTCATCTGAACCCTTAGAAACATTTGTGATCTGCTTGTTGTTTACCAGCTGTCTGCAATAGGCAGGTGGGCTCATGTGTACTTAAGGCCGTTGTTTATGCTCTGGAAATTAATTTGGTAGGAAAGGACAACATTGTTTTAGGCATAGAGCTGACATTCACTTCTCCTCTCAAGATAAATAACCTAATACAGAAACACTGAGCCTGGGCAGGGGTATTAATTATTTTTACTACCATTAGTCTGCAGTGCCATTTGTGCAACCAAGAAGTGACTTCTGGCCTTCTGCAGGGCACTGTAGTAATTTGTCTGATTTTTAAGACCACAGCAACAACTAATGTCTGCTTCCCATCTTTCAAGAATGTGAGCTTTTGCAAACAGCTGCATTGGGAAGGAGTGGAGCAGAGCTGCCAGGCTTGTGTGCTGGGCAGGAAAGCAGGGACTGGTGTGAGACTGGGATTCAACAGAGCACTTAGCCATGAAGACAAGCGTATAATCAGTCAAGTATGCAGCTAACAAGAAGCCACATATTTTCAAGTATCATCTGCACCATTTTAGCCATGAATGACCTGAAGACAAAGTTTAATTAGGTACATATACCAGCAACCATGACAGTTATCATTTCTATACTACAACTTTTACCAGTTAAAGAACATTTTGCAATGCATTATTTCTTAACCAAGTAGCTCCCTAATGACCTTAACAACACTAAGTATAATACCAAGATCAATGGCAGCTAAAAACACACTTAAAACCAGGCAGAAGTGGGCCTCTACTCAGAGGCTTTCATATGCTGAAGCATTCAACACAGGGGATGCTGCCCATGACAGTAAAAGTGCATGCTCTTTTTCAGTGTGCTGTGTGCAGGACTGTGGGAATATGGATTAACAGCAAATAGTGATAATTTACCATTTGTTACTGCATTAACAAAAATCTTGTTCCTGTTTCCCTGAGACGCTCTGATGTATGCTGTGCTGCATCTGGGTAGTAGGTTACAAAGTACTTTTACCGATGCTTGGCAGACTAACTCAGGACAAAGAAAATCAAGATATTACCTTTTCTTGTTGTCCTGATACAGCTGCATATGTGTATGCATAGCACATGTTTTTGTATGCGGATAAATATGGAGTGAACGCACCCCTAACACATGACTGAGAGTTCCTCACCTTAGTGTTCTTAAACTGACACTTGTACCACAGAGATGGGGGGGAGGAAGGAACTAGGCTTTTGAAGCACCTTCATCCTCTTTCTGCATAGGCACATTTGAAGGAAACAGGAAAGTGATTTGACATTGGTTACATGCTAGAGTATAAAAGTGAATGGGGGAGAAAATTATCGAGTCTTCATGCTTGCCTTTTCTTTTACATCCAAGAATTAAAAATACATTTAGATAATTTCACATTTGGAACTGTCATGCTAAAAAAAAAGGCAAGCAAGTTGCATCTGCTAGGTCGAGCTTCTTATTGCAGAAAATCACCAAGCCGAATGTCACTTGTCTGTGTTGGTTCTCACAGAAGGCAAACCGTATGTTACATACCCGGTGTCCGTGCATTTCTGCAGCTTCTAAATAGCTGGCTTCCCTGAACTGCTGTTTGCTAGATTTTGGTTCTCTTCCAGCACTGAAAGGCAGAGGATAGGAGATGTCCTGCTGCTACTCTCCTTTCATTTAGAAAATGGAGAGGCTGTCTGTCTGCCAACCTGTCAGTGCAAATAAGACCGCTCTGCAGACCTTATCAGATGAACCCAATGTGAAAACTTTTTACATATGAATTGCTTTGCAAGGAATGCTTGACTCTTTTCAGAACAAATAAGCAAAAGAATAAAATAAAGGAAATGAAAAAGCAAAGAACCAGCACTGAAAGGTCACTTCAAAGGAACAGAAGTCCACATGGCTTCTTTCTGCTGTTCCCTTTCTTTCTTCACAGTTGGCTCCCCAGCATCTACATGCTGCTCCCCTAACTGCAGCAGGCCTAGTCACCACAAGCCTCATCAGTGTACAATTAATTACTCCTGTTAATCAAAGCTGAAAGGCTGAAGGAACTAGAGTGTCCAGAAGATTGGTAATGGAATATTGTAGTCTCATTAGTGCCAGAAGTCCACCGACAGCCTAGGTGAGCAAAGACAAGAACAGCTCATAGCTAACACATTTTTGGCAGCCTAGGCAGAATGGCTAGCTGAGGGGAGTGTCAGTCTGTAGGAGAAGTAATGCTTATTCTGGAAAATCACCAGCACTGTAAATGGTAGCCAGGACTGCTGGTTATATTAAATCAATATTGTTAGTTACATTATTAAATAATAATCTAAAAAATGGAGGGTTCTTCTGGCTCTGCCAGAGGCAGCTGGTGTAATCATACACAAATCACTGCATTTCAGCTCCTCTCAAATTCCCATCTGTAAAACAGGTAATAATATTTCTAGCCATCCACTTTTTGTAAGCTAGTGTCTCTAGGCAGGCTCCCTGGCCACCTCTGTACAGCCTCCTGGAGGTTGGCACCTCTAGAAGCCACTGAACACTACAGAGGAAGAGACATAGCATGGAAAGGTCACACAGCTTGCACTGAAGCCCTAGGGTCTCACCAGCTCTTGCTGGTTGCAAAAGGGGAACAGCTTGGGCTAGCAGAGCAAAAGGATAGATTGGAGTGCATTAGATAAATGTTTTGTCAGCTGACTCTGAAGAGCATTGTCCTTGGCTGCTGAAAAGAGCTGTTGAGATAGCCACCTACCTGTTACCAGTTCTCTTTGAAGATTCATAGAGCTGAGGGAATGGAATGCAAAGACAGGTGATAGTAACAGATTTGTCAAAACCAAACCATGTAGGACCAAGCTTATTTCTATGACTGGGAAAGAAGTGTTGCAGGAAAGAGTGAGGTACCAGGTGTCACCTGTACAGATCTCAGTGAGGCTCCTAGCAGTGTCACTGTGCCACCTCTGGCCTCAGCCAGCACCTGCTTTTGGCATTGCTGCAGGGAGGGGGCCAGAGAAGCCAGGGGAGAAGAGGAAAGGGGCTACAGCCCATGCTACACTCTCACCAGCACAGTGCACCCAGCTTCACTCACTTTGTGTTTCATGGCTTCGTTTGTTCAACAAATACAGGCCTTCATATAGATACTCTGGGTACACAGTCCAGTAAAACTACTCGAATTAGTTGAATCAAAACACTTGAAGCAAGATCAGGCCATCAGATAATTAAACTCAACAGTCACAAATATACACCCTATAATTATAATTCCAACTGCATTACCTAGCCTTTGCCAGAATAGAGTCATTCTGATTAAGAGTTAAGTGAACCAAATGGTTGAGAATTGACAGGTAATTCAGTACCTTGAAACAGACTGGTGCAACTACCCTAAACACCTGCATGAAGAGAATAGTTAATGCTGCTGAGATCCATCAGATGGTTTGTCTCTTGATAGAGAAGTCAACTTGAAATAACAGTAGGTCAAAATTAGTGAAAGCACATGTAAACATTTCTTCCAAGTGAACAGAAAGGGGTTTTGAAAGGGCTGAGAAAAAAAAGGAGAGGTAACAATTCCAAATTAAAAACAAGCACAAGAAAAAAGAAAGTGAAAGGATAAACCTCAGGAATAATTAACAGGAAAGAGCACGGATGACAAGTGGTATTAAAACATACAGAAATGCCAGCTCAGCACATGAATCCTGTTTCTAACAACATTACTTTAAGCACTCCAGAACACTAGTGAAGACTAAACTCCTGACTAAAGTTAAGCATATGCTTAAATGGCTTGCTGAATTGAGGTAAACTGATGAAATGGGATCCCAAAATATAATAACTCTAGGACAGGGAAACTTTAAGTCTAGGAAGTAATTGAGAATTCATGTTCTTTATGCTCAGATTCCTGTATCATATTCATTTTTTTCTTCCTAAGTATAATTCTGTGACAATAGAAAAATAAAAACCAGGACCATACTCAGATTCTGAAACAGCTCCCTTTCATTTAGTGAAAAGCCCCTGCCAGTCTTTCAGGTGCCAGTAATTCAAAACACTCTTCCCTGATGGACAGTAAGACATGTGAAGTGACACTGGCTCAGCAGAAGGCTATCGGGTGAGGTAGTGCCCAGCACTGGTTGCAGCATGGTGTCCTGTCCTGAGCTGTCTGACAGCTCTGCAGTACCACAGCATCGGTGCTCAGAGTCTAGTTTGCTTGGAGGGTAGGTGTGGATTTTCTTGTGCATCTCTAAAGGGCTTACTGTGTAGTAAGTAATAACAGATTCAAGTAATAACAGGAGCTTGCTAATATTGAATCTGGGGCTGTCGAGTTTCACAACTGATTGAAGTCTCTCCCCTATACTGAAGTCAAACTCTAAGCCAGATTTTAGCACTGTTACAACTTTGAAACACAAAATAGAAGGAACTGTATGTGAAGCAACCAGGCTGAGAAGTTACTGTGTAGGGAGCAAAGTCTCTCATTGCTACACAAAAAAATCAACTTCCCTTCAAAATCAGCATATAAAAGTGATTTGTGTTCCATCTAATTTTTTTTGTTTCTCTGAATGTATTGCCATTTTGTACTTTTCTATTTGATCTTCATTACCATTTTAAGGATGGCTTATTTCTTCTGGGTGTTCTATGCTAACCTGTTATACTGCATTTTACTTGGTTAATAGTTTAATAAATTCTTTAAGAGGCTGGTGATTGACACAGATCATGAGGCAGTAGGGAGAAATGCTTTCTGCAGAAGCTGTATGCTCATACTGACTTACCTGGTTGTGGGCAAACTGCCCAAGCAGAGTCAAGCTTGGGTAGGGACGGATAGCTGTAACACTACGATAATGCCTGTTGATGATGATAATTATAGTTCTCTGGGAAAGAAGCCTATGCTTTCCAGGATTTTGTGATCTCATGGTGCATTCTTAGCCATAAATTATTAAGGAGTTGTGGAGAAAGAAAATGTGAGAAAAGGAACACTGTTGATGGGATAGTATTACTTCTTTTACAATGGGCAGCCCTGTCCATTAAAATAGACTTGATGCTGAACAGAAACAAACGGGCTGTAACACAATAGTTGCCATCATGGCATCCACTGGGACTTCATAAATCTGTATATAAGAGATCTAAATCATAAAGAAGAGATTAGTTTTCATTACATCTCTCCTAACATGGTGATTTCAATGGATAATTCTTTTCTAACATGTTTGCCATAGGAATCACACAGATTTTATGTTACTTCTTTCAGCCAAGACTCTCACAAACACATATGACAAGCTGTGTACATGTTACCAGGTCCTATCTGCAGGACAGGATGAATCAGAACAAAGCTTTCAGAAATAACTATTGATGTGGGGTGCACATGCAGCATGAACACTTGCAGATGAATGAAACAAAATTTTGGCCACCAATAAAAGCAGTTGAAAAAAAAACCACCTGAGTGCAGTTTCTGAACTTCAACTGGAAAGTCTCAGTGATTAAATGACTCCATAGCAGACAGGGTCAGGCTGTTCCTAGTCCCTCTCTGAAGGAGAATGAACTTCTTTGGAGGGCCTCTTCTTTGGCCCTTCTTTGGAGGGCCTCTATAAAGGCCACATGGGAGATGGCAGAACTGACATCTCACCCTGGGTAAAGACAGCAAGAATGAGAAAGGCTGTGGTATGCCTACATTGATGTGAAGCTATGGGTCTGGTATTCCAACACATGGTGGGGACCATTAACTGGGAAAATACTTGTAACGCTGTCTTCATAGCAGGGTGACTCCTAGTGCAAAGGCTGTGGCCACGAGGATACTTCAGCAAATAGTACCTTAACCTGCTGCTGCCCAAAGAAGGCCACTTACATTGCTTTCCACCCCTGCTGTCACTCAGGGGCTGAGGCAAGACTCTCACCACTTCAGGGACACAACAGCAGCAAAGCAAGGAGAAGACATCTGTTTTCTATTGAGACAGCAGCAAGCACCAGCAGAAACACCTTCACATCAGGACATCAGCTAGCAGCCAGCCTGATTCAGCTCTGGTTTTGTGAGTGGACCTTCCTGCAGTTGCTCCATCTGTACTTGTTTGACTGCCCATTTGGCTAATCCCAGCATTGCTGTCTAGACTTTCTGCCTGGCAGTAAGGCTCTGGAGCACTGTATCGGGAAATCACTAGCTTAAAGAGATTAAAGAGAGGAACTCAGAACTAGTCTTATTTCTACTATTTACTGTATTACTTTTTTAGTTTGTCTTGGTCCTACATGTAGCTGTAACTATTTAGATACATTTATAAATACCGGTCCAGACTTCCAGCCAGCCTTTTAAGACCTAAAGGATTATTCCAACCTAATAAAATCCTCCTTTCTCTATAGAAAACGGTGACCTTCTATCTGCTCACCTGACAATAGTGATACCATAAGCCACTGTAACTGAAGTCCAAGAACAAGCCTGACACAGAGATTGGGTTTTTTGCTGCTCTCAATGAAGACAAACAACAGAACCACAGACCAGTTTTGCAGCTAAAGACTAATGTTATTTCTCCACAGGTTCTGTTCTGTTCTGCACTAGGTTTCTTTAACCTGTACTAAATTGTTCCACAGACTGACCTTTAATGGTGTCTTCCAGCTAACTGCTGCCCAGACCAAACTTGCGGTAGCAGAGCATCTCTATACTCTATGTGAGCATTTAACCAGTTCCCCAGCCCATCATGACAGGATATCATCAATTCTGGTACCCAATATCTGATAAGTTTCTAAAATTAGAGAAACCTTATAAATATCCTGCATTAAACATCAGTGCTGAGATTCAGAAAATATTGTGCAGGTTTTTTAACTTTCACCATGTCCTTGTTATTCCCAACCTGGAATGCTATGAAAAGCAATAGCCAAGTCAGTCTTCTGTGGGACTGGAGTCTTTAATTGGGACTGGGACTGATTTCCTTCCTAGCTGTTCTCAGAGGATAGAAAGCCCCAATTCAACTCTTGCTTTTCTCCAAGTGAGCCACAAAGAGAAGGGAGCCAGGCTAAACCACAATAGCTTCAATCAGCCACACATGCATGGAACAAAGGGCATTTTTTTGCTGCACAGCCAGAAGAGGAGGGGTCTGATTGGCATTCAGACTTTGCAGCATCTCACTGTGGGAGAGAGGTCTTCTGCAGTCATTACTCTCCTATGGTGCTTGTTATTGACAGCACTTTCTACTGACTCTGGCAGAGAATAAAAGTATCCCTCTCTGTAATATCATTCACTTCTCCTGCTTGCTGTTTCCCCTCTCTGTGCCTCATCCAGAGCACATGTGCAGCTGACACAGAGTGAACACGGTGACCTTCTCTGAATATGCATAAATGCTAAGCATCGTCTCTTTTTTTTTTGCTCTGCTGCCATAGATGACTGAAGCAATTGCTTGGCCAGCATTTTGCTTATGAAAGAATGCACTAGTTTGCAACTGTTAGCCCACAGATGGTCAACTTCTGAGTCTGGCATCCAGACCTCGTATTTAGTCTCACAAGTAATTTAGAAAGCATATAGTTAAAACTGATGAGACATTGATGTTCAAATAATGTGCACCTGCTTTTATTTTCTTACAACAGTTGGGAGATACGTCAATGTGCTGAGCATGGAGTAGAGGCAATGTAAGGGAAGAGAAGATTAATGTTATCAAATGATTTTTTAGAATTTAACTCTCTAGCACTTGGCAGTCAGAGTTTGCATGACTGAAGTGCACTAGATGTAAACACAGATTAACAAACAGGCTTTATTCCCACTGGAGTTATGTAGATCCAATGCTTCTGAACTTGTGTAGGTTATACACATGAAAAATGGTGATTCACTATCTCCGTTCCTTTAAAATAACAACGGAGGCTCCTTGCAATGATAAGAATAAACATAATTAATTTTTTCTCATAATTGTTTAGTGCAATGTTCTTATTTTAAAGCATTTTCTTTACTCATGAAGGTTAAAGGCTTACTGTTTAGTTTTAACAGAAATTGACTGGCATATTATTTAGACTTCAAGATCAGAATTTTCAAAATAAACATGAAAGTTATTAAAATACCAGAAGAAAGAGTACTGCAGACTATGGAGATAGTTCTTCTGAGGCTAATGATTCCTAGGAAGAAGACAAAGAAAATGGGCAGTGCAATTGTCTGATGAGTGGCTTTACACAGGATTTGCTTCAGGACCTTGTAACACAGAAATAAGATTTCAATTAATCACAGACAAAACTTTAAGAAAGCAGTAAGTCAGTGAAGTATTTGGGAATGTCACTGTACATTCATGATTCTTGCTCTGCCTTCCTTGCAGAGTTCAAATCTTTACTGCCCTCCTCCCTTTTTTATCAGAGAAATTCCTACATTTCTTGTATTCATTTTTCCATTGGCCACTGTGTCCTTGGCTATTCTAGCTGCAATAATAGTTCCAGATGACTGTAATCATCAGTGCCACTGACAAACAGAGCTGCAACAACTTCACTCTTCTTGGGTCTGTGATGCTGATTGCTTGCAACAGGTCTCCTGTAAACACCATCAAACACCCAATTCTTAGCTTATACAAACCATTGTAGCTGAATTGAGATAAGTGTTGATTTATACTAGCTAATTCATACCTGTCCTGAAGTCCTAAACACAAATTCCCTTGTAAGCAGTCAGAATAATATCAAAATTTTCCTCTGCAGAAGCTTAAAATAAAATTCTGGATTTCCATTATAGCTTGCTTGTCATTACTGTTGAATCAAAACCTTGGAGCTTTTGTAATGAGAAGGTAGTTTAACAGAATGAAACACAAGAATATCACAGCCCACAGCAGGGATGAAGGATCAGAAATCATCTCTGGCCATTATTACTGCTAATAACAGACCCATGCCCTAAAGAAATGAAAATAGATGGCTGCCCAGTATGAGAAAGCAAATGAAGCAGGCAGATGGAGAAAGAGAGGCAAAGAGCTAAAAAAAGAGGAGTATTTGTAAGGGCTAGTATCAGGAAATGGAGGTAAGGAATTGATCAGTTGAGATTTTTAGTGAGTTTTTAGCAAAGCAGCTACTATCCCACAATTAGATAAGGGAAAAAAACCCAAGTGAAAAAAACACCAGAATTTTGCCTGTTCTACTAACGGTTTAGTAAGAGGCGCCCTGGCACAGCTTTGTTCTCTTTGTTCTCAAGTGAGGATCTTGTTCTGCAACTGTGACCCCAAGGGACACCCACTGTCTCAGCGTCAGTATTCCAAGGTCCAGATTAGATGCGTGAAGTGTTACCCATCCCTTCTGAAAGACTCGGGAGCTTGGAAAAAGAAAAAACACAAGCCCCTAATAAAAAGAAATTAAAAGTAACAGAAAAACCTTCACAAATAGGAGTGTTTGTTATTGATGCTAAAAGTAATTAAAAAAATTAATAGAGAATTCACTATGTATTCTTCTGTAACCATTATACTGCCTTAGAAACCTGTGTGGCACAGCAGTCATGCAGCATTTCCTTTGCTTTGTGACAAAGACACAAAAAAATGTGTGTTAGTGTTGAGTTCTGTAAATAATCCTTGAGAAATGATAAGAAATTAAATAATTCATGTATTAGTCCATTGTTAAGTATGTAACCCCAGGGCATGTGGTGCCATCTCAGGCATGGCTGTGAAGCATGTGACTTGCAAGAACCTGCCTGTAATGTATATTTACATAGAAATGGTCTATTACAATGCAAAAGTTTAGAACTTTCCTTCAACATGCAGTTTTTGGCATCAATTAGTTTTGCTTCTATTGGAACCGCCATTAAAATCTGAACCCAAGCAATCACTTCATATTGCAAAGCTTGAAAACGTGGCTTATATGTACTCTAAAAGTTAAAATCTACCATCAGCCAAAAGGCATTTGTAATGTATTATTCTTAGAACTCAGGGCTTTTAAAATTTGTTTGATTTTTTTTTTTTTAAGGTTAGTTGCATAGTATTTGAGAAGTTAGGGCTGAAAAATATGGTACCATAAGCACAGCAGAAAAATAAATCCTATGTTTCCCCAGGCTGTAAATGAGTTATTGCACAAATTAATTATACCCTGAAATTTGTATGGGTAACAGAAATAAACAATGCCTTCCTGGAAATCATGACCTTTGGGAACACTGGGAATGATCATTATTGTATCAATAAAATTTCTGTATAGTAAGAACTTTTTCAGGGGAAATAGACTCTATTCAAACCCAAATACCTTTGAACTGAGACAAAACTAAAGTCTAGAGTTTGTTCTTCAATTCATATTTTAAAGAACTCAATGAAATATAGAGGTGAAAAAGAATTTGTATGTATATAAATAAAATTTGAAATGTAATCTAACAAACAACACAAACCAACCAGATCTCTAAAATACTTCTTCTCCTATAGAACTGCAAAAGCAATTTTGGTTTTCACCAGAAGGAAATGAAGGAGCTGCTATTTAAGGCAACACCTGCTTATATCTTCAAGTGCAATTTTTCATGTGAATTGTTTCTAGTCACAGCTGATTGCATTCAAGCACACAGAAGTAAATTAAACAGGTGAACAGAAGTAACTCAGCCTCCAAAAATCAGTATGTGCAAATTGTTCTTGTAATTAGTGCTAACTGCAAAGGAAAAAAAAAAAAGTTGGCTGAAGGTGATGTTTAAATCAAGGGTCAAGACTATTTGTTGCCTAATGAAAAAACAGTTCTTATAGGAGAAGGGTAACTGTGATTGATTCTACGATGAACGTGACTAAGCCAAACATGATGAAGCAGCTACATAAAACTAGTATTGATAAATGATCAACATAGCTTTTAATGAGAATGTTAACAAACAAATTTAAGACCTTTTTTTCCTTGCCTAAAAGGGACAGTTTTTCTCTGCTGAACCGGTGATTAATGGACTTGTCACTAGAAGATGAAGGCTGCATTTTGGTAAAGGATATGTGAAACCAGGCCTGGTCACAGTACTGGGACAGCCTTTCCTGCTTCCACACTGCAGGATCCTGCTCACATATATATCAAATAGAAGATGAAGCTTCTTCCTGATAAGAATAACCTTAGCTGATCCCAGACTTCATGTGGGAAAAAAAGTGCAAGCAACAGGAAAGGTAGAGTGATAATGAATTTGATATGGACAGCTTACCCTGCAAGGGAGGTGTCTTCTTCCCATCCTCCTACGCTGGGAAGCAGCAGATATAGCTACAAAGTTCTGGGAAACTCTTTTAATGTGAAAGCTTCTGGATTCAAACCTGGATTCAAGCCTTAAAGCCCCCTTATTGGATGCTGTTTTGCTTGTGTGATGTAACGTGCTTTATAACTCAGAATGCGAAGTACGATATTGTGCATTATTTTCTTATTATGTATCACATATATTTTATTATTATATAATTACATTATATAAATTTGCACTGCACTAACAGAAGCCAAAGTGTTTGACACCACCACTGGAACAGGCTTCTTCTGCTGGAATGGGTGCAGAGAAGGGCAACGAAGCTGGTGAGGGCTCTGGAGAGTATGTTGTATGAGGAGCACCTGAGGGAACTGGGATTGTTTAGTCTGGAGAAGAGGAGGCTGAGGGGAGACATCATTGCTCTCTACAACTACCTAAAAAGAGGTTGTAGTGAGGCTGGTGCTGGTCTCTTCTCCTGGTAACTAATGAAAGGACAGGAGGTAACAGCCTCAAGTTGTGCCAGGGGAGGTTTAGATTGGATATCAGGAAGAAGTTCTTCGCTGAAAGAGTGGTTATCCACTGGAACAAGCTGCTGAGAGAGGTGGTGGAGTCATCAACCCTGGAGGTGTTCAAAAAATGGGTAGATGTAGCACTTCAAGACATGGTCTAGGGCTCACGGAGATGTTGAGAGTAAGGTTGGACTAGATGATCCTAGAGGTCTTTTCCAACCTGAATGATTCTATGATTCTCTGTATTTCAGACATACTTGTATTTCATATCTGTTGGATTAAGACATCCTGATCTAATTTTGAATAGGGCATTTCTAGCAGCTGGCCAAACAAGCATTTTTGACATCTATTGCAAAAACAAATGCACTAACTTTTTAAGATGTTAATATTTATCTGTTAGATAAGCAACATCCCTTTGGTGTCTATGATCTAAATTTTAAATGAGGATAGCAAACTGTATTGCTTTAGCCTCAGAGAGCTTTAACTAATTGGGACAGCTGTAAATGGGAACCCCTTCACTGAACCTTATACCTAGTTGAGCCAAGGATGTCCAACGATACACTACACAGATGAACAGAAAATGCTTTTTTTCTCTATGCTCATTAAAATTCATATTATATTAAGCAGCTATTCTACAACTGAACTCCAAAAAGGAGCTACCAAACTGCAAACCATTAATAATCCTACAGGAAAGTTTCAGAATATTCTTTGTGATGCAAATATGCATGTAAGTCAATAGTAACTGTCTTCTGGAGTCTGTCCCTTCCTGTTTGTAACAGGACATATGCTTCAATTACAGCAGTTGCTTTCTTAGAATACCTGTCTGAGAAACAGATCTGGTTTTAACAAGTGTGTTGTCTTGGAAAACTTAAATGGGCTGCTCTATTTTGCTCTTCATTTCATCTCCTCTCCTTCACTACTTTTTATCTCTCAGCTTAGAGCAACTGCACCACATAACAAGCTCATGGGGAGAGCTCACTGTCTCTCTCTCAACTACGATTTGTTGACTTTTGTGTTGGAGCACACAAGGAAAATCCCCCAGAAGTCCCCCAAAAAACAGTTAGGGTATTAGCTACACTGGGAGGCCTTGAGGAGTTACAAAATATCTTAGCATGAGATCAATTTAGGGATGCTTAAGCTGTAATGCACCAAAAACTGTAGAGAAAAATAAACAATTTTAAAATATTTAACCTTCTGGAGCATGCTTCAAAATGAGAAGATTTATATCACATTTTCCAAACAGCAGAGTACTCTATGATTTCAGAATAGGCTTGTTTCTTGAGAAATGCTAAAAATTGCTTCAAAATTAAATGAACCCATGTAAAAGCCAAAAAGCAAGACTATATTAAACTTGGAAACAGCAGGGGAATTAACCCTTCATTCAGCACAGAACCAATACTTCATAAGAGGTAGGAAACCTTAGGTAATAGAGATGGAGGCCAAAAGTTGATCTTTAGACAAGCTGTCAAACAAAATCTCATTAAATCCACACGCACCTGAAGCACAGAAAGAGCTTGAACAGTAGGCATCACAGCAGAGGAAGAAATAGTACTAAATGCAAGCATCCAGCAAATGCACCAAAGTTAAAAGTTCAACTTTCCCTTGCAAATTCAGCTGTGTTAATACTGATCATGATGTGTTCAGAAGAGTAGTAGCATTACAGACAGATATATTTGTGTTTTGAATCTGGCTTTCTGATTTTTTTGATGCAAGTAGCGAATCATGACTGAAGAGATGATGTTTTTAAGAAACAGGTACCACTAGTTTCAAATACCCAAACAAAATTAAACAAGATTAGGAAGTGCTGAAAGGCCCTCAAGAATACAGGATACCAGGCATGAGTGTTATGAAAGCATTTATGCAACTAAGCAATAAACTTGAAAGTCAGAAATCTAACACATAGTGACTAAGTTCTTTGATATTAATATTTATCATAACCTTGTGCAAAATACTGTAAAGATGGTGCTATTAAATATAACAGAAATTGAATTCTCACACAGAGCTGTGTTTTTTTTCTGGGAGATTTAGAAGCAGTTCTGAGGGGCCTATGTTGGAAACCACTAAATAAATAGCTAAAGATGAAAGTCAACTGCTTGTTTCTTCGGACAGTCCCTGCTTCCTAAGTTGCCCTGAATAAAAGCTTTAAGAAAGTTCTCATTGAAATTTCCAGGGAACTAGTAAGAACTAGTAAGAACTGGGCTGTTAGTGGCAAATATAGCTTTAGCTCAGAAGGATTAAACAAAGAAAAATATTAGAAATTGCCCAGATTTTGAGACAGTCTCCTCAATGTAGGTAAATTAAATTTACTGCCTAAACTGAGTTTTGTGCTTTAAGCTGTCTCACTGTGAGCTATGGAGAAGAGCAGAAAAGACCCTGGTGCTTAGGGAGGCTCCACAGGAGCTCACTTTGGCTGTTTTATTTCCACCCCTTGGATAAAAGCGACCTCATGGTAGACCAGCCTTAGATACAGCCAGAAGCCATCCAGCTCCCAGGGAGCAGGGGACCTTCATTTCCTTGCACCAGGGGACCTTCATTTCCTTGCACCTTCCTAGGGTAAGACAGCTCTTGTCCCTGGGGTAGGGATGCAGAGAGCAGCCCTGCCCTTACCGGGGGCTGCTACTGCCTGAACTGCAGCAGGGTTGCCGTAATAGATTGGGTCATTTTCTGTCTCTCACCTTTTGCTTTGTTTAAAACATGCTTTTAATTGCCTTTCAAATTGAATCATCAGTAGTGACTTCTTTTTCCTCCCTAAAGTATTTAGATTATTAATGTGGGAAGAATGCCCAAGTCATTCCAAGCAGCTTAATCAAATTTAATTTTATTCTGGTTGGACAATCAGTATTGACCAATTTGCTTGCAGTTAGCTCCTGGCCTATTTCACTCCTTTCAAATGCATGCTTACTAATACAATGAATCTTCTTCTGGCTATTAACACTACAAGGAAATATCACATTTTGGTTTTGTTCTCACCAGAGTTAAACAACAGAATGGATGTTGGACCAACTGACTTGCACCAGAAGTCCAGAAACAGCAGGAAACATCATGAGATGGTGTTGTAGAGCAACTGGGTAGGATGCTAGAGATGTGGAGTGATGCATATGGGGGTAGCCATCCAGACTCCTCTCCACAGGGCGCAGAAGCAATCTAGAAATGTGTTGCAAAGTGGACTGTGCTTTCCATAACTGTGGGACACTTATCCTTTCTACTCACCACAGTACTGTTAATAACAAACAAAATATTGTCCTGATAATAGAATAATATTAATTCTATAAAACATCACAAAACACAAGGCAATAAGGACCTGATATGGATAATCTCCTATTGAGAACACCATGACGCTGTAAGAAGCAGCACACTGTTGATTTGCAGATATAGTCCCCAAACTATTTGAATCCAATTCTTTCCTGCTGTTTATTGCCTAATTTACACCTGTATTAGCACAGAAGTCAGCAGAGTCATACTAAAGAAAGTGAGGGAACAGGAGTTTTAAGACCTTGTTTTCCATTAGAGAACCCTCTAAGGAGAGCACGGAACCAAGTAACCACAGGAGAGGAAAGCTGTAGGATCCCCTACTTTTATTCACAAAGAGTACTCACCAGAGAGACGAAAATGCCTGGGTTTCTACAGTGCCCTTAAGCATTACTCCTTATTATCATTTACGTGATTACAAGCTGTGTTCACAGCAATAAAATAAGGCTAAGCTTAGGTAGTATTAATAGCCCAACTAATTACACTGCTATAAAAGGTTTATGGGTGGTATAAATTTCAATATTATTACTACCATACCATGACACTGGTTTTGTATAAAGGAACGCGTTACAAAGCCAATCTCCATGTGCTCTATTTTCTCACTAATTCATAAACAATTAGTGAACACAAGAAAATATAGGAACATTCCCACCTGGTTGTAGGGCCAACTTAAGTCATGTCTAATCCTGCAGCTACAGTAGGAAAGCATTATTACTCTGGATTCCTGTTTGAAGTTGGAAAAGACCAAAAGGGTTTCTTTCTCATTTCTATGGTCATTTAAAATTCCAACAGTGTTCCTTTAGATGTGCCCAACCTTGTCAGACATCAAGAGCAATGTGAGATATTCAACTGGAAAATTAAAAGCTCTCTAATCTCCTACTTTGTGAATTTGTGCTTATTAGAGACATGACCCTACTATTATCTAGACTTGGAAATAGCAGAAGATCCATTTAGGAAGGATATACACCAGCTTAATAATATTGCTTTGTGGAATATTTCATAGGTTCTAGGTCATATTATAGATAAATTCAGAATTCTAAGAATAATGCTATTTGTTTTTTTAGGAAATCAAGATTCTTTTAGCTTTCTGAATAAAAGAAAACAGGAGAAGGCAAAATACTACGGAAGTGAACCTCAAAAGTTCATATATGGTGGAGGAAAGAAAGATCTAAATTTGTTCCTACAGTGTTCTACCACTTTCCATATCAAAACAGAGCTGTAAAAAAATGGGTAAGTGCTCTTTCATTCAGTAGGGGAAGCAATCTTCCAACAAGCTAGCTGTAGTTGCCAGTGGGGCATTCAAACTAAGCAGAAAGTGTAAAATGGAAATACAGGAGTGCCTCTTGATCAGGTGGTTTTTCTTCCATGTTACTGCGACAGCTGAGCTTTCTAATATGATGGATTTAACAAGGCAACTGGGAACAGCAGGGAAGGAGGGGCTGCTCACTTACTGGAGCCAGAAGACGAAAGGCTGTCTGCCAAGACCAGACAGAAAAATATTGATGGTGATCATCCAGAATCAGGAAATGAGGATTCATCTGTTACTGGAAGGAACACATTGCCACATACTGTTGCTGAGTGGGAGGATGAGATGGTAAAGTCATTACAGCTGGTTTTAGAAATGAACAACTGGGGCCATTGCTGGGACATCGAGCCATGGATGAATGAAAGGGATATTTTAAATTGGATTGGAAGTGCATGTCATCCAGTGCGTAGCTGCATCTGCATTACCTTTTGCAAGACTATGGCTGCAAGACCTGTAGGGGCTTCTGATACTGGATTCCAGCTGAAGTGCTGGGCGACCCTTAGTAGTCATGTAGGAAAACATGACTACTCTAGCACGTTCCTAAAAGTTTGTTCTACCAGACAACCATCAAAAGTGGCAAATAGCATGCTGTTCATATTCCATACTTGATGCCAGTAAGCTTTCTTCCTTTAACAAGGGAGTGGGTAGCCACCATAACTGTATATAAATAAGGAGGCTGCGTGTTTTTGGTGGCATGAGACCCCTCTGCACTCAGTGAAGGCTGTACAGTCTGTTATACTTCTAAAAGCTGGGGTCAGTGGGCAAACCACTATGCATTGGGCATAATCCTAGCAGCACTGTTTATTATAATCTTTTCTCTGGTTTGTCACTGCTTTCTCTTGCTCTGGCCAAGAAAAACACAGGCAAATGTAGCCTCTTCTTAAAAGCAGCAAACTTCTGAACCTATCGATCAGGTACCTACGGTTCTCAGTACAGCCAAACACAAACATGCAAAAATTTCTTTGAATATCTCATTTAAAGCTTGAGAAAGAGCGTTGAGAATCACATTATGCTGAACATACTAAACCTGAGATTAAAAATAAAAAGAATTTGAGATTCTATGTTTGAACACTTTTCTTTGCAACCATGTAAGAAACACTTCTTATAAAACTCAGACGAGATATTCTCAGTTGACAAAACTAAATGAGCATTTTAAACAACAAAAAAAGAGACACTTATTAACATGAATCTCTTTAAATTACAAAAGTGTTCCATAAAAGCTGGCAGCAGTATTCTGTAAAAAGCATAATCTTTGGCAGTTTGCTTCACTGCCTCTGCGAATTCCCTGTCCATGGCAGAGAAACAAGAATAAGATTATACTTTAAACAACTTGTTTAGTGTTATACACTGAATCAAAGCTAGAAATAGAATTCTGACACTTTAGATGTCTAGTGTAATGTATTTGAACATATGGCATCTAAAATAAAATAGCTTTTAAAGGCACTCAGCTACCACAGTAATGGACGGATGGACAGATAGATAATCTGTGTGCTTTGATGTGATCTACTGCCTTCCAGGAAACTGTGCTCTACAGTGCTGAAACTACAAATTCCCGAAGACTCTGTGCTTGACTGAACACTAACCACAAGGGGCATACCTTTCAAACATAACTTCACTGGGTTTATTTCCATGGCAGCAGCTATGAAAAGGTTATCTCACTCAGACTAACTTCACCAATTTCATTTCTGATGAAATGTTTAATAATCAAATCTTTATAAGTTACTATTTATATTTACTATAATTCAAAAAGATAGAGATGCAAATTTGTCTGTGCTACCAGAGCACATATCTCAAAAGCTGATCAGAATCTTCCATGTTAATAAAACGCCTGCCTTCAAAACAGTCTGTGTTTTCTCAAAATTCATCCATATGAAAAATTCTCATTACAGCTTAAGCATAAATAAAATCCTTGTAAAATTTCATTCCACTTCTGTCTGTATTTTAGATATGGATGTAATCCATTACTGATATAGTGAAAATGCAACTCTGTAAGAGAAAATACCTTCTTCTAAAATACAGTTTCTTTTCCTTTTTCTGTTGCTTTATGCTACATACCTCTCCCTCCATACTATGACTCTTTCAGACAAAGGCCCTGAGAAATGACCCCAGAATTTGGACTTATTGTATCATTTCTTTTGACAATAGCCTGCCTTGTATGACCTGCTATTGCTGCTCTGATAAAACAGTAAACAAACTCCTAAAACTAGTAAACAACTTGCATCCATAGGAAACTGCATCAGAATAAAAATTGTTTCTGACATGTTAACATGGAGTAGATGAAAAAGAAGCTAATGCCTGGCTTGGAATCAAATGCATCATTGGAGGATCATTTTAAAGATGTGATCAGTTGAGAAGCATTTTCCATCCACAGGCAATATTTGGAACAAATTACAAAAATGCTTATAGGATAAGGCAGGGAAGCAGGGAATGGAGCTTAATGCTACAGAAATGACTCAGTAAAAAAAGGAAACAAAAAAATCAGAAACAAGAAGAGAAACAAAGCTTTGGGTGGAACTGATAGTAGGGACAAGCAGCATAAAAGTAATTTTGGTATGACAGGAAAAAATGGAATCAGCAGGGAATTCCTCTGATCACAAATGCAACACAAGGTTCTCAGATTAAGCAGAGGATGAGAACTACTGCTCTCCAGGCAGGCTGACTCACTCAGCTTTCTGCAAGGCTACATCAGTGTTTTGGTCTCTTCTCCCACTGCTCATTATAGCTTTGTTTTCTTGATTTACACGTCTGTCTGTTCAGGCAAACCTTTCACAGGTTTCTTTGTAGCGATCTCAAAAAATTGCCCAGAAGGCTACATGAAGGTCATATTGCATTTATGTTCTGAATTTCAAACAATAAATCTTTCTTTTGCACTTCACATTTTGCCCAGTCCATCCAAATCCTAAACGTAAATTCCATGTTCAAACTTATGGCCATCTGTATTTCAGCCTTAATTTCATCTTGTCCTTTTAACTGAAATTGGACAAGGTCACAAGACAATTTTTCTCAGTACAATTGTTCCCTGAGGGAGTAAAGGATTTAGAAAGGGGTACCATTAACCCTTGTCCTTAAGCTGAGCTACTGCCAAAAAATCCCCACAACTTTACAGTTCAGATATGGATGGTCTGCTTTGTAATAATATAAAAATCAAACCTGACTGCCCCAACAGCCAGCCACCATGTAACCATCTGGAGACTGTGCCATCAGCAAATTCAGACATCCAGAGCGTGAGGTATCACAGCCTGTGCCTGGTTGTTGGGTCTGTCAGAGGTAAATCTGACAGAGAATCGTATTGCTACTTCCACATGCTGGAACCAAAATCCTTTCTGTTCCTCTTGGCCATTTCACCACTGGAAAGACTGGCAGTTCACAGCATTTACAAGAGGTGATCACTAAGCAATGTCACTTTGTGACTCTGGTGCCATTCTGAGTTGGGAAAACTGAGATCAGTTCTCCAGAAAATGTCCTTGAGAAACTATTCCATGTAAGTTCTCTTGTATGCAACCCCTTTCTGCAGCGGTTCCTTCACATGTCCTTTCATCACCCAAGCCAGCAAAACCAGAGTTCCAGCAGTGGTAATCCAAATCCTCTTCGCAGTTAATTAAGTAGCACTTTCCCATGCTGGGAACACTCGACCACTAGAGGGGAAGAATGACCTAGGCAGGTCTCAGAGAGGGACTGGTGGAAACACTCCAATGTTTTCTTTACCCAGGAGAAGAGGCTGGCCATGCTCTGTGGGATGCCTGTTTTGTGACTGTACAACTCAGCCACAGGAGCCTGCCACACACCTATCTGCCTAGTGCTTAGGGCAGAGCAAATGGCCCAATACAACAACAAATAATCCTCTTGTTAAGGATGCTCCTGTGGTGCAAGGGCAGTTTCCAGAGCAAATATTCATGTTTCCTGAGCTTTCCCATGGTGCTGACATCTGACAATTGTGTCTCCCTGAAGCCTCACCAAACTCAGCTTCTTTTGTTCTTATTTTTCTTACCCTCCTTTGAGAGAGAGAACTGTTTGTGCTTGGCCAAAGATTTACAGAAATATAAATCACCTAACTGAATCCCTTGTAAGATGGTTTCTCATATCTATGTATTATCTCTAGAAGATATTTTTCTAATATAAGTTCTTAAAACTCGGTTATTGCTGGTGCAGTGGTTCAATTGAGTCATGCAATGTTCTCTGCAAGTATAACTTAAGAGGCCTTTTTACTTTTTATGAGCATGTAATTATCTCTAGGAAATAAACTTTTGGAAGAAAGTGAAAAAATCCACTTTCTTACAATCATTTAGAGCTCTGAAACACTTATCAGTGTATCTGTTAAAACACTAATTGTCCTTGCTTTAAAGTTAGCAATATTAATAGGTAGTAAAAATAACTTGCAATGAAGAAATTAGTTTACTATATTCCTTGAAAGATAATGGTTTATTTCTGAATGTTACTTTGCAGCTAAACTATTGATATGGGATATGATTTTCAGTTGGAAATCACTGTCAATAATTCACTCAAAAATCTTCACTAAAAATATAAACTTTGGTTTCTACAACTAATTAGTTCCAACCTAACAAATATGAAGCTTTGGCTGTGAGACTGCAAAAGGCAATGACAAACAACAGCGCTATTGATCCTGTCACCTGCTACTTCTTAATTCTACAGCTTTTTAGACCTGCCAATAATCTCTCTCAATACCCAGATTTTAATGCAAAATTCTGCTTCTTTCTAGTGTTGCTTACATGTATAACCAATAATCTCTCAAGTACATTAAATACTATTCAGAACAGAACAGATTAAATCCATAAAACTTATTAAACAGAGCTCAAGAAAGTACAAAATAAAAGCAACAGTGGGAAATATGATAGATAATTTTTTCAAAGTTTTTTCAAATTTTTTCAATACTCAAGCAGATTTTCTCTCAATATTGTCATTAACAGAAGATAGATTGTTCCCTCACCAATGTAGGATTAGTGGAATATATGGAAATAAACATAAGCTTCATCAAACACCTGAGAAGAAATGCTTCTGCAATGAATATGACAGAGACAGCTGACAATTAATTTCCATTTTTATTCCACTGTTCAAAATATTAAGAAATAAGGAGATGACATGTCATCACATTACTGACAAAATACGAAATATATTAACGAGGACTAAAAAACTGAGTCGTCTGTGAAAATTAAGAAGGAAAGTTGATAGAACCTGACAATTTGAACTAAGCAGCTTCCAGTTAAGAATGAGTTGCGCTATCAGGTAGGTATGTAACAGAAATTGAAGGCAACTGTGAAACTTTTAGGAAGAAACAGCCAGTTTAAATTTCAAATATGTTATTTTCTTTCTTGTGTTTTGTTGGCTTGTATTTACTAAACTGTTTAACTTGGAATTTCAGGTGCACATACTTATAAACATCTATTTAAAGCTTGTGCACATATGCTTAGAAATAACTATTGATACAAAGCTGCTTGTACTTTTCTATACAAGCTTGTTGACACAGCACCTCTATATTTTAGACCCCCCTCCTTCTTCCATGGAGAGCATTATCATTGTCTTTACTGCCTGACAATGAAACAAGCATCTTGTTTTTAAGTCAAGATTGTTTTTACATCTAGATGATTTTCAAGAAAATTGAATCAGTTGTAAAGAAGACATGCCTTTGCACAGCTTTAGGCACGGATACAATCCTCATAGAGAGAGACAGTGAAATATAACATACATATGAAATGAGTCAGCCCTGCTAGAAATGTTTCTACCATCAAGGCATAGTAATGGGTGCGATTCTTTCACAGATGCTCTGGGATCTCTTCCTTGCAATCATGCATTTCTGTTCATGGAAACACAAACATATACAGCAAGAAGTAGTCGTGTATCCATGTCCAAACTTCTGTATTGCCTTGTATCTTATGTTTATCTCAATGGGCTGCATTATTAAAAGCTCTTGGTGAGTGTGGTCTCTTTTGAAAAAGGATCCTATTCAACAGTCATTATATTATTGGAAAAATACTATCATAAATACCACAGTAATTTGTCTTCCTAAAGGCAGGTTGTTCTGAGATACCACTTGAATTCTCTCACCTTGAAACAACACCACATTTCTTTTCAGCTGTGTGACATATCCTTTAAAGAAAAAAGAGTCTTACTTTCTTTTTAATCAGTTTTATTTTGCTCCATACTTCACAGAAATATTCTTCTGATAAACACAGGCTATTTTGTGTTTTCTAAGCAAATAACAGTAGGACAAACACATTCAAAATCCTCACTAAATTAAAAGTGACTGGATTCCCACATTTCTAATACCCCATTCACCAGAGAAAAAACAAGTGGCTTTGATCATGCAGATCTCAGACCAACACACACTGCAGATTGAGAAGCATTCCTAAGTGTTATTACTGATGCAAGTTCAGTGTTACAACTACAGTGTCGGGAGAAAGGTTGAGAAAAGTTTTAGAGTCTTGCTTCTGCTCAGTAACTTCCAGTGATTATTAGTTTCCCTATACATCCTCAATAGGGCACTTCGCCACAGAGAGAGGCAGTCTGCCATAGGAAGAGAAAACAGCAGTGGGAAGAGAAACACATCACTTGGGATGTGACAATGATATATACCAGCCACATTATCATCTAAACAGGAACTAAAATACCAGGGCATACACTTGTTGGTACAATGTGCTTGTCCCTTGACATGGTTTCTCTACACCTTGCCCACTTGACATCCTGTGGTTCCTCACATAGCAGTGTTCAGGAGTGCTCCAGGGCAGGATCATTTCCAGCCTCCACTTAAAAAGGTGTTTCTCACTCAGACTTCTGACTGTGAAGCTGTCTCTGTAACTTTAATTCCTGCCAGCCTGTCACTCCTTCAGATAGCTAGTTTTCTTAGAAAGCACTTAACCCAGTGATTTCAACCCTGTGACTGATGGCTGCCCAGCTCAATGGCCAAGTTCATTCAGACCTCTTATCTTCAGCTTTAGCAGGGACCAGTTCCCAAAAAACATTTCTACTACATCAGGTTTGGATCAGTAATGAAGGCATCAGAAATACACCGGAGTCCTTCAAATGTTTTTGCTGCTCTCTTCAGCTTTGGAATACAGTCTTAACAGAAAAGTCTGAACACGATATCTCTTGTCTTACCACAAAATTTAATCCACAGTTTCAGTATGCTGTTGTGAAAGACTCCATAGGATCCTTCATCAGTGTCCATGTATTCATGAATTGACTTCAGGGCATGCTTGGGAAGAGCTCACTGGCAACTTGATTCACATGGAAAGCATGGTTATTGGGAAGATTCTATCCCCTTCATGCCATTTAATATCTTTTAACTGTTATAAAAGCTGAGTGGGCATGAGATGTTCCTGGTTACACCATGTCCTGTTTCTTACCATACACCTGTCTGAATGAGCATGAAGCCTAGCTCAGGAATACCTGAAGTTCACCTGAAGATCTTAAGATGATGAGCAATATAAAATAATTTCTACTGATAATACATACGGAGTTTTTAAATATATGTATATATATTTATGCATGTATATAATTATATGTGTGTGCATGGAAAAATTCTAAGGATTGCTCTATGAGGACAAAAAATGACAGGTCCTTTAAAATGGAGCCAAACCTCTTACATGCCATAGGCACTAACTAGTTGTTCTTGTACACCACACAGCTGAAATCTTTATAGAACAGTCAAGAACATGTTCAAAAAGAAGGTTTCAAATAGCAGTGAAAACAAACAGTATATATCATAATTTATGGTCAAGAACATGCAACTCCTTCACTTATATCATCAATGGTGCAAATTAGTGCAGATCCATTTATTAAAGCAGTGACAGTCCACCTCTGCCCTAGGGGATTAAAACCTCCTTCAGAATTAAACAAAATAAAACCAAGTATGAGATTGTAGACACATAATCAGAGAAGCATGAACAAATGATATTCCGTAAGTATTCTAGTAGCTGCACAGAAGGAAGTTTATAAATACTTAACTCAGAAAAGGTACAGATGCATGATTTTCCTTTGCAACCTCATTTGCTAAATTTCTGTACCAGTTACAAAAATATCCCTGTGAATTGACTGTCACTATCATATAACTAGAAACTAAAGGATAAGTGCTCCTGAGACACGCACATGGTTTCTCCCATCCCTGTGTATTCAGAACACCCACTACTTCTGTCAGCAAAGCTCCCACCTTCCCTCAAAGATTCCTCCTTCCACCAGGGAAATGTGTACAAGAAATGGAGGAAACTGCTAGACAGCATATATTATCCTTCTCATTTTCTCTTTAATGCTAAATCAGGAAAGATAATGTAAGGAGAGGTTCTAACAGAACTGGTTGCTAATGGCCCTGAGCTTCTCTATTCAGTAGTGACCTGGGTCTAAAGCATCCTCAGGATTTGTGAAGCAACTCTGCAGCCAAAGGGAGACCTAAGCCAAGAGGTGAGTTCCCACATTCCTGAGCATCTTCCGGAAGTGATTTAGTGCTCCTGCCTGTGCTTGGCAGCTTAGGAGCAGAAGGCAGAGCATACAGCACAAGTGTAGCTTTTATATTGAGTGCTAAATTTATAAAAAGTTTTTCAGATGAAGCTGCAATAATTATAGCACTATCATTCAGAAATGCAACAGGAGTTCTAAGTAACCGTATGCCAATGGCTAACAGCTCAGCCAAATATAAAGGAAAAATGCTTACAAAATGGTAGAAAAACTTAGAGTATATTTGTATATTTTTGCCTGAAAGATGTATTTAGTTGTAATAATAATTATATGGATTACCCTGGTAATAATGGAGATGAAGGAAAAAGAAATTACTGCTTGGTATTAAGTGTGAGACAGAATAAGTTGCAAATAGAGCTTTTTCCCACTAGCATAAGTTTATATTCCCTTGATTCATGTTGTCTCATACTCCTTATTTGAGAAAAGGCACTTTACTTAGGTTAAGTTTTATAGTTGTGGCTGTGAGTTCCTTCAATGTCATGGTTTACCCCCAGCCAGCCAGCAGCTAAGCACCATGCAGGTGCTTACCCAACTCCTCCACACCACCCTGGTGGGATGGGGAGGAGAATCAAGGGAAAAAGAAAAAGTGAACCCTGTGGGCTAAGAATAGTTTAATAGTAGAAATAAAATAAAATATTGTAATAATAATAATGATACTAATAGTAATGAAAAGGAAGATTAAAAAATAAAAAAGAGAGAAATACAATCCAAGAAAAACAAGTGATGAACAACACCATTGCTCACCACCCACTGACCAATGTTCAGCCAGTTCCCAAGCAGCGGTCCGCTCCTTCTGGCCAGCTCCCACCGGTTGATATACTGAGAATGACGTCCTATGGTATGGATTATCCCTTTGGCTAGTTCAGGTCAGCTGTCTGGCCATGCTCCCTCCCAGCTTCTTATGCACTTCACAGAGCATGGGAAACTGAAAAGTCCTTGACTTAGGATAAGTGCAACTTAGCCACAAATAAAACACCAGTATGCTATCCACATTATTCTCACATTAAATCCAAAACACAGCACTGTACTAGTTACTAGGAGGAAAAGTAACTCTATGTCAGCTGAAACTAGGACACTGAAGCATCACATATGCTCTCTGCTCTTTTCTCTGCCCCAGTACCATCTTGTTAACAAAAGCTAAAGAAATCAGTCAAAGAAAATGAAGAGGTCGGCTATTTCTCATGTAAGAGAAATATAGTGCATTTCCAAACCTTCAGAAAGGATGTGAGCTTCATAGGGACTCTGCTGCCAGTCTTGTATACAGTTTACAACTGGGCTCTGCAAAATGGGATGCTGCTGAGTCTTTGATTTAATGAAAACTTAGGAAGGCAATCCAATCCACTGCAGAGACCGCTTTGTTCTTTCATTATGATTCTTTTTTAATGAGAAAGACGATTGCAAGGATAAACTTTATTCCTTTGAATTTTTACACTCATTACATACAAAGCACCAGCCTGCCAGAGTGGGACTTATCTCCTTCAGGCAATACAGTTATCATCTTGTAACCACACTTCAAATCTCCCGTATGAATGCTGGAGCTACGTGTGCTGAATGTGGATCCTGCTACCCTGGCTAGCTGCTTGAATTGATGAATGTTTAAATATTCAATAAATCACAGGCAAATACTGATGCTGCATGAAGTGGCAGAGACAACTCTTGCATTCTGTTTACAGCTGTAGGATCAAGGGTACACTATTTTATCAGAACCATTAACTTCCCTCATTGTGGTGGGGAGGGATGGTTGGTTTTGTAAAGAGCACTTGAGATGCTTATGTATTAAGAAGAAGAGTCAGATCCATATACTAATGTTACGAAGGACAGTTATCCTGTAATTCTACAGAAAATCAACTGTTTGTGATTCAGCTCACACCCTTAAGAGGCGATTTATTATTTGACATACTGTAAGGCAATCTGGGTTAGACAGGGAGCTGCTTTACCCTCAAATAAAATTACTGAGAACCACATTCACCCCTGTACAATACTCTGATACTGTGGACCAATTTTCAAAGCTCGGTATGTGTTCACTGCCATGGTATCTGAGCACTTCCAGGATGGCGCCATGCAATGCCTGGCTTTCCACATGCTCAAAAGCCTTAATTCTTTACCTGCAACATCTGTGCCCCTCTCTGAATCTATGGTACAAATAAAAACACATGTAACTGCAGATTAAGAGGTGGGGATGCTAATCAAGCAGCAAGATGCATGAGTGTTCAAACTGCATTTGCTCAGAGGTTCCTTGAGCTCACCCTTCTAGTGACAATGTTTCTCTTCTCAAATAGGTACTCACAGACTTGTGTTCAGACTAGTACTGTGTTTGAAAGGCTGGCATGGCTCCAGAAAAAATGTGCAAGGAGGGAGCTTCACAGGCGCAACAACAAAATCTGAATCATGATCCAAACATAAATGCAAGTATGTTGCAGATTTGCCCCAGTCTCAGATTTACATTCTGGAATCACCAAGAAAAGTATCACAGTATAAAACATTGTAATCCACACTGTAATACTTTTTTGTTTCTGCTAAATTCCACTAGCTACCTGTGATGCTGCAGCTGTGAGCTGAATAACTGCATCGCCTCCCATTTTATTGCATCTCTGGTTTCTATTAATGGGCTTACTGGCATGGAATGGCCACATTTGGTAAATGTTCTTATATACATTTACACCTCCAGGGTAAAACTGCTTTATTCTCAAGTAGTATAATCAGTATAGCCATTGCATCACAGAAATGATGTGTCTTGATGCAAACATGGTCCATCACTCAGGATTTCAGCCAGCCTAAAACTTGGCATCCCTTTTGTGTTTACTGCCTGTAAGGTTTCTGCTCATAAAATATGCACCAGTCTTTGAACTATGGTGCAAATCTGAATGCTGTTTCTAGAAAAAAACTGGTTGAGGGCATAAACCTGGCAGCCAGAAACATGGCTGGGCCTGCACCTCCTGAACTGAGAGTGTACTGAGCATCTTCTGTGTTGAAGTGCCTGATTTGAATCCTCCAGGGACTTTGTTGCAAGGAGAGACACCCCTTGCTCACATGCGACCTTAGTACAAATTTACTTCTCTGTATCGACAAGACTTCCTATTCCCTCATTTAGGTCAAGAGGATGGTAAAAGATCTCCTTTTTTATATTTGTCCTCTTGTCTGTATCAGCAGGTACAGGAAAAATGAGGTGCTCCTGTCCTTTCACTCGATGCCCTCTGGCAGCTTCTTTTGTCTTTGATGGCACAAAGGATACTGCTTTGAGCAGCAAAGCTATTTTGAAAGCAACCTAGTAAACCCAGAGGCATCTCTGTACTGAAGGAGCTCCACCAGGATCATGAGATACTACTACAGAGATGCTGCTACAGCATGGAGGCTTCATTAGGCCTAGCCTTTATTGCTTTGG
Organism: Eurystomus gularis; assembly: GCA_013400335.1. Classification (NCBI taxonomy): domain Eukaryota; kingdom Metazoa; phylum Chordata; class Aves; order Coraciiformes; family Coraciidae; genus Eurystomus; species Eurystomus gularis. The sequence continues at coordinate 235,950 of VZZY01021079.1, read as the reverse complement.
GGTCATCATGAGTGTATTAGTGTTTGCATCATTTAACTATGACACACAGTGCTCATGCTTAACTGCTGCCACATGCACCCTGAAGGAACTGTACTTTCAATTTGAGCGCACTATCGGATGTACACAACTTATTACAATGACATGAGGCAGGAGGATAGACCATGCTGCTTTGGCCAGGATTAACAGAAAGACACATATTTTGTAACATGGGATGCATGCTGTGGATTTGGACAGCAGGTACCTAACAATCAGGAGCACAGAACTGAGAAATAAAACCACTAGAAAGGAAAGGATGAGATTTCATTTGTGCCTTTACCTTCCAACACCATGTTTGGGGCCAGTATTCCTCTCTGTAAGTGTTTATTTGTACCTTGCTAAACAGCTGGTAAAGCAAAATGCACCTGATGAAAATGAAAATTGACCAAGCCTTGAGCTGCCCTGGGATGCCTGGTCCCTTGCGTGGATGGAAATGAGCAGCAGGGCCAAAGCAGAAGGTGTTCGTCTGCTGGCTAGTATACAAGGACAGCTAACAATGAAAAATCCTGAACGCTGAAAAAAACCACCCAACCTCTCCACTAGCAATAGCAAAACAAAACCAAGCAAAAGACAGCAAGGTCAAGTCTTTTGAATTTAACCCTGCCTTCGTATCACCAATGTGGCTTATCGTTTTTTACCCTGTCTTCCTACCAGCTATGTGGAATAAATCATACTCCGTTGAAACTGCATCTGTTTCTGTATTATGGCTAAGAATGTGAGAAGGATTCACTGGACTGGGAAGGGAAATTCAATGGTTTTAGGAAACTATCATGAAGAATAGGATCCCAAGGTCCTGTATGGAAACTATACATACAGGCAAAGTTTAACACCTCACTGAATTGTAACTGCCTGCGGAGCAAAATAATCAAGGTTCATGCAGTAGAGAGCGCAGGAGCAGCAGTCAGCACTTTACAGCAGTAAATTTTTGAAACTCAATTGAAAGTAGAAGGAAAATTCAAACACAATGAGTATGTAAATGGAACGGAACATGAATTTGGCTCTAGTCCTACGTTTTTTTCTAGCTAGCTTGCTGTGGTGTCCATGATGTGATAGGCAAATCCCAAACACATAACATGTCATAATTCTTGTTCCTCTGAGCATGGTATCCAAACCAGAAAATTGCACATAACAAAAAGATCTCTGCAATTTGAAATGCCTGTAAATAGCCAGCGCTCTAGTTTCATTTCTCCCAAAGTACAGAATTGCCTCTGAATATGAAAAGGGCTCTTCAAAGCCCAGACAAAAGGACTGTTTGGCTGGCCATCCTCATAATAAACATATCCCACACAGTTTGGCATCCCTAATTAGAAGTCCAGAGTAATTAGGAGAAAGTGCCCTGCAAAGCACAGCACAGCAGGGAGAATCTGCAGTGCTGCTATGAGAATACCAAAGACCTGAAGGTCATTATTTTTCACTGGTCCCAAGCCATGCTTGCTGTCGCGTTTCAGTTTTACAACCCAGGGTTAGCCTGGCCCCTTGCAGCAGGAGGGCCAGGAGGAGCTGGGCCAGCCTGATGTGTGTTCCCCTGTGCTTCAAGGGGAACACCACTGCTTTTCATGGCATCTGCCATGCATTTGCAGGCCAGCATGTGGGCTGGGTCATCACCTAGAGGGACCAAGGACCACTTGTGTTGCAGGCAGAGAGCTGCTTAGTTGCAGCTTGTGCAGGTTTTTTCAACACTGGAGGGATAACTGAGCTCTTTGTTCTATAGCAGAGCCATAAGCACACTTAAGAAACCGAACGATGATGAAATGCATCTTTTCTAATCAAAATCACTTTCTGTCATCCTCAGTGAACAGAAAGTCCCATATTTCTGAAGAGTTCGTGTTTAAAATACCGATGGGATTGATGGCTTTCCAGAAGACTTTTCATCTCAATGGCACAACACATATGGCCCAAAGTATATTATATCTAATATAGTTTGATCATCTTAAATCATGAACTTTCTTTGTTTCCCAGACACGTTCTTATGGGCAGTCAACAAAAAAAGGTGTTAATATAAAATTCTGGTATATCTACCTAAGTTAAGTTTATAATACTAGCTTTGTGTTAATATAACACTGCTAGTGGAATGAAATTTAGTAAAACCATTTCTATCATTCAACAAATAGCAAACAAGCACTGCAGTAAAACAGAGTAACACCTATATAGTGCTCTACTTTCCTTCAAGTAGCCTGTTTCAGTCAATTTTAGGGAAGTAGGAAGGATTTGGGGGGAGGTATTCATCTATCTAAATGGAGATACATATTTGAACAGTAGATAAATCAGGAATATACATATTTACATATAACTGAGATATTAATGTCATAAACCAATCCTAGATAAAAAATGATATTCCAGTAACAGGACTGCAATTCTTAAGTCTCACAGGACTCTCTAGCTGACTCAGGGGCACAGATCACATCTGATTATATGTCAAATCTAAGACATTACAGTTACTCTAGGGAAAACCATATTTCCATTGACATATGCTATAACCTCATCACCAGACTTGAAGTAGAATTCATCCAGACATACACAGATTCATAAAACCCCTTTTCTGAACTAGCAAACTATTGCCAGCCCTCAGTAATGGTGAGCTGAAAATACTCAGTAACTTGTTACACTAAAATTAAAGGAACATCTTGCAATGTGAAGCCCTACTTGCACAGAATTTGGCCCTTAAGGCTTTACGGTTCCTTTCTGTTCAAAAGACATCTCTACTGCTCCCTCATTTCTTGTTTTCCAGAATAACAAAAAAATAGCAGTTTCATATTTTTTCTTTTTTTAAAAATTATGTCTACTAGATGTGTTGTTTTCATTGTAGCATATGTGAGATGGCTTTTAGAAGTAATTTATTTTTGGTGGCAAGCTGCTGATGCTTGCACCCATGTTGACTGTTAGTAATTAACACCTTGTGGTCCACTATGGGCAATTTCCCGCTTACTGCCTTTTAAGGTGTTAAAACTAATCTCCACCAACTCTATGTCCCATAGCTCCATTTCACTTATAGAAGGCTATTCTTCCTGATAGCCAAGGCTTTTCTTTTCCTGAATTAATAATAACACACAACCCAAAGGAGTATCTGGAAGTGTCCTAACAAGATTTTGTTAAGCAGAGTCCTCTGCCAATGAGGGTACTGAGCTGAGACACCATGTGTTAAAACCTTTTTCTCAACTCAGAAGTGTTAGTTACCATGGACCAATACAGGTTTTGGCTGTGAAAACAGCGGGCGTGAGAGGAAGTTACCTCAAGAGAAAGATTCTGAGTACCCAAAGAGTGGTGATCAATGGTGCCAAGTCTGGCTGGAAACCTGTAACTAGTGGAGTCCCCCAAGGATCAGTGCTGGGTCCAGTCCTGTTCAACATCTTCATCAA
>VZZY01021079.1:174441-224219 GCA_013400335.1 Eurystomus gularis | reverse complement strand
TTTAGTAATAAACTTGTTAGATACTCATTCGGTCTCTGTGTTTGCTTATGAGCCTGGTGGGGAGATATCCCAATTTACCCTCAACCCTTCTCCCTTTGGGAGGTGGTCGGACCTCTGCGCTCCTGACCGCAACAGAGTCCAACCATAAACCTAACATTGCCAAGTCCACCTCTAAACTATGTCCCTACGAGCCACATCTACACATCTTTTAAAAACTTCCAGGGATGGCGACTCCACCATTTCCCTGGGCAGCCTGTTTCACTGTTTAACCACCCTTTTGGTGAAGAAATTTTTCCTAATATCCAACCTAAACCTCCCCTGGCACAACTTGAGGCCTTTTCCTCTCACCCTATTGATAGTCATTCACTAACACAGAGCAAATTGAAGATATTCTTCTCCTGTAAATCACCAGTTTAAGGCCTCTCCTTTTTTTTTTTTTTTTTCTTGAATTAAAATCCTCCATTGGAACCAATCAAATTCATTTCACTGTAGACACACTTGCTAGCTAATCTGTCCAAAGCTTTCTATTGAGTCAGATGTCAGATGGGTATTTTAAGTAACAAGTAGGTCAGGATTACTTCTAAATCTCCAGGTGCCACACTGTTAGCATCTATTATGGATTTCTCATGATAGTCTAACAGAAATTAAACAATATTTATTACCTCTTTAGAAGTAGAGCCAGAACACAAAGCCTCATGTTCACATTGGGAGCCATTTAATTCTGTTTAAATGGCTGGGGTGGTAGCTGCTGTGCATCATTTTTAGTTGCTTCTCCAGGCATAGGGAAATTTCTGTCACTTGTGTTTCTCCTTGTTTATCAGCCATGACAACACCATAAACTTCTGAAGGCAGACATTCTCATATCAAAGAACTCCAAAGCTAGCACTTGGTTCCTAGCACCTACACACTGGCATGATATAAAATACTAAACAGCTATCCTCAGTCTCTCCTATAATTAGTTTCATAAAGTTAAAACATTTAGCTTTGACTATTAGTTCATTTCCGTGTCATCCCCAGAACATTAAAATACCATTCATAACATAAAATCAGTGCAGTGTAACATTCAGAAGGAGCCACACAATCACAACTGCTGTATGCTGAAGAATGAGTGACATGCAAAGGGTGGCCAAGTGATTTAAACATTCAAGGCCTCTTTTATTCTGATGTGAAATCCTGTTTTAAAGCACTCTCCATGTCAGTTTTCCTTTAACTTAATTGCTTTCCCTTCTCTCTTTTATACTTTATTTGCTCTTTTTCCACTAATAGGTCTCCACTGTATCACTTAAAGAGGACCTCAGAGGGAAAAGAACAGAGGCTACCACTATTTTCAGTCTCTGGCATGAGGTGTATTAATCCTTCAGTGTGCCACAGGCTCCAGCAGATGAGAGATTAGCAGTCTGTTTCCTGAGCTGAGATTTCATTAGAGGAACACATCTGTAATGCCTGCTCCACAGCATTGCAAGAACGGGCCTGTAGGTAGGACCATGCCATGGTAATGACTGCTATACAGAGGTATTGCTCCAAATGTTCCAAGCGTGTAATTAAAAAAATGAAAAAACAGATACACTTCATTTAGAGACTGATTACTGCTATGCCATAGCAAAGCTGATGACGCCTGTCACAGCACTGTGGTTTTGCCAAGCTTCTTCAATTAAGTGCATTTTAGTGCGTTTCTATAAAAGCACAAGGAAAAATAAAACAAGATCTTAAAAACTTTACTTTGATTCAAACTGAGCTGTAGTTATGTCCTCGTAAGAATACAGTCAAATTTATTTAAATGCTTAAAGGTGGATGTAGAAGCTTGATTTAAACACCTATCCCACCTACAGAAATGTTGACACACATTACTCTGGGAAAAGCAGGAATGGCACACATGTCAAAACCTCAAATGCCAAACCCCTTGAGATGTAGCTGCTTCCGCTCTATTGGAATTCCTAAGTTCGCACACCATCCCGTATTTGAACGGCTGCTTAATGAGGACATGGACATTACTTCCATATTTTGCTGTTCACATTTAATGTACACATAGATAGGTAGCTTGTGAAAGAATAAATTAACAGGAAAAACTGGTAAAACTTTTTTTCAGGAGTATCAATTGAGCTCTCATTGAAAGCTTAAGCTGCAGATTTTCTAATGCGTATTAGGCATATGAAGCCTCCTTTCAGTCCTGCATTGCTCTGAAATAGATTGCATCTAGAGAACAAGGTTCTACACTAATTTTTTCTTATTTTCTCATTATTCTGACTTGTTTGTTACACAGGGGAGAAATTCTACAAGTTGGCACATGCAACCCTTCCCTTCTCTCTGCCTCTCTCAATAAGGTAAGGGTTGCAGAAAATATCTGCAATGAATGCATCAAAGCTGCTGCATGCTGCTTTACAGCAACATTCAGAAGTACTCATAATATCCTATAATAAAACATTCATAGCACTAAAGAGCAACCAAGTTCCCCCACATATATACTGATAATAATTTCATTGGCATATGTACTACATTTATTCTATTAGTCAACTACTCTCATAATGTACATTCTCCATAATCATTCTAGATAACATCTCAAGAAAATATAATGGTCTTGAAGGTCTGAACAAAAGATTGTTTAAATATTTCTGGCAAGGAAGAACAAATCAACCTAAAATATTTTTAGAACTTAGGCATCGAGTAATCATTGAACAGTGAAATACGAAAACCTGAATCCCAGCTAAACTCATACTGCATTAAAATATTAATAACTCCAGTATTAACCTACAAATCATAGAGTGAAACCCACACAACACAAAGTCTATCTATCACTTAATTCCTACTGAGTCATTATTCTAAAATCTTTAGCTGCACCTAAAAGATATATAGGCTTTGTACTGGATTTGGGCACAAAGGGTGAATTTTCTACATGGTGAATTGCAGAGTACCTCAAGCTCCCACGGATGCTCAAAAGAAATGAAAATTCTCTGCAGTATCTTCAGAGGATCAGCTCTTTATTTTCTAAATGTGAACACTTTAATCTCTTTACAAGAGACTCTTTACTGTGGACTCCATGTATCTCAAATCTTCAGGCTGATCTGAAAAGCTCCAGGTCTTGCCACCTTAGGCCTAATTTTTGAAGCAAAGGCAGTAGAGGAGCAAAACATTACCCACAAGTTCCTCATCTATTTTCTGTTCTGTATCCCAACTAAGTTAAAAAAGCCTTTTAAAATTTTTTTAAACCAAGGCTTTGAGCCTTTCCAGTTGGGACAGAAGCACAAAATTAATTCCTTCTCTCCACTGTTAAAAGTCTTCATGTCTTAAGCTAGGGCAAGGAGGAGGGCTCAGTGCGTTCTTGCTCTCGTCACCCTCTCTTGCCACCTCCTCATTGCCTTCTTATGTGCACTGTGGCTCTGGACCAAACCTTACAGGTATTTCGTCAGCAGAGTGAAGCTCTGGCTATCAGCTCTATCTGCATGATCTCAGTTATCCATGATGTTTCTATAACAAGTCACTGACTCAGATGGACCCCAAAGGAGGTAAGTGGGGTTGTTTTTTCCTTTGGTGTCCTAGGGAGAAGGCTGTCAGGACAGCAAGGCCCAGGCAGGCAGAAGAGAGTCACGAGGTGAAGCCCAGGGTTCCAGCTCACACATTGCCCTAGGGATGTCCCTGAGGAGTAGGGAAGCGACAGCCAGACCCGGTCACATGACCGGTACTTCCCAAGAGCTAGTGAAGCCCCAGCAGTCACCATCAACTGGAATGACACATTGGTCAAGGGGAGAGCTGCATGCATTTCTTATCCTTCACCTTTTGGCTTTCCTAGATGCTTTGAGGTTTTTGTATTTAAAAGCATTAAGGTTCTAATTTCTGTTCAAATACAACCAGGCTTGAATTTAAGAGCCTTTTGGGAGGCTCACTAAAACTCAAGGTCTAGGTACATCTGCCTCAAAGCTGTGGCTGACTCAGGCTCTGCTGCTTTTAAGTGACAGCTTGAGGGACCAGCACAGATTGCTTGTTTTGGAAGAAAACAAAGCAGAATCGTGTTCAGCAAGTCTTGGCAATCTCTGGAGCAGTTTCTTAAGATGAGATACTACCTAATAAATTTCCCAACTCTTGTATATTGACAATTACAGCAGTGCTGGAAAATGAGTTTCATTTATGATAAGCTTTCAGTGCAACTTCACATACACACAAATATGTGTGCTTTACAATTCTTAAATAACAAAGAAACTGGATTTTTTTTTTAGACTATTCTTACACAGATAAAACTTACCCCTGCATTTAATATTTAGCAATATACTGCTGAGACAATCTGATGCACTGGATAAAAGTGCAAAGAAGGCACTTCTTAAAAAAAAAAAACAATTAAAAAATAGCAAAGTGAGGTAACAAAATTTCCATGCCATTATCTTGATGGAGCCTAGTGGTAAATCATTACAGGCAAAATGGAGGCCGGAAGTGTGTTGGTGTAATTTTAATAGTCATCTTCATCCTATCAGTGAGCCAACAAATAAAAAAAAGCAAGTTTATCCTAAAAACATGCCTAAGTTTTGAAGCAGCCAGCTGCATTTCAGCCAGCAATTTCCTAGTGCTTTTTCAGCTATGAATCACAGGACTTGGAGCACCATAGGCTTTTTCTCTTTAAGAATGAAGGTCTCTCCATATACAGTTCTTGGCATCTTCCCAGTCTAGGGAGCACTGGATACAATGAAAATATTCCAATCTTTCTGATGGAACAAAAAATATATAGATGGCCATGCAAGGAAAGAATTGAATTTCAGGTTATTTTGGCCAAATAAACTGACTGAATCTAGCTGCCATAGCAGCCCATACATTTTTATCAATTGTCAGTGTCTACCCAAATATGACTAGGGAAATTAAGATCCCTAGGATCTAGATTTGATCTAGATTGGAATAATAAATGACAGAACTAACTTTCCACACGAGGGCTTACAAAACTAGTTACAAACACTAATTGAGGACTATGGTACCTTTAAAAAAGTAACTCTTCTTCCATAATTTTCCAGAAATCAATTTAAAAAGTGAGATTTCCAGCCTTAGAAATAAAATCAGTAACTCAAGTATGGACTAAGAGTGAGCTGTAATTTCCCAGGCTAGAACGCCATATGAAATACGACAGCTGCTGAGAAGATTACATTTTAGCCTATGAAAGCCAGGCAGTCATTGGGCTGCTGATCACCCTTATTTTTATAATTCAGGATTAAAGCACACAAATAGATGTCTTTTTATGAGATAGAAATTTGTTCTTACTCTGTTCCAAATGCAGCACTTTGAGCTTTCAGTTGTTGGAAGAAACTGAAATGTGAAAGTACTGACAGCACTCTGTCTCTTGGAGAAAACGAAGTTCTCTGTCAGATTTCATTAGTTCATCTCACTTGCAGTGGTTTTTATGCCTGAGGCTCGGGACATTATAAATACAGTGATGAATATCTTTAGATAGTATGAGAAACAGTTTTAAAAGTTTCAGCTCGGTTAAGATCATCATTATCTCCCAGTTTTCTCAGAGGAGCTGAGAGCCTACAGTAATCGACCTGGATGATTCCCAGCATCAAGAAAAATAGCTCACTAGTGCCCTAAGAAATACAACATCACTTCTTATTGCTCTCTTGCCATTGCTGTACAGTGCTAATACAGTTTAAACTGATGGGGGTTTATGGACTAAGTCTTACAACTACTGAGGCACAGCTGATAAAGAAGGAGGTAAAAAGTATTACAGCTCCTTCTATATCCCTGCCACAGATAAGCCAATCTTGATTGAATGCTTTGATGGAAAACGAGTTTAAATGACTCAAGATTACTCAAGTGATAGATGCTACTGTAACTTAATTCAGTGTTGTCAGAAACAAGATGTATGAGCTTGAAAAATTAGGCAGAGTGACTAGAAAATGGTATGGATTTCAGACTTTTCCTGATGCTCCTGAAAACTGAAAAAGTTGTTCCTAAATTTCTATCCCTGTAAAATGCGTAACTCTAAGCACATGCACTTCGGAGTACTGGCTGCACATCCACAATTTGGCACCTAAAGCAGTTATAGTTTCTTTATTTCTCCAATACAATTAGAGGTTAAAAAAGTGACAGGTATGAATATTGAAAGTGCAAAGGTGCATCTATGAAGATTGTGGCTGGCTTTTGGAGAACTAAAACTAAAATAAGAAGATGTAGAATTTTTTCTTTTTTTTTTTTATCAGCACATTTGAAAAATGCAAATATAATATTCATTCTAGAAAGCATCTAATATATAATGTAAATTTTTAATTTAAAAATCAAATTGATCTGCCTGGATTTTTCAAAATCATTTGCCTGGCTAAAACTAACAATATAAAGCTTCAGAACACAACTATTAATTTTTTTCAACTTTTCTGGAAATTATCAATGATGTTTTCAATTACATTGAAATGCAGAAGTATTGAAAAATCCCTGCTTGAGTGGGCAATGTTTTCTCCCCAAGCAGGCATGTGCAACTCCTATAAATTTGTATCTTCTTTACAGCAAATTCCAACTATGGTCTACATGCTTAAAATATGTCAAAGTAACCTTAAAAAAACCAGTTGTTAAATGGCCTCTGCATATTGGCCCCTTAACTGCACCCCTGGTATGGAAAGACAAAGGATACCCACATTAGCATTTCACCAAGGATGGCACTAAGCCACCGCATGCTGACCCAGATCTCCAGCTACTTCAAAGCAGAGAAGCTCGCGGGCCTGTGGCTCACTCTGACTCTTTAAGGCCTTGACCTTTTTTCGTCATTTCCCACATGTGGGTTAGTATTGCTGCTGCCTTGTTCTGCAGCCCCTCAAGCAGGAGTAATGCTCAAAGTTGCTTGCTCATGGATATTATGCCAAATGCAAGGACATTAAAATTTTATGCATTTTTTTCTCAACAGTTCGTTAATGCATAGAAGCCAGAATTTTCCCCTTTGGGGTGTGTATCTTTCTCTATCCTCTTCTTGCCTATGAAGCCTGCATACTTAGTTTCATGGTGGCACAACTTCATTAAGGAGGAACAGAAAGAACCCTCATCAGATCTACCTCTAATCTGATGGTTAATATATCACAGGAGGTAGAATAAGTGAGTTAGAGTCCTCAGAACAAGACCACCGAAGCCACTTAGGCAAACAATTTAAGGGTTCGGCTGTTTCATAGAGCTGGGTACCACCTTCTGGAAGAGAAGTTTGTGCTCCAGCTCCAGAGGAACTGTAAAGGCACAGCAGATAGGGAATTCTTGGTTTAGGGAGAGAACTACAGCAGGGCTGCAGCAACGAAGGATTTCAGTAGGCTATGCCCTTCCTGGCCCAGCTGGATGGATTTCGAGTGCCCTGCTTATAGGACTTGAAAAGTGTTGAGTTTTCTTCTACATTTGCTACTGGTCCTTTCTAAAAACAAGGTGCCTCTAAGGCATTTCAAGTCGGGTGCCCAGAACTGACACAGTGATAACCCATAGTTGCTTTCACAGGTCCTCTCTGCTTTTCTACCTCTGTGATACCACAGGTCAGTAGGAAAGGAAGCACTCAGTGAAAGGGGTAAAGCCTGCCTCCTCAAAGCAACATGGAGTGCAAGTACTTCTCCCTCTTCTTGCTTTTGCTTTTTGCTCACTACACAGCAGTGATGGCTATTATCCAGCCAAAACTACACAGGAGGTCCAAACTTCTGCATCTGCATTTAAATTTCTATTCCATATACATCAAAAAGAAAAAAAGATATTTTGAGTAGAAATTACAACTGGAGAGAATTCACCTCCTGCTAAATGAAAAGTCCAGCTATCTGCAACACAAAGTTCTTGATTTTTAGGTATGAGTGTGATGGTTCTGGCTTACTGCTCTACCCTTAGGCTCCAAGATAAATCTCTCCCTTCCTCTCTTCCTTTCAATTCAGTGAAACAGCATGATTGCCTCTGTCAACACTGTAAATTTACTACAGACCTGACACACAATGATGGAACAGGCTCAGCTGAAAAAACATAAGGGCACTGATCTCATTTTCACTGGTTTTAGTAGAGTTTAAATTTGCAAGGTGTTTGAAATAAAAAAAACAAATGTGAGTGATTTGGGAAGGTGTCAGCCACAGATTTTTAGAAGGTCAGGATCAAGAAATTCCTGGTCTACAGGATCCTGCTGTGGTACCAAATGTATGACCAAAGCCATCAATCACCTAAAAGATGAGAATGATGACTCACTTAAAGTAAAATGAAACCGATGAAGAAAGTTTCTCCTTAGTGTGTGTGGCCAATACGCCATCTCCTTCCCATACACAGGGTGATGGTATGCCAAAATGAGCTCCTGAACCAGAAGAATGCAGATTGGAATCTACATCTGGCTGCAGTAAATGAGATCAGCCTCATGAGGCTTTCCCACTTTATGCTGGGAAGTTAATCAGCACCATGCTACTCTTCTGACAGAGGAGGGATAGCTCTGTTCTTCCCCTTCAGGTGTGCCAACCTCCCCATCCCCAGCACTGGAGAATAGCACTCCTGTATTATCTCCTGGGTTGCTCTGCATGTAGTGCTTCACTGGCAGCACTCGTGCTGGTTCACACTCATGTGCACGGACCAGAGAGCAGCCTGCACAAGCTGAAACTGCCCTCTGAAAAAGCTTATCTCCTGTGAAGACAGCCACTGAGGATGCCATTCCAGCTCAGGCACCTCTCCAAATGATGGCTTCTGAAAAATGGAATTAAAAGTCCATTGGGGTGCAGGGAGGCTTCCACACAGACCATCTGCTTTTTTTCTTCAGCAGAAGATCTTTTTACCTCCCAGCAATATACAAATGTAGTCACAACCTTCAGCTGGCAAGTTTATTTTATTTATCCTCCCAGCACTGTTTAGATCTGTGCTTGAAGAGAAGAGAGCAGCAGGACAGTCTGACAGTCAAAATGAAAAGTGTGAGGAAAAATCAGGGATTAAATCATTTCCTGTGCATGCATGACATTTGAGACACACTGTTCTAAAGATTTACACAGCTACTGCTACAAAAATACATGCATAAACCTACTATAACCATTAAAAAGAAGATGAAGAGGAAGAATTTCTGTGTTATTCAATAGTATTTGCTCTCCAGAAATCAGCCCTCTGAAAGGCGTCTAAAGCTATAGTAACAACTGAAGGATGAAATCTCAGACTTAGCATTTCCTTGCCTTTTGGAATTGAAGTTAGACATTGAATAGGATTTCACTGTAACAATATGTGTTTTTCATCTATTTCTTTTTATCTATTAAGAAATAAGAGAAAGAGAAAAGGCAGAAATTCTCTGGTAAGCTGCATGAGTGAATCAAATGACATACCCATCGTATACAAGATACATGATGGGTTAAGGGATTATATTCACGCAGGCCGTACCGAGAAATGATCATAAGTACCTTACATGCTGCTTTTGAGCAACATGCACTGTTTAAGTGTAGAAGGAATTACCTGACAAGGGCCATATGTGGCTGTAAAGCACCTAAGTACTTCATAGATGTAAAAAAAATAACTTAGCTTTTCCTTTCCTTCCTTAGTTTACTTACAGCCTAAACTAAAATCCAACTCAGTTGTAATTAAATTACTCTGTATAAGTCAAATGCTTTTGTTTATAAAGCCCAGTTTGAACACATGGATCCAAGTTTATATCTCAGTTAAGCAGGTGTGTAGTTGGTCTGGATATTCCCACTGCTGGTGATCAGAGGCCGAGGTGGGGGTGCTCGTGACTTGGGACCATGCTTTCCTAAGGCCACAGCACTGACCTCTCAGTTCCCCACACAGAAATTTGGCTGTGGGTCAAAACACCCCAGTGGCTTGCCCAAGCAGCAGCAGGGAAATCCAGAACAAGACTGAAAAGTTGTTTGGAGTTATGAAATACAACGAATATGATTTACCAATGAGACATTTGCTCTTTCAGACTCCGTTCTTTATAAAGAAGATTTATTTTCTTAGGAAGACAGATGGAGGGGACATAATAAAAGACTGTTTGCAGCTGCAAAAAAATCTTTACCCATAAAAACCAAATTTGGCATGACAATGGCCCTTAAAACATTCAGCTTTATATGAAATTAATGAGGAGGACTTTTTTTCTCATTGTGTCTGTTTTGCTATTGTTCCCTAAGTCTAATCACAAAACCACAGAATCACAGAATGGTAGAGGTTGGAATGTACCTCTGGAGACCACCTACTCCAACCCCCCTGCCAAAGCAGGTTCACCCAGAGCAGGTCCCAGAGGAATGCGTCCAGGAGAGTTTGGAAGTCTCAAGAGAAGGAGACTCCAGAACCAATCTGGGCAGTCTGTTCCAGTGTTCTGTCATCCTCAAAGTAAAAAGTTTCTTGATATGTCCAGATGGAACTTCCTGTGTTCCAGTTTGTGTCTGTTGCCCCTTGTCCTACCACTGGGCACCACTGAAAAGAGATTGGCCCCATTCTCTTGACCCCCACCCTTTAAATATTTATAAACATTAATCATACCCCTTCTTGGCCTTCTCTTCTCCAGGCTAAACATACCCAGGTCTCTCAGCCTTTCCTCATAAGAGATGCTCCAGTCCCCTAATCATCTTTGTAGCCCTCTGTTGGACTCTCTCCAATAGTTCCCTGTCTCTCTTGAGCTGGGGAGACCAGAACTGGACACAGTGCTCCAGATGTGGCCTCACTAGGGTGGAGTAGAGGGGGACAAGAACCTCCCTTGACCTGCTGGCCATACTTTTCTTAATGCACCCCAAGATACCATTGGCCTTCTGTGCGCCACAAAAGCACACTGCTGGCTCATGGTTAACTTGTTATCCGCCACTAATCCAACAACTTTGACTGCAGACCTGTTTTCCAGAAGGTCAACCCCTAACCTGTACTGATGCATGGGGTTATTCCCCCCCAGGTGCAGAATCCTACACTTGCCCTTGTTGAACTTCATTAGGTTCCCTTCTGCCCAACTCTCCAGCCTGTCCAGGTCTTGCTGAATGGCAGCACAGCCTTCTGGTGTGTCAGCCACTCCTCACAGTTTTGTATCATCAGCAACCTTGCTGAGATACACTCTGTCCCTTCCAAGTCATTAATGAAGATATTGAACAAGACTTGACCCAGTACTGGTCCCTGGGGCACACCACTAGCTACAGGCCTCCAACCAGACTCTGCACCTCTGATCACAACACTGAGCTCTGTTCAGCCAGTTCTCAATTCACCTCACTGGTCACTCCTGTAACCTACACTTCCTAAGCTTAACTACAGGAGACAGTGTCAAAAGCCTTGCTGAAGTTAAGGCAGACAATATCCACTGCTCTCCTCACATCTACCCAGCTAGTCACACCATCTAGAAGGCTATAAGATTCATCAAGCATGACTTCCCCTTGGTGAATCGATGTTGACCACTCCTAATAACCTTTTTTTTCCTCCACATGCTTAGAGATGACCTCCAGGATGAGCTGTTCCATCACCTTTCCAGGCAGGGAGGTGATGCTGACTGGCCTGTAATTTCCTGGGTTCGTCTTTTTGATGACTGGAGTGACATTGACCTTCCTCCAGTCCTCAGGCACCTCTCCTGTTCTCCATGACCTTTCAAAGATGATAGAGGGTTGCTTAGCAATAATACGAGCCAGCTCCCCTCAGCACTTGTGTGTGCATCCCATCGGGGCTCATGAATTTGTGGGTGTCTAGCTTGCTTAAGTGAACTCTAACCAGATCCTGCTCGACCAAGGGAAAGTCTTCTTTCCTCCAGACTTTCTCTTTTACCTCCAGGCACAGGGATTCCTGAGGGCCAGCCTGATCAGTAGGCCAAGTGCTTGGACAGACATCAGAGGGCTTCACAGGGGAAATTATCTGAACAAAACAGTAGCAGTCAATGATATCAGTGGCCACCAAATCATGCCACATTACTGTTACAGCTTCCTTACTGCATGTACCTTACCATGCAAAGGTAAGTAGTACATGGCCCTTCAAACATGAGGGCAATCTGGGAACCAGATACTATTTTTTGCTAGTTTTCAGTTTACACTGTTGGCAAGTATCACACTTCACCTGTCTGCACTGTACAACTATGTGAGGTAGAGAATATCATCAGTATCATTATAAGGTGTACATATAAATATTTCCAT
Organism: Eurystomus gularis; assembly: GCA_013400335.1. Taxonomy (NCBI): domain Eukaryota; kingdom Metazoa; phylum Chordata; class Aves; order Coraciiformes; family Coraciidae; genus Eurystomus; species Eurystomus gularis. The sequence continues at coordinate 212,196 of VZZY01021079.1, read as the reverse complement.
GCTCAACTAACATGATTATGTATATGCAGGCCTACTTGAGACATATCATTGGGACCAGATGAGAGAGATTAATCTTATAATTAATTGTGTGCTTGAATATAATTTATACGCTTTTATTATTTAGCACCTGTGTCAACCACTTAATTTGCCTGCAAATCATTTGCTTATATAATATTAATGAAACATGCTATACCGAAATTCATCAAACTATGGAAATTAGAGATTAGGAAGACTCATATAATCAATTTATCCTCTTCTAGTTTAAAACAGTTCGAGAACTGTAGCTTCAGAAACCACTCCTTCAGGAAGAATATTTGAGTTCAAGGAAGGGCATTAGTGGCAGAATGGACAATTTTTTTTCATAGTCAGAGATCAGAATTTACACTGTGGAACAAACTACTTAAGGGAGTCTAGACTTCGTTTTCTCCTCAAACAAGACTTTGAGAGGGAGGAAATACTAACAAAAATAATATTCATTTCTGCACAAACATTACACAAAGGTCAATGCTTTTACAATTCTGTACATATAACACTCTGAGCAAATGAAGATCATGAGATTTACACAATAATAAACATACAAACTCATCTGCAAAACATCCACATAAAACAATTTATGCCCAAACATGGGGATGGGACGGCCTGGGGTGCTGAGGGGCTGCTGAGTGAGCAAAGTGAGTTATCAAATCAATAAGAAACATCAAAGTAATTGCTTGCTTAATATTTGCTTCATTGTTTGCTTAATCTTTGGGTTAGGGCACTCCTGGAATACCCAGTTGGGAGGGTTCACTGCTGTATTTCAGAAGTGTCTGAAAGTGAGAATGGCTGGGAATTAGCACTGTGGTGCACAGGGGAAGAAACTGTTAACATGAGAACAACCTGTCTACAAGGTCATACCGGGTCTGGCTGGGAAAAACTACCTTTATCTCTGGCAGCCTGCCACAGTCAACCCACCATAGGAGTGAAGGAGACGTTGTTGCAGATGGATGTGAGGGAACACTAGCAAGCCTCACACAACAATAAGAGCAAAGAAGTCTCACCTTGAGACACTTCTGCCCTCCCTCTTCGCCTGTGTCCAACAATGGAAACTTGGAAGGTGGGGCAGCAACCATGCTAAGGCCACATTACCTTATGAGGTTCTGTCATAGCAATGTCAAGCAGTTAAAAAAAAGAGCAACCCTGCAGCTTCTCATTGCCTGGTGAGCATGTTAGGCATTCTGTTGTATTTGATTATTTTTGCAAGGCTAGACAGAAGAAGCACTCCAGTAGTCCAGCCTGGCTTGTGGGATGCAAATTATGGTCCTTGGTCCAAAGGTCTTACCCATGCAGTGAGGATCAGGAAAAGCGGGCAGAGGTCTTTAACTAAGGGATTTTTTTCTCAAAGTCTATTCCCACCTTGACCACAGACCTAGCATGGATATCTTCAGGTCTCTCTGCCTCAATATACTCTCCAGTAATTACCATTGTGTCTGTTCAGGTCATAAAATCTCATATATTAAACCAGCACCTATCAGAAAGCCTTCCTTTACATAGGAAATAGAATAGAAACTGAGGCAACACAAAAATAGTTACCACGAGAAAAAACATTGGAAGGTGCCCATCAGTGTTGGTGGTTCCACCCCTCCTAACTCCTCATGGACAAGACCTTCTCACCCTTCAAAGAAAAGCATGTTATATTGTCTCTTTCTAACTGTGGTTTATTTTTCACCATTTTCTTGGAACAGCTAAAGCCTTAAACTTTCCTTGTTTCCATTTTCAGTGAACCTTTTGCTGTGTGACAGCTTTTGGTTCTTTGTAATAAAAATGCTTTCATTGCCTGGTTATATTGATTTTCAGTTTCCTGAAGCTTTGTGCTTTCCTTCTTCTAAGGTTTCACTGACACAGCTTAGGCTGAGGCTCACAATCCCATTCCCCCACTGAAGAACTAGTGCTGAAGAAACTGGATGAAACTCATCAGGCATTTAAAAACGATGCCTGTTCAGCATGACTCCTATTTTACCTATTCATTTAATCTCTTCCGTCATCCTCCTGGAGTTTCAGCCCAGGAATTGAATACAGTTCAGAATGTCTGTTTTAAAAGCAAACCTCTACTTCAGCGAACTTGTTCTGCAGACAATTAGAAAGTTACAATACAATAAAATACAATAGTGATCTCTACACACAGGGCTTTATAGGTAATTTTTTTCTTAAAAATATACAGGTACTGAGGTCAGAATGTAACTCATAGCAGAAAATTATGTTTACAAAATTAAATGATAGCATGTCCAGTCTCACTAGAGGTGAAGCTGGTGCTACGTCTCTATTTCTTACTTTGACCAGTTGAAAAAGGACACAGAGGAAATCAGATTCTTTAAAGCGAAATCTGAGTTAGGCTTGAAAGCCTCAGCAGCCAAACATTTTTCTTGTCATTGAGAGTTCCCTGGAGAAAATTACAATGCAGATGGCCAGGTTAAGTACTTTTTTGTTTCACTATCAAGCAAACAAATATCAGCTGTAATTTTATATCCAAAGTATGCAGGGTTCCTAATTTGAGAAGAAACTCCCAGAGAGGAAACTTCTTCATACGTCTGCTAACTCCACATCTAGTACTACTTGCTAGTGTGTCCTCCCAAACTCTATTCCTGCACTTACTATCTCTATGTTCAATGTAATACTTAATCCTAAAATTACTTTTGAGGAGTAAACCATCACAGCATAGATGTCTACAAGAGAGAATGCAACCTCCAAAATATTCTTAAATTATTTTTTTCCTAATTCTTATATGTTGCTTCCTTAAGAAGCCTAGTGTTTGCCTGTTTGAATTTCTTAATTTTTTCTGACAAAATTCTTTTGATCCCAGTTCTAGCATTTAGGCAGCTTCACATCAAACAGGTAACTCAAGCAGTACAGGATATTTAGAAAAATACACAGCTTGATACTTTTCATGTCATGATATTAAAATTAAAATGGAGTCAATCCATTCATGCAATCTAACCCCAGGTATAACACACACCAAAACACTCTATGGAGCAACTCCATGATCAAAATCATCACTTCTTGCACAAAAGTCTCTTTCAGAAAGACCACAGACATCCAGTTTTCTTTGACTGCAAGGCATGGGAACCCATCAAATTCCTAATTAAGTTGTTTGAAGAAATGCTTATTTGAACTTTATTTCTAGCGTGAATTTTTGTAGTTTCACCTTTTTCCACCAGGTCATAGTATAGTTTTTGTCAGCTATCTATTATATGAAAATGAGTTAAAACAGGAAAAAGAAAAAAAATCTAGCTATAAACTTTGAGTTTAGCTGAAAATATGGAAAATATAGCTCAAAATACATTGAAGGGAAATCTGTTTCTGAGAAGGGCTTTATGAAGGACGAGTGAATGGCTGACTGTGTAGCCAATTACACTCAGTACGACCTGGGATCCTGGCTAAACTTCCTCTGGTTGGGAAGCTACCACAGAACACTTTTTTTGCAAACAAAGTTTTTTCCTGTGGAGCTGTCTGTTACAATTACAGCTAACATGTATGAAAAGAAAACTCAAATGAATACAACTACTACAGGCACCTTTTTTTTTTTTTTTTTGGTGCATTTGACTAGTTTGAGCTGTGTGTAAATTCAACAAAAGAACATAGATATAATAAGCTAAAATGTCAGCAGGGACCCACATGACCATTTAGTTTGACCTCCAGCATAACACAGGCCATGAGACTTTTTAGAATTAATTCCTGTGTCAGACAGAATACATAGTTTATAAAGGGATTCAATATTGTTCTATGAATGTCCAGCAATGAAAAGACTTGAGAAGTTGCTCCAGAGATTAACTACCCAATTATTAAAGCCTTGTGTCTATTATTTCTAAAAGGAATTTTTTCTAGCCTCAACTTTCACTATACCACTCCTTCACGAGGATCTATTACCAATTTTTGCTTAACATAAAAAACTCTACCAAGTCACCCTCTAGTCTTATTTTTCTTTAAACAGGTCAAGTTTCTTCAGCCTTTCACCAAACAGCATTCTTCCTTTTAGCGCTTTTGTGGCTCTTCCCTTAAACTTCTCTAGTTTTATCACCATTCTTCAATCTTGAACGATAGAATAGGACACAGTGTCCCAAAATCAGTCACACCATAACCAGGAAGTGTGCTAATGTGGTCTCTCTCTTCAATATTTCCTTGTTCACATGTTAAAAAATCTCATTAACCCTTTTGCACCACACACTCATAGAGGGAGGTCATACTCTGCCAATTCCCCATGCAATGTTTCAACTCTTTCTGTTACAACTTCCTAGGATAGGATCAACAATCTCATCAGCATGGCCTACAGTATTTATTTGTACATATAGTCCTTTCACTTGGTCTCATACTAACTTATACTGCTTTCTTGCATTTTATCCACAGCAATCAGGGCAGACCACTCGGTACAGCAGCTTCTTTTTTTAGTTATTATCACTTCCTTTAACTTTGTGCCATCTGCAAACTTTATGTGGAATGATTTTCTCATTTCTTCCACATCCACTGATAATAATGTAGAACAGCATACAATTCAACATCTTATTTGTTCAAGAAACACATTTGGATTTAGAAATTGCCACTAAGCGAGTTTTAAAACCAATTGATGAGTGCATGATGTTGACTTTGGATCATTCCACTTCCTTAATCAAGTAATACCAAGTTGAACAGATTGCAAGAAGTTGAAATACAGAACTTCAAGACTGTCCCTAACTAGCAACCTCCTTAAAGGCATACAGCTATTTTGACAAAAGGTATTCATCATAAATTCACATAGATTAGATCTAATTATTGTAACCTTTCCTTACTATTTGATTAATCAGATCGCTGATCTGTTGCAGTTTCAGATAAATTGAAAGGTGATAGGACAATTAATATTTTGATCAACTGTTTGGCATTCAATAAACCAAGACAACACTAGCTTTCTTCCTCTTCTCTGGAACATCCACAGTGCAGGATTAACAGTACAGACCACTCTTCTAGATCTAGATTGCATTGGCTTGGTCATTTGCAAGTATCCAACTTCTGTTTTACATCTTCCTTAATTGCTGCTGGAACAGAAAGTATTTAATCATTGCATACAATACAACACCTGGATTTTTCTCAGAATCCTTTTACTTTTCTGATTTCTCTCTTGAAACAAAATGAACAAACAACTCCCCCCTTCCCGGCAGAAAACACCACCACCAACTGCCAAGCAAAGCAAAATCAGCTCTGCTCCTGCTTTCTGTTCCCCTGACATGTTCTTTACAGTCCTTGGCTTTTGCTTCACATCAATTTCTATCTTTCATTGGTTATACATTTTAAGTCTTTTTGTTGGTTTTTTAATGTACTCATAAAAACATGACTGACTGGAAGGTAGAATATTTTGGGTGTTCTTTTAAGAAATGCTATGAAACACTTTTCAGAAAAACTCAAAAGAGGTACCCAAAGAAGACTGGAGAAATATCTAGAGAATGTTTGCACTCAATCAGAGAAATCCATTCAAATGTAAGTAATTCCGAGACTGGTGGCATCAGCTCCATTAAATATCAGGAAACTTTCAACCTCTAGAACACTGTAGTTCAAATGAAATTTAGTTTCACTGTTATCCATCTGTCTTGACTTTTCGCTATATGGACTGAATATTATTTTCCAAAACTCAATTTGTACAGGGATAAATACTTGCTATGCTAATCAGTGGGGACTGTGCTTCTACAGCTCAGACTTTGAAGTTTTTCTAGATAGGGTACAATAATATTTTTTTAATAATTCCTCACAGCAGGTAAAGAATGTTATAACTGTGAGAAAGCTTATTAGAGTTACATGAGTCTAATTGACCTGTCTTGGTAATAAAAGACTCATTTTCTTCTAGCAAACCAGAGTTTTGCACCTGAACATGCAAGAAGTCTATATTGCTTTAAATCTATTGTAAATGGGAAAAAAAATCATCTTTGCACAAAGAACCAGTATAATTAATTTAAAAATACTGTTTGAGCCATCAGAGAAGGACTTAAAAGGAAATTAATTGCTGGAAAGTCCTTGTGAGGATCTTCATGCCAGAGAATGAAATCTCAGTTTCTTTAAATCAATAAAAGAGAAATCAATACTGACTATTGAACCACAGGTTTTTAGCTCCTTATTATGGCCCACATTGCCTTTTGAATTTCATTGTAACAACAACCGGATTGAAATTAAAACCATTCTGCCTATTACTTCACTGAAATAATAGTTGTACTGTTCTTCAGTGATCCAAGGGAACAAACCTTATATTCACTATTTTTAAAGTTGGAAATTGATCAAACAAAAATGTATGTTGAGTTTGGTTTACATTTCCTATAAAAATAATAGCTTATACTTTGATCTTTGAGAAAGAGTGTGTAGTGAAACAAGAGCATGGTTTATATATTTTTACTGTGAAAGCCAGAGAATCACAGAAATGTTGATTCAGATAATCTCTGGAGGTCATCTCGTCCAACCTCCTGCTCACAACAGGACTATCAGCACCAGCAGATCAGATCAGCCTTGCCTTTGCTTATCCTAGACTTAAAAACATCCATGGATGGATAACCCATAACTTCTCTGGATAAACTGTTCTGGTAGTACAGTGCTATCCTCGCAAAAAGTGTTTCCTAATATCTAACCCAAACCTGCCAAGCCACAGCTTCTCCTACTGCTGCTTTTCATGTTGAAGCTTGAGTGAGTCAAGGTACTACAACCAAATACAGTGCTTGATTTCACAGGATGCTGCTTGCCATACCCTCCCATATAACTCAATGGGAACTAAAAACCACTCAGGCTGCTAGCAGAAAGTGCTTGGTTTCTCAGTGGCTTTTTCCATAAAAGTCTTCTCATGAATCAGCAGTATGTATTTAGGATGAATAATGCACAGGCCTATCAATCTGTATTTCTACAACAGCTAGGTTTAGAACTACACTCCCCCGTCAATAAAAGTCAAGGTTACATTATGGGTAAGATGCAGAGCTGGGCTCCACCTTTATTCTAAAGTGGCTCAAAAGACTGTCAGACATTTTCTTTCCTTCAGCTATCTATGAATAATAACAATTTCTTCAAGTAGAAGGCAGAATGTTACACGTGTCACCTTTTGAAACACAGGTATGCATCAAGTTATACCCCATTTGCCTTAGTCATGCAAATAAATTATCTTGATGTAAGTAACTATGGCCCTATACATGTCTTATTCTCTACTTTCATCATTCTTAGTTCAGCTTGCTGGCATGCACTAAAGGAAAGAAATAGCATGCCATGATGTGGAACCCATAATCTTGATAAAGAGGATGTTGTTCAGCTTCTATGGGAAGTTTAGCTGATAGATAGAGAAAAGAAAAAAGCTTCTTTATCCTCTTTTTTTTTTAAAAAAAAAAACCAAAAAACTGTGCCTGCTACAGGGCTGTACAGGGCTAGCAGTAAATGGTGAAAAAAACAGCAAGGGAATGAACCAAAGGGCACCCATGCAAGTCTTATAATGCTATCATTTAGAATGTAATTAGAATTATTTCTATTCCTGATCTCAGCAGTTCCAGGAAGCCAATTTCCCCCTCTTAAAACTCTCAGCTTTTTGAAAGGCTGGATATACATGCAACAAATCTGCCACTGCAATATGGGTTGATAGGCCTTGCTCAGCCTTTACTTCCTGCTACATTTTGTCCTCCATTTGCAATAAGCATGTTTTTTCAGTCAGCCTTGAGTCGAACAAAGGTAACAATAAGAGATACAGTTCAGGACAACTTTAACAAACATTAAATCTTTATTTACCCTAGGAAAGGGTGTTGAAAATGAATGCAACAAACTGTATGAAAGGGTATTAAGATGGATGTGATGAAATGGGGACTCAGCTCAATTATTTGTGCCTCAGTGCTTTCAGTACAAATCTCCAGCACTAGGGAAGGATGAAACCTGAATGAGCATATCCTTGTCCTGTTGGCTTATCTGCTCCAACCCCTTTTTCAATTCAGGAACGTTATCCTGCACTTCACAAGCATCACTGTGAAGGGGCCATGACCCATGTTTTCCAAAGACAAGCACTGCATTCCTGCCTTTCTTCATCCTCTTGACATTGGATCTACCTCTAAAAGCAAACATGTAGTGACTTACCAGATACAGTGGAAAAGACAACTGATAAACTGTATCCTGGATGAATTATCAGCAGCAGTGAGTAACACCAACCTGCATGTACAAAGTCTGTAACCCAGTTCAACTTTTAAGAGTGATTTGAATGGTGCCTAGGCTTTCTGACTTTGTTTAGCTTTCAAATAGATGATCAAGTCCACCTTAGAAAAAGCAAACAGACTTCTGAGTAAATTGCCAGTTGGCAACTTATGAGAATTAACAAATGAAGCCAAAATACTCCCTGCACAATGGGAATCCTATGTAGCCATAAAGCCTTTTGGGAAGTAGCAATTGCTCTTGGCATGGAATGCAGCAATAATTCAGGAAGCAAAACTATGGATTTTCCTTTTTCTCTTGGAGAAAGGGAATAATTTTACTGGATGAATACTCCTTTGACACTTTAACATTTAAGAGAAGGAATTTATTTGCTTATAGTTTTCTCCCTAGTTGATGCTAAACTCTGGCAACCCCCTCCTCAGGCAATTCTCAGCACCCTTCTCTTGCCTCACCAAAGTCAGTTTTCCCATGTTGTGATCTGCTCATCAAATGACAGCTTTCTAGTCTGAAAAGGGAATCTTTCCACTGAAGAAAAAGGATGGTAATTACGTTAAATGAATGTTAACTTCTTGCTAATGAATGCATTACATCTCTCCTAAACATTTCTGGAAAAAGAAGCAAGCAAAGAAATAAAAAATAATCAGACATGCCATTCATTTACCAGAAGTATTAATTACAAGTAATTAGAAAAAAGTGACTCATTTTTGAAGTATACAAGATTCCTAAAAAGAAATACAAAGGTTCCAGCAAGAGCTGAATAAATGTATCTGTACCAAGTGGATAATACTGTGTAAAAATACAATATTACATCTGTAATAGTTTTAATTTTGAAGGAAAATATCCAGTTTTGACTTTTAAATTTCCAGTGATAGTAAATCCACAGCTACCATAAACTGTACCCATTTCTGATTGTTTTCACTGTTCAAAAGATGTGTCCAAGATCTAGTTTGCATTTACCTTGATCACTTGCTCTTGGATCTTGTCCATCCCTGCTAGACCAAAGATTTCCTCACCATTTACTTCCTGCTGTCAAGGTCTCTATTTACAGATAGCTCTTAGGTAGGCTATCATCTCTTCTCTCTATGGCTTCTCCCTTCCAGCACATACCAGGTACAATAGTGGTTACAGAAAAAAATCTTCCTTTTTTTTTTTCTCTTTGAATGATACTGCAAGCTTCCACAGAATTTTAGTAACATCTCCTACATTTAGACTATGAATTTCCATAGTTTTTGAGTCTAGGCATAAATTACTCTGAATGGACTGAATTAATCAAATCTCGCCCCTTAATATTTTCCAGTCTGTCTTTTGTGCCTCTTCTGAGCCACCTTCACTGTACCAAAATCCTAGCTGAGCTGTGGCTCAGCTCCCAGAGGGTGGATGCAGCTCTGGAACTCACAGCCTGGCCTGTTCTGTCTTTTCCAAAATTCCTGTTTCACTGACATCCCCATGTGCGCTGGGTAGCTCCTGATCTCCTCATTCCCTGTGGCATTCGCCCAGCATGCACACCTCTTCTCCTTTTTTTACCGCCAGATCACCCTATTACTAAGGCCTACGTAACTTCCCAGTTTGCAAGTATAACATTTTCTAATCCACTGGAACAAAAATATTTTCAATAACAGCAGGTTAATACATAGGTATTTATCACTTCACCTTATTAAAATCCATTCACATTAACCATCTCTGATGTGAAACCTCACAGCTATTGAACAGCACTGGGGTGCACTACAAAACCAGATAGGAGAGAAAATGTCTGTCTACACACAACAAGAACCGTAGGGGAATTCAGATAGCAAGGCTGCAGGGCAGGACAGGATGTTCCTACCTGCCTCCACTCCTGTGACATCTTCAGCAACAAAGGAGGAGTTGGTGCAACTCCCCCAAAGGTGGCACCAACGCATCCCTACTTATGTGTACCAATGAATCTTTAATGGCAGTTCTCCCGTTATTGAATCTTTAATGCCAGAATGTATAGCATAACCAGAAAGCAGGAGCAAAGCTGTCAGGCTATTTCAGTCTTTTCTGCATGTAAGCTATCTTGATACCCACCAAACAATAACAGTTTATGCTCTAATAATGTTGTACTTCAGTTTCTATGTACAGGACAGAAAAACAAATGAGGAAACTTGGGGAAAATTGCACTTACAAAACAAACTTGGCAAACTCAATTATTTTATTATAATACACTGTTGCAGCATAATTTTGCCTTGAATGTGACACCACACAAAATATCACTGCCTCTCATTGCAAAGGGGAAGTAGGAGATCCTTTTATTGGCTCTGCAGCTCCTTAGGGCTTTATTCACTGTGTGAAGAATCTGCTTTAAAATGTGATCACTCTTCTCCTCAGAGGTCCTAGTGGGAACACTAAATCTCTTTTACAGAAGTGCAAGATGAATTCCCAGAAGTGTTAGAGACAGCTCAGAAAATGCAGCAGGGTACAGCAGCATATCTATTTTTTAAGTTCTTAAAATACTCATACAGCAAAACACTATAAAGCAATTCATTGTACATTCATATGCATACTCTTAAAAATGGAAAAGAAATGTGGAAAACAGTGAATAATGTGAAATGCAAAAAGGAGGGAAATGCAAAAATCTGTGCTATCTTTTCTATCATTGATGGTTAGTTTAATCTCATCATTTACCTCCATAGAAATGGTTTGTTCTTTAAATCTAGTAAGTGCTTCCAAACCATGTTATATTTAAATGTATGAAAGCCAGATTCAATCAGGTTACTGACAGTGCTGCCATGCTTGGCACTGTGACTTCTATTTGGAAACACTTATTCTATCATGACTGCTGAGAGAGAATGGAAAGGCATTATTGACATAAAGAAAGATATCTACATTTGATCCTCAATAAATCTGAAGGAATAAGGTTTCTCTTCATGGTTCATTGCCTTTATGTGGGAGGTTGGTTTTCCTACACACAGTTTTATTTGTTCAGCCATTTAGGATGAAAGAAACATGTTAAACCATCCCTAGAGAAAGATGCACACAGTCCCTGAAAGGCTTCTCCTGTCATATGCTCTGCCCTCCCAGAGGAGGAATGAAATCTGCAGGATGAAGATTTGCTTTTGAGTCTTACTGCGTACAGCGACTCTCCTTTGATAATTTACCAGTATCAGACCGCATGCTTTGAAAGAGTTTCCAAAACCCACGTGTACTTGAGTGATCATGAAAGAGTTTACTAATAAACTTGGCTGTCAATGCCCCTTCTTCCTACAACCATCCCCCATGCCTTGCACAGGGACACTGGTTTGAGAACATCACATAAACATCCCTTGGCTTTTGTTAGCTAAACCACCACCAGTTCCCTACTTGTTTCCACGTTTTTATCCCTCAGTTTACCTGCCTTCTCCACTATCAGTTACTGTCAGTCTGGCTGCTTTGAAGTTCTGTACTCAAAGCCCCAGAGACATGAACAAATATTGTATGTGCTCTCAATAAAATTCAGTTCTGCTTTTTTGACCATTATTTATCAAGTTCTCTCCCTTATGCTAATATAATCTCTCTGCTAATGTTGTTGTGGAGGGTTTTCCCAAACTTTTACAATCTCTGGATTTGTTTGGTCATGTCTCTCTGCTTGATATCAAATATAACAGATATGTGTGTGTATTTATATACATATATGTGTACATTATATATAAATCCAATTTATTTTTCCATGTTTTGCAGTCTAAATCTCATTATTAAAAAGACCAACATGAATCTCTATTCACACTGGGACCAGAAAAGAAAAAAAACCAAATAACTATAGAAGAAAAAATAACTCTTAGCTGAAATATGTCAACAGACCAAACTACGTTTTGAAAATTTCACTTCAAAAATTATAACTGTTTGTAGAAAAGAAGAAGTTATTAATTTTATACTCTGAAGAAAATGATCGAGATACATGTTATGTGTAGTTCACACATTGAAAAAAAAGTTGCTTCTCTCTAGGGCACCCTCAGAACAGTTCAGGGATGGATTTCAATGGACAGCAAGGGTGCATTCATGTTGGCAGCTAGCACAGCTTCTAAAGAGCTGGCACTTTTTTCACATTTTATAAACCGTAGTACTGTAGGCCAGGTTGTTAGGCTTCATGTGTAAGGGATCCACTCCATTAGGTACATTATCTCAACTTCAACCAACTTGAAAATTGTACTTTCTTATGTTTGTTGACAGAGTAATTGGCCTTGAGAGGCATCGTTTAAACCCTGAGCTCAGAAAAGATGAACGTAGCGATACTTATTTCGCACAGCACAAACGTGTGTGTGCTCTGAAGGACTTGCAAGCAACTCTGGACCTCAGCAAGAGTATGTTTCCAGCAGTTGCTATTTTATTTGAAAGAAATAAAGTCCATGTCAAATTCTCTATTTGTTAAGAAGGACAATCTTTGAGTCTCTGGTGTCATATATTTCTGTTTAAAATGGAAAGGTTTGAATAAAATCAGATAATTTTTTCTTCTGTAAGAGCACAACTTCCCTTGTGACTTGTCCTATTAGCAAGTGTTGAAAATTTGCATTAAGCCACAGAGGCTCTGCTGTCACCATGGGGCAGACATTGCTCATTAGCTCTGCCCTGGGCACTAACCAAAGCAGGAGTAATTCCCTCAGCAAGGCAGCCAGGGCAGCTGAGGGTCTTGGGAGAAATCTTTTGGGTCAGAAAGTTTAAGGTGATAGTGTATGCAGTAATGATGCTGTAGGGCCTCTAGGTCACGTCTAAGGAATGATGTTTGTATAACAAGCAGGATGAGGCAAAAGGGAATGCTCTTATTCAAGCTACTCAAGTCCTAGTCCACTTCCCACTCAGCTCATATGAAGTTGGCCACCTACCTCCTTATTCATTTTCAAAGCTCTCTAGGCAACCTGAGTTCTGCATTAAGGTAATCCCTAACTTAGTAGTTGCCTACCTGCACTTTGAAAAGTTAAAGGTTAGAGCATGCATCTGTGATGTGACAGACGGGAGTGTGATCCCTCATCAGCTTTGCTGCACCTTCTTTCCTGCACACAGGCTTCTACTATGCCACATTGAGGCTGTGGCATGATGCAGCAATTAAAGGCACACAAAGGGAAAACTACAAGAAGGAGAGCTTACAGAGAGCTAGGAGGTTAGGGTATTCCTTTGGCTACATTAAAATTTCAGTCATATGTGGGGTTGTGGGATTTCCAAGCCATATTTGTGATTCCTTTTAATGTGATCATTATAAACCTTCGTCTCTGCAGGTGGCATTGCATGTACTGCACTGTTCTTAGCAAAAATAAATCTTTTTTTCACCTTTCTAAATACATATCTCAACCTGAAGCATATTCCAGGAAATGGAACCACCTTTTTTTAATCCAGCCTCCAAAACAATCTGTTTTCTCCTTTCTCCTGTTAATAAAACTTAGAAATGAAGACTTAAGTGATGATATGGAAGAAAAACATACCATGTTTTTCAGTTCAGAAGAACTGAGCACCATTTTGTGTTGTATAGGTGGTATATTACATAATAAATCCTACTTATACATCCAGACCACTGTATTTAGCTATGCAAAAAAATCTGCAGTTTGAAATATACTTGACAGGCAAGAAGCAAGATATAACTTTAGAAATCTAGTATTCTGACAGCTGTTCATAGTAGTGTCATTTAACTCACTTGAATTGTCATTTTGAAGTCTCTGCCCCTTATTCTGTTTGTGAGCATCCAGATTTCTTTAGAAGAAGTTGAGCACCAACCTTATCCTTTTCTCCAGCCCTTAATCTATCTAAATCAAGAATTAATTCTACATCCATTCTACTGCTTCTTTTGGCTGGTTCATAACTGATATAATTAAACAATAATACATGGCAGAAGTATAACTAGGGGAGTCAGTATCATACCACAAATGGTATGATAAGGATAAGATATTAAATTTTCACCATCCAAGAAGTGCTGCAATTGTCCAAATACTGTTTGAATTTCCGGTGCTATTATTAAGAAGAGGAATCTACCAGACATCGTAATTAGGAAAGACTGGAAGGTTTGCATTGTATACCTTTGCAATGGGTAGAGATGACTGAGTCAACACTTTTGGAAGAGGCAAGGCGTAGCCTGCTTTTCCGTTGTGCCCAGCTTAGCCTTTCAGAAATTGCTGCAGAAATCCTGTGCTTGCACCTCCTCTGAGAAGCCCACTAGAAAGCCTCACAGTGGGTGGATGAGATCAAAGGCATCCACAGCTGTCCATAGTCATGTTTTAATTTTCAACCAAATATTTCAGCTAAAGCATTAATGACAGGAAGTAAACAGCTTCACAGGATACAGTGCTTCAGTTAATATTCCCACATTGCCCATAACAGTGGTTGCAGTTTCAGCACTAGACAACGTTATGGATACTACGGGCACGGCATTCCACCTCACAGCCAGTGATCAGTTTATTCATCCCTGAATTATTTTCAGCTGTGTAAAGAAGGGTAGTTGGGCTTGGATCTACTTTGGGCAACAACAAACTGAAGATGGTTCAGCATGTTGGTGCTGAACAGGAGCTCCACACACACCTGTCTACTGCCATTTCCATGGGCTATTGCTATATGGCAGTGCAGTCCTGGGACACCAGGAGTCCCTGCAGGCAGGCTTGTGTGTGGAGGAACAGGACCATTCCTGCCCAAGGTGGGTCTCTGGGCAATAACACAACATTAGGAAAAGGGAATCAGGTGACAAACCTTCCTTTTGGCTAACTCACTGTGTCAGCGAGCGCCAGAGTGATTTTGCTTAAGAAAGGGAAGAGGTGGGCAGGAGGGGGCTGGGGTGCATATCCTGACCTCTGTCATTTGTGGGGGTGCAGATATCAGTCTCAGTCCACAAGCTGCTCTCATTTTCAGAGCACAATCATCAAGCAACCCTAAAACACACCACAGCTCAAGTAACCATGGAGAGCAGGCACTTGTCACTGACCATTTATTTTCTAACTGCAAAACCAGCAACAACATGAAAGCACAGTCACTAAGTCTTCTCAGACCAAAATTTTATTGTTTGTTCTCATACAAAACCTTGGCTCCTCTTGACTGCTTCAGTTTCTCCTAAAAGCAGCTATTTTTCAGGAATTCCTCCCTATTTCCAGTTTAGCATTACAGCAGGTTTTATTGCCCTTTAAACACACCTATCATTAAATTTCTAAAGCCCAAACTCTCAGAGGTCCTGAGCTTCATGACCAATACACACTGCCACTATTCAGAAAGAGCTTTAAAAAAAGCCTGCTGTATTTATTTCTATGGCTGTGTTAAACAGGTGTGCAATGAAAAGGGACCCACTTTCTTCCCCTACCTGGTGGTCTCCCATTGCATCTACAGCAGCTCTGGCTCCTCCAACTGAACAGACTCATCTACTCACTGAGACGGTTGGGTTTTCTCACTGCATTCCCGAAAGAAAATCTTGCAGTAGCACAGAAGATGGCACTTGTCAACACCAAGATAAAATATCCTATTGATGAGCCAGATTGTACTTAGGCATTCAGGTTAGCCAGAAGAAAAGAAATGGAAAAAACGTGGAAAAATTCCCACCCAAGACGATGTTCCTTTTCAGGATATCACAGCCAAAGCAAGATACAGAAGTCAACACTGCAGAAACATTTGTTTTGGAGAGCTGGCATGTAGGCAGGCATGGGGGAGGGCCCTGACTTCTAATGAAACAAAGTAAATAACGAATACCATTTAACATTATGAGAACATAATTTTTGTTTGTAAAAACCTTATACGTTCATTAGAATTGAGAAAGCAAATCTCATTTTTTCAAATACAACAGGAGTTGGCCAAATATACTTGAATGTGGCCCACCAAAGTAGTCATCTGCAGCATGTGCACTAAAACCAGTCAAATCAAATTGCTACAGATTGAAGGAAATTCTGAGCAGCTATAGGCAAATTGTATTTGTTTCAGTTGAATCCTGAGAAACCACTTCCCATCCTTCCATATTAGATAAGTGCTGACAGTATAAAATACATGCAATGCATGACATCTTTATTTGATAATTTGAGCTTCTCCCAGAACACAAAGAAGAGCTAGTAAGGGAAAAGAAAGTAGGAAGAAGGGCAGCTCCAATTGTTTCCAATCATCCCACATCCTCAACAGGGTTAACAGGAGAGAAAAAGAAAAGGAAAGCTGGAGGAAAAGAAGACTAGGAATAAGCCTTACAAAAGTGTTGTGGTGCCCTCACAGTATTTTAGTAAGGACACAAATAATTCAGCTTGTGACAGTAGCACAGGCCTACTGATGGATGAAGCCCTACATATGAGTCACTAGGCTATGGACCCTAAGTTAGTTGATTGCATTATACCAGCACCCAACAGAAGAGAGGATAGCAATGTACAGTGTAGAAAATCCAGTAGTCACTGACTGATTCTGGGCTTCTGAAAGAGCATTAGTCCTAACCAACTGGACGCATTGGTCCTGAGACTCACAGCAGACTGTCAACAGACACATTAAAAACCATTATATTTGTAGGTGTATTGCCTTTGGCACGTGCCATCAGTCAAGTAAACAACAACAGAGACAAAGAAACCATAGGTGGCAGCACAGCTATGGGGCAGTTATGATGGGCACATGCATATCCCTAGCAGAAGTCCTCTTGTGCCACTGCATGTGGAGTCTGTGTTTTCCTCCCTTGTGATACACCAGCTGAACCTTGCTTTTGAGACCATAGGGCGAACAACATGCATTGCTGGCATAACGAAGAGAAGAACTGTGTGAATTGTGCTTCCGCCCTGCCCCAAACAACAATGAGTCAAGCTGCTGTACTGTTTTCTCTCACACCAACATTCCATGGGCCAGTTAAATTCATGCTGGTAATGCCTCCTGCTCTTAACTCAATCCAATTTACAGAACACCTGCAGCAAATTTGTGACTAGACTCTTTACTTCATTTCTGGTGCCTTTAAGATGCTCTGATGGTGACCAGAAACCATGTTGGCTGCACATCTCCATTGGAGCACTCCTCCTTAGGAACAGATGAGCTCTCTGCTCTGTGGTACTCTTACAGCTCTTGACCTCTGCCTCTGCCTCCATCAGTGTCAATACAATCTGTTCAAAACTACAGGCTCTCCATCCCTTTATACTGCTTTCACATGGTGCAATTCCATTGATGCTGAAAGACTTCCTCCAAGTTTTCATAAACAAAAGTTAGGGGACAATCAGATCAGTTATGGACCAAATTATGCAGAGCATAAACGGTGTTACTTACCCAACGAAAGTGGAGATGCATCAGATTATACTAACAGAGAATTTGGTTCTCCATATGAACTCCTAATTGTAATCTAGCATCTATCCAGGTTTTAGTAGGTTTTGACTTGGACTTTCGTTGCATTGTATAAATGGACAGCACTGTCTAAAGTCTGACTTCTCCTTACAGTTCAAATCGTAATTTTCTAGAGACACAAGATTAATTTCACAGGAGTCAGAGAAGTGTTCTTTCTGAGCACTTCTGTCCCACACTTTCTCTTTTTTCAGAGACTATTCAAACAGCCATTTCATCTATCCTAATACCTACCAAGCCTTTATAAAAGGAAGAAGAGGACTAGGAAAAGAGATTAAAATAGCCAAGTAAGAAGGCATTATAAAGCAAATCTAGGAGTCATTAGGCAATGCACATTTGGGAAGACAATGTAAGATATTTGCATTTTTACTACCCAGGTGGGAAGTCTTTTCCCACCCCTCTCAGACTGCCCTGCCACATGGCCTCTTCTGTTAGGGACTGTTTCCACAGCTCATTGGGCACTTTCCACTTCTGCAGAGCACACTGTAGCCATATATTACATCTGCCATTCCCAGATTTGCTAATGGATGAATCAAAAAAGGACCAGAATTGGATCACTTTCTCACTAAAATGAACAGTTACTATTTAATCAAGAACATCACATTATTTTTTTAATGATGAAAACTTCATCTTACTCTGTAATACAGAACATGTCTGTGTTAGACACGAGAACTGGAAAGGAGGTGCTGAATGTGTGAAGTAATTGGTGCTTACACCCAGAGGCAGCAGGAAAAGTCCTGCATGTAACACATTTAGGATTCAGCACCACCTGGTTTTCTCATCCTAGCTAACTGCAGTCAAAAGCAATGTACAGGAAGCTGCAGATGCTCTAAGTGCAGGCTCTGAAAACAATGTGTCCAAGAGCTATTGATCACTGTGAGTTCTTGCAGAGCTGTGCCTATTTTCCTGCCTGAGAAATTAAAGGATTTTACTTGTGATCTCAAGCAGAGCTTTGAAAAAACAAGCTTTAATTCACAAACATAGCATCTTTTAAAATTTTTTTCTACCAGATAGTCATTTCAACTGTGCAGCAAGTATCATCAAATAAATTTCAATTTCATAAATGCTTACAATGTTGCTATTGCAAAACCCAATCTGACGATAGCCAAAGGGATTATAAAGACCTCAAAAGAAATCCATTGTTTAACATAGAATTTTTTTTATATATAACCATTTAATACAAAGACAGAGAAACAGAATAAAGTGGGCCTGATCTTCTCTGCTTCCAGAAGCAAAGCATGCCTTCGAGTACATCTTACCCAGATGGTATGAAGCGACACTTCCCCAATGCACCTCATTCCCCTTTCATCTAGGAGAAACTCTTCTATGGATCATCCAGATCAGATGACTGAGATATATACAGACAGGAGAAACAGATGTGGGTAATCTTCTTTACAGTGTTCTCTGTCTTGACACAATAGATTGTTAATTAGACATTGCGGCCCAAGGAAATAACTGTTCTAAAGCAATATTCAGTTTAGGCTCCATTCTTTTACTCCTGCCAGAAAGGAAGGCAGGCCATGAACATCATGGTGGTTGAAAAATGGGTTTGTAGGAACAGTGTCAAAAGGACAGAGATGTTTAGTGGCTTGGTAGATAAAGCAGTAACTTTGAAAGCTAAAAGACGTTCGGTCAAGTCTCATCATGGACGCTAAAGAATGAAGTCTGAATACTTCCAGCTATATCCTGCCCACCAGAAAAAGGACAGAAAGGAGATACCATCTCTGGTAGTTTACTGAACCTAAACTTCAGTGCATTTAATTTCTAAAATAAAACTATTTAGTGGATTATTCCGACAGAATTAACAAACCATTTTGTGACAACTGAAACTGCATTTTTCACAAACTTATTATTCCCTTCCTCTTCAGTGTTAGGCAGCTCTGATTTGCATGCTTAAGGATCTCAGGACTGCAGAGCCAGAATCAGTGGGATTTGAAGGTTTCATCCAATACCTACAAGCTGTGCATGTGTACTAATACACAGGAAAGGAAAAGGAGTAAGGATGTGGTTGATTATCCATGCTGCTAGGAGGGAACTTTGACTCCCACTTCTTTAGGGCAAAACCCAAGAGTTTCCAGTATTTCCATAAGAGGATTTACTTGACCCATTGTCATTAATGAGAGATCATCTGGAAACTGAAGCTTTCTAGGGTCAATCCTGCTCAGATCACTACAATGGAAGGATTACCATCAACTTCAATGAGAGGAGAATTAAATCTTCTGTTCATATAAACATATTTATTCTATGGTATACTTTTTTTCTTTCAAATTTCTGTGTTTATCTAGAACATACAGATAAAAATTTTTATATATGAAAAACCTTCCAACAAAAAATTACATAAGTTCTTGATATTTAGCAGATATGACCTGTACTTTGTTTGCTATGAAAATACTGCACATTAGAATACACACATGTATATATTTATGCATGCATGTATGCATATTTTACACATTTCTGCTGCTGAAAATGAGCATATAAGGTCCCTACACAAGTAAGCACACCATAATACCCATCACGATTACTTCCTCACGCAAGAATCAAAACATCAAATGGAAACAGACTTTCATTTGTACCTAATAGTGATTCCTCAAACTACTCATTTGCACCACAATCCTTTTTGGTCTTCCCTAGGTCAAGAACGCTGACCGAGGATTGCTCTGTTCTCCTCCTTTACCTTTTTATGTGCTGCTTTTGTTTCTCATATGTGAGAAAAAGACTGTGGCACTGCACCGGATCTTGAGTCCAGGCTCAGGCCAGATGCCATGACGTGCCTGTTTGGCACCCAGTGCATTTCAGTTCAAGGAGGCACAGAGATAATGTGCTGTTGCTGTGACTGAGATTCTGGGTGCCTGGACACTTATCCCCTGTCAGTCAAAACACCTACAACTTCTCTGGCCCATCAGCAGCTCCTGCCACCAGAAACACTAACAATACCCACTCTCCTCTACAAATATCTGATTTTTTTTTTTTTAAATGCCAGAACCCTGCATTTGGATGACTGATTGTTTAAAAACAAAAGCACAGCAGCAGTTTCTGATGCTCTGAGCTGTCCTAAAACATGTGGTCCCCTGCTCCACTCCAGACAGCAGTGAAGGAGAGGAAGAAAGAAGCTCCCAGCCACAAAGCTTCCCCAAAAGGTAGCTTCTGGTCCTTCCTCAGTGACACCCAGATCAGCTGGAGGGTCGTTGGACATCTGTAATTCTTCCTGCTGTGCACTAGATGCCACTGCACAGACTGTTTTTAGCAGCCAAACAGCCACTGCCTTTTCTCAGGCAGCCACACTCTTACCTATTAGAGGCCCCTTGTTACCACCGGCTTGGAAGTTACACGTGCTTAGCCAGCAAAGTTCCCATCAGTAAGAACAGGCCTATCATTCTTTTACAGATGGGAAACTGGGGTACAGACACTACAACATGATTTTGCCATGGGTAGGGTATGGCAAGGCTGACAGAGCATGGACTTCAGCAGCAGTCACGTGCATTCACTACCAGCTTAAAGTCCCAATGCATAGACATGCTGGCTTTTTCCATCAACTACTGTTGAACTCAGATATGGATAGGAGATCAACCTGGAAGCAGATGGAGAGGATGGGGAATAGTAACAGTAGTGGCAACAACAGCAATGTGACCAGCTAATCACAAACAAATTCAATATTGCATAGAGGTTTCCACAGCCAACCTGTGTGTTAACTCGGAGCCAAGAAATACAACAGCATCCCACCATCAGCCATGAGCATTTGCACACACCTGCACAGGTTTTTCATTGTTCACTCTGCCAACTGAGCTAATTTGCAAACTCTGTTTCTACAGCAGATTCTACTGGCTTTCAGGAACAATGCAAATAAAATTAAGGACTCTCTGACAGAAGCAGGTTTCATCCCTAGGCTAAGTTGTATGAAATAGGAAACAACCGCAGAGTCTAAATTGAGGTCTTCCTTGAGGTCTAAATCAATTAAGCGCAAGGTCTGTCAGAGTTAAAGCCATGTTACGACAGGTTCAGCCACCATAAATACTTGTGTCAGCCCTTTATTTCTCAAACAGTGAATTTTTAAAAGGTACTTTTGTGGCCATGGTAAGTTTCAGTTCTGGGTTGTTTTTGGTGTTGTTTTTTTTTTAATTTCTGCTTGTCAGCTGAAAAGTCTTTAATTTCTTTTGTTGTGTGAATTTTAAAGTTTACCCTCTCTTGGGCAGCCACGGGGTAGGTCTCCACAGTGGAAAGAAGGCTGATCCCAGAGGTTGCTGAGGCTGAGGGCACAGCATCACACAGCCATCCATGTTAGGACTTGGGAAGCTGCAGAACCCAAGGCTGTGCTGAAGGCAGGTGAACGAGCCTCCCTGCTAATCTGACCCAGTATGGTGGCCTGTCCTCACGCTGTCCATAGTGCTTCTTCAACCTGGTGAAGGCAGTCACTTCCCCCCTGCTGCACTGTCCTTACCCCTGCATTTCCCCCAAGAGCCTGCACATTGTTTCCAACTGTGGGGACCACCTCAACTTCCCCTTCCCTCTTGAGCCAACTGGACCCAGTAGTTGTGTGGCAGAGTCAAGAAGCTGGATGTGTCGGGACACACGGTCCACCAGCCCAGCAGTGAGGACAGCCATGGGCAGCTTCCAGCCCACACCGGTCTGGGGCTTTGTGCAACAACTTCCATCAGTGTATATCCAAAGCCTCCACATTGTCACAACTGGGTTTACATTTGCACTCTGGAATAACTACCATGTAACTGGTAATTTTTTTCTAATTATTATTAAAGCTTTTACCTGAGTGTTATTTATTTTATGGATTAGCTTACTTTGCATAGATGGTGTCAAGTATTTCTGTTGCAGGTTCATCAGCTATCACTTGCTGCCAGCTGAATAATTCTGTAAATGGGATTTGTATAAACTCTCCCATGTAAGTAAATCTACACATAGAAGTGTCACTCGATGAAAGCCATCTCTTGCTCAGTAGGTAAACTGTGTGTGCACACCCATCTAACATATAGGCCATAAACAGCCCTTGCCGTGGAACAGGGGACTGAGGAAAAATATTAGGCAGCCTGCAGGAACACATGTAGTATTTTCTAAATCTATAGCAGAAAGAAGGCAAAAGAAGTTGGGAATGCATGTAGGCAAATATTCTTAAATAAAACAGTGAGAGAGGCAGAGTGACTACTAGAACAATATGGCTTTTCTTATTCTATAGTATTTCTAACATCAAGCATCCAAATTATGATTAACACTACCCCAAACCAGGGTGATTAGTTTATTTGGTCATTGCTTTGAGCCTTATTGTAAAATCTTGAATTCCAAGCACACAAAAAAAGGATGAGTCCAGACCTCAGAATATTACATTTGCTTTTTACAAATAAAACTAAAAATCTGTCAGGTTCACAGTTTTCCAAGTTTTCTTGAAAATAAGGATGCAGACTTTTCAATTCTTAAAATGAAAGCTAAGATCTCCTTTGAATCCTAGCATTCCAGGAGCTAAGGCTTAAAAAACAACCTACCCAATAAAAATTAACAAACCTATAAATAAAATATCAAGCATTAGCAGACCATGGACCACAAGATTTTTTCCTTTTTCTTTTTCCAGCAGAGATGACTGTTCATTATCATCACGCCTCAGGTTCTTCAGAGTAAGACCATATAAAGCTTAAGTGAATTTCATTGCCATTTGCGAAACAGCTGCTTGAAAAGAAAAATGAAGAGTGGAGGCAAACAGAAATCTACTCACGATGGTGCTTATCTGGATGAACTTCTAGGAGCTGCTTACAGTGAGCAAACTGTCAGCACTGGAGTGTGCTACACAACACTGCTGTGTCTCAACAGAACATCAACTAAGCCCATCTGAGTTCATAATTCTACAAACTAACCCCCAAAAAGGGATTAATATCTTAAGAATTCACAGCTAGGAGGAGGATTTTCTTCCATAAGACAGTCTTAAAGTGTTCATTAAAAAAAGAAGAACGTAAGTATTCCACCAGTAGTTTGAAAAAAAGGCACCACTTTTTCTCTCTTCCTTTTCTGCTACTTTTGTTTTCTCTCTTACTTTACTCTGTGAGAGCTCAGCAATTACCTTTGCTTCCTTGACACACCAAATAAAGGTCATGATCAATTAGACTGACTCAATTACAAATGAGTGAAACATGATTTCAGATACTACACTGGTCCTTTTGTCCTCTCTTAATTTGGAGGGTTTACAATTTCTTCAACCTTGTAAAAAAAAGCTACACAAATTAAAGGAAGAAATGGCTGACTATGCCAAGGAAGAAATGAAAGTAGTAATATGTAGGGAGCATAACTCGCCTCCCTACAAAAAGATTACTGTAAATACCTCTCTCGAAATATGGAAAGTTATAAACTGCAGAACACATCCTACTTAATGTGTGGGTCTGGTAACAAACTTTTTATTTTCATGCCATTGGACAAATTGAAAAGCTATCCATTACAGCAAATCTCTAAAATAAGTAAATTTATTACATTGACTCAAAAGGTGAGGCAAGCAGTAGCATACAAACTCATCCGATTTAGGATGCTCCAAAAATACGCAGCTAACATCTGCTGGCAATTCAGACAAATCCTGGTAGAGGTTGGAGAGAGATGTAAGAGACTTGATACTGTCTGTCACAGCAGATGTCCCATTTATACATGGTGTTCACTTTTCTCTCTCTCTAACCTCTTTTTTGTTTTTTTAAAGACAAGAAGTTTCCTTTAAAAAATCTGGACTAATCCAAATTTACTGTTCGTTCTATACCAAGTGTTCAGGTATCCATATCATGTGTGGGCACAATTACTATCTCCTTAAGTAACTGAGAGAATATTATTACAAATTATCAAGAATAAGAAAGCATTCTTTGGTTAATAACAGAACAAGAACTGTTGTGTGTCAAGTCACCAATGCATGTTTGGTCTATGTTAGAATCATAGAACCTCAAGAAGATACCTTCAATATCAGCCAATATATACTGCTATTAAATTCAAATGAATGGCTAAGGTTAAGTCCATGTTTAAGTGTTCTGCTGAGCAGTAAAGAGCTACCAATTAACACAAAAGATGTTGCTAAGTTATAAAACTTTTGCTAATCAGATAAACAGCTTACAGATGTAGCAGAGATAAGTGCATTAGTTTACACTCCTGTACAATTGTGCTTACCTAGCACACTTTTAAAGAGTAGTCCATGCATACCCAATATAGTTGTTAAATCATTAAAGTATGTATATATTATAGAAAAAATACTGAAAGTGGAGATGGGATGCTCTTCATGACCATGCAGTCCAGCTTCTCTACTGCCTTTCCCACTTCAACATTTGACTGATGCAGTTAGTCAACCAGAAGCAAATTCACTCACCAGAAACTGTCAAGATTTAGACATTTTGGAAGAAGTGTTGAAATCTCAGTATTTTTGCACTGCAAATAATTGCAAAATATTAAGTTCTGAACCCACAGAAGTGTTTCATATGGACATATTTCAGTATTTATTTCATTTAAAAATACTGTAATATAATTTATCGTAACATTACAGCTTACATGTGCTGACTGAACCTCAAGGATTGATTCAAGTAATTTATTTACACAAATCTAAATACCATTGACATATTTTCTAGAAAACATTTTAGCAAGCCTGAATAAGGATTTTGTATTGGTAAACCTCTCTGAGAGCTGGTTTGCAGGAAGTTGCAGATTGCACCATGCTGGCTCACACAGCACAGCAGCACAATGGCAGCATATGCAAACCCGGTTTCCTGAGCGTAATAGCGAGTCCTCAGACTGTGCATTTGCACAGGAGCAAACGTTTTAAGAAATTCTGTAACAGCCTGCTTGAAAACAAGCACTATCAAACAAAAAAACCACTCCCATCTTATACTTCCAGTACTCAAAATCAGTTTAATCCAAAATTTCCAATGGCAGTGTATCAGTGCTGCTCTGAATATCCCAGGCATGATTTAGATGCCTTTTGTAACATAACCAGCTCTTATAGAAGTTTTACTCTGTGTTTGACTACATGGCAATGGTTTTAGTCAATATATCTTATCCACAAGTGGTGGCAATAGAAGGTCAGCCCCATTTGAAAAAACATGTTGCAAAGAACAAGTGACAGACTTTGTATAATACAAACTTCAGTTATAGGCTGTGATGCATTTTAAGCATAGAAATTATTAGGAGCCTTGACAAAACTGAAGAGCCTCCCACCTTCTTCTCAATCATTTCAACCTCAGAGCAAGCACCAGCATACGTTGCAAGCACTTCTGTGGTATTTCAAACCTGCCTCAGTTTCCGACAGCTCAATTAGGACCAGAAAAGCCATTAGCAATCAATCAAGAAATAGCAGCATGGACTTTGATAGCTCCCTTCAGCAGGTATCTGATTTATTGTACTTTGTCTATTGTACATTTTGTAGTGCAGCAAGGGCACAAGGTTACCATGCGCGATGCATAGGGATATGCAATTTTGGAATCACCATCTAAAGTTTGCATTTAGATTCTGTAACATAAGTGTTAGCCTTAGTGTAAGTGAGGCTCAGAAGAAAGGCATGGACCTCTCAGATGAGACATCTGTGGTGGCCAGGTCACTGAGCAATGTATTTCTTCTTTGCAAGAACATTTTTGAGAGAGACTAATTTTCCAAACTACTACCTGCAATGCCCACAGTTTCAACAAGACTTCCAAGCTACTGCAACAACAGCTTTGACAATTGTAGCACTCACTGTAATTTGATTCACTGATTGATCCATTTAGAGCCTAGACTTACTTCTCTGAGGACTAGCTGTATGATAGTCTTCTCTTTTTTAATATCCTTACAGATGTCTCTTGCTTTTTTGTCCTGTCACTATTTACATGAACATATCTGAAGAACAGCCTTCTAAGCTGCTGACCTTGAAGAGGGTTTTTTGCATAACCATTTCACTTAAAAGACAGGAGAAAGAATGACTGACAACCTAAAAGATAACCCCACCAAATAAATTACTCACACCCGATGACATCAGTGAAATCGAACTGAGTGCTTTAAAATTCCCAGGTGACATTTGTTAGTGCTTTTCCAAACTCAGGTCAATGCAGATGTGTATCTCTGCCTGTTTTACCTGGTGAGTCAAAACTGAACTAGAAACCACCTTTTAAAATGATCCACCAAGACTCATACAAGAGTATATTCAGTACTTGTGTCTAAGCACACTGTTGGGTAAAGAAGAAATGCATGTCTGTATATAGGCCTCAGTTCACCATAATATCCAGGTACATACCTAGATTACAATATTACATTAGAAAATCTCCTAATTAGACTTTAGAGACTTCATGCAACCAACCAAATGTTTGGTTAGGGTCATGGTTTAGCGGTGACTTGGCAGTGTTGGATTAACCATTGGACTTGATGATCTTGATGGTCTCTTCCAGCCAAAACAATTCTATGACTCTGTAACTGTGCAAATTAATATATATTATAAATGTATATACATTGCACACACACAAACATACATACTCTATTGGTGTCTTCCTGTTGATGCTATTTGCACACCTGATTATGGCATTAGTCATCTTAGCATTTTCATTACTCTTTCTAATGCATAATGAGCTGCTGTGATCCAAGTCATACAGCTCCTACAGGAAAAATGTAGTTTATGGGACCATTGTCTTCAGTGTACAGTTTAATAATGTTAAAAAGATACCAACATAAAATTAATGACTAAATTTTTCATGAAGGGAGCATTACATTTCAACTTAATGGGGGTTTAAGCAGTTATTTCTCTATTATGACTATATTGCTGAAACTTAATGTTCACTAGCCCATTGTATGATCCAACAGAGAATCCAAATTACTATTGGCGTTAATGATAAATATCCTTAGAGAGTAAATATCTTCTGAATGCTGTGCCAGTTCTAATCTGACTGATTGTATTTCAGCCAAGGTAATGAAATCTCTTCTGGTGGTGTTTGAAAGAAAAGGATTAAATAAGGCTTCAGTTACTTTTCTGTCAAAGGGAATATTTTCAGACTCTGCAATTTTAGCTCACTACAAAGCAGGAGCTTTCCAACCGGCACTGGGCTTCAACATTAATGCACTTGGTGTCAAAAACGCAGCACGTTTACTCTGGTGCAACAGCACAAGCAAACAAGAGCAGCGTGCTGCAGTGAACCAGAACCAGCTTTTCCCTGTGGTACCCCTTCCTACTAAGGGGCAGAGCAATGTGCTATCAGAACAATATAGAAAAGCTAAAAGAATCCAAGCAAGAAAGAAGTATTTTCACTTCTTCTGAAATACACATTGCAAATGTTTTACACCTCTTCTGTGTTTCATCTGATTAATTTGGGCTATTTTAGATAGCCATGTTACCTATATTCTATCATGCATAATGCAACAGTGAGTATTTATCATATAAAGTGAGAACATTTTTCTCTTTTCTTTCTCACCCCTCCCATTTCCCTTCCATACAGTGTAAAAAGAGCTGGCCCAACAGCCTGAGGAGACAAGTCTTGCACCTCTCAAGAGGAGGCAAGCCCGTGGCTTGGTAAACCCATGCACAGGCTTCCCCACACAGTCACACCAGGGTGCTTCTTCTCTGAAGGGATGCAGATATCCCCTTTTACCTCCCCATCCTTTACCATGAAAGCAACTTCCAGTCTCCTTAGCCACTCCATTTCCAGTCACTCCACACATTCCTACCTATGTCTTATTTTTACCACTCACTCCTATATGTCTAAAATCTACCCGTTTTTCCCCCTACTGCTCACATAGAATCTGCTCCCATTTAGCCCTTTTTCTTTCCAAACATGATTTCTGTGACCTTATTTCTAATTCCCACGTTATTCATAAAAATCTATTTTCTTCATAGGCATCTTACTTACATTTTGCTTTGCTCACATTACCTTCTCTTTCTTCAGCACTCATGCTCCTTATCTTAAAATATTAATATATTAAATATATCTCCTAAACACTCCTTTTTCCACTAAAGTTTTTTTTTTTAATCTCCCTGCCAGCTAGAGAGGAATGCTGTCTTACACCTTTGTTCTGCACATTTTCCTAGCTGCAGTAAGTGTCTCAGGTGCTGCACAAGCCACTATGTATTTTCTCCTAGCATTGCCAAACCTCCACCTCCCCTAATGACCGCAAAGCCTCGACGACTGGCAGATCAATCATCCCGCTCTAGCTTGTCGCTTGCACACATGCCCTTCAGAAAGAAAAAGTTTCCTTTCATTAACTTGGATAATAGTTTCTGGCACAAATACTTCACTACTCTTATCTCCTCCTCCACCACCTTGTCCTCCACGGCATCTGCCTTAGTTGATCCACAGTGCACATCAAACAGGGTTTGATTTAGTGTTCTGGTTGAGGACATGGGTAAGAAATGATGCAATCACCATAGGAAAGCGGCAGACATCTGCAGCCAGGGTTGTGGAGGAGCAAGCACCCCTCCTCAGGGAACAGGAAAAGCCAGGCAATGGGAGTTTCTCAAACTGGCTGCATCTCCTAAAAAATCAGAAGAGGAAACTGCCACCTAAGTCACCAGCTCAGTTTTCCATGTAATTTCAGATACTGTATAGTACTGGTGTTTGCCCATAGGGCCAGCGTTGTGAAGCAGAGCAGTGAAACCAGCTGGTTTCAAGCTTCATGCTGAAGCTCATAAGAAATCTGAAGCTGAACTAATTTTCATTTGAGAACGACCCCTTCCTCTTCTAAATTGAACACAGCAATTCGGCACTGCAGGCCATGATTGTGGCACCGCACAAATCTAAGCTAGGATGTCACTTTTTACACACATATTTTAGTTAATGTCATTTAAACCTAAACTTAGAAGGATGTGGAAAACTAACCTGATACTTAACCTGTTTCTGATAAGCTAAAATATTGGCTCAAGGCAGTACATGGATGACAATCCTTCAGCCATGATTTAAAGGCAAAAAACTGGACAGAGAGACTATGGGAAATGTTTTCATGGCTTGCCCACACATTTACAAGGGCCTAGTGAAAGGAAAAAATGCAGGAAAAAGCTATTCCTACACACAAATTTGCAAAGTTTTACCACCTAGTTTACCACATCCAAAGCCTGTGATTCTCCACTAATATTTGTAAACAGCCCAAGTGTTTTTCATGACAATATGACAAATATTTCCTCCAAATTTGCATTCTGTGTTTGATGACTTAGAGATACTTCTGAACAGCAACAACCTCCTACTCTTTTTGTTAAATATTTGCTTTTATATGACTCATTTTAATGCATCACATTTCCCTACAGTGATATTCACCATTTTCCCATCACTGACTTAATCAAAATAATTTATTTCGATGTTTTGGCCCAACCTAACTTTGTCTGGGATCCAGTCTTGCAAGAATACAGAAAACCTTTACACATATTACTCATTCTTTTTCAAATGGGCACTCATTAATAGCTACCTATTCACAGAAAGCTTTCCATACTTGTGTCATTAATGAAAAAATAGAAAGTTTTACTGAATAAAATGTGCTGATGTTTTATCAAAGTGCCAGAGTTAATGGCAGTGCCCCTAAGTTGGCACACAGACACACACGATCACCATGTTCTGGGAAAGCTGGCTTTAGAAGAAAAAATAAAATAAAATAAAATTTCCCTCCAATTTAAATTGGACTCTTTCCACTGACTTGACTGTACTGGGCTGTGCAGATCCCTGGAGGCTGAGTGAAGAAGAGTGAAGAAAGAAGGAGTCTATAATGCCTGACGTACAGTTAGAAACTTGAGGAGGAAAACAGCCAGTGACATTGTACTGAGTGTACAGCTCCATTCAACAGATGGATCATAGTCTTGCTTCATATTTTTCACTTTAAAAATTCACATTTTTCTATCAGAATTGAAGAGAATCCCCAAGGCACTGGAGAAATTAGTCATTGTCATTTTTAAAAATTAAGTTATGAAAAGAAAATAAAAGATCTTTGTGGCCAATTCAGGATGCTTCAGCCAGGCTTCCAGGTGAAGGGTCCCCTGAGCTATTCCTTCATCTAACAGGTCACTTGCTTTATGCAGGATTGTTCTTCACAGCATGGAGCATGCAGCCCAGATCCCCTTTAATTCTTCCTGACTAAACCTTAAGTCAGCCCTTGTTCCATGACAGAGCCATAGGAAGTATGAATCATTGCAGAAAACAAGGGATAATTATTTGGCAGCATAGTTACTGGTGTAGATGTCAAGTTGCAACCCACTCCCCAAATGTCCCTCTGCTACTCACCATACGCATGCACTCCTTCAATAAAATCAAAGACTTCTAAGTTCCATCAGAGCACTTGAAAGCTGGCAAGCCACATGAGACTGCCTGCAAACTTTACATAGTCCATGGGACAAACAGCAACTGTAAGATGATAGTTACAATATCTATAACAAATAAGGATGAGAATTTCCTCTGTAAAACAGATATACACACCACCAGCCTGGTCTGAGCTCTGATCTAGAGGTCAGGCTTTTGGGAATGGTTTAGGACCACAACGCAGTTCTCCCACTGAGAGAGAAGATGAGAGAAAAAAACCTAGCAGTGACTGATGCTCCCACACTACTGTAATGCTGCTTAGGTGCTGAGGGTGTAAGGACTCGGGTAAAGCAGAAAAAAGGACGCTGGACTTTAGACAGATTTGTGCCTATTGATGATGGAAACAACTTAGCTATAGACCTTAAATCATGCAAAATGAGGAAGCCAAAAATTAATGGAAAACAGAGATGACACCTCTTCTTTCCTCTTGAGGCAGAGCAGGTCTCCAGTCATGTCACTCTATCCATGGCAAGACTGTTTGCAGTGGGAATTAACCAGAAGATTAGAGCAGACTTTTCTTTGTAGACCCATCCAGCCCTCAGAGCTGTGCAATAGGAAGCCAGCACAGCCATGTCACCTGACAGATCAAAAAATACTCTCTGTTAAATCAGTCATCAGCAGCCCTGGTGAGATTACTTTTTTCCCCTCCATCTTATACCATACGATTTCTGCTCCTAAAAGTTCAGACAGCAACTGCAAATTTTCTTTGCCATGCATCCTAGCAAGCTTCCACCAGCAATGACTGTCTGATCAGAAAGGGTACCACTATTAATTAGAACAAAGGTATATCAAGCCAGCTGGCAGCAAGGCAGGAAGAAAGAGCAATGTCCCAACCAGCAACAAATTTTATGAATGGTTTCACTTGTTAAAGCCCTTTTGCCTGCTGACATTCAGACCTTTTTCTCTACGTTAATTTGTTATAACATTAGAATATATATCCCAATTTCAAGGTCAAGTAGAATGTGTTCTATACATGTTTGTGTTGGGTTCAACTTGTAAAATTTCTCTGATGGGGACACAACTACACTGACAGGTTATCCCCTTTTCTGTATGCTAAAGTATTTTATATACTTTTGTACTAATGCAGCTGAATTCATATAAGACAACAACAACAAAAAAGCTTATCCAGACTATATATTACTTTCATGAACTTAAGTTTGCAATCACAATGCAAAGGAATAAATTGCAACCTTTTTTAAAAATCAGAACCATTTATGTGGTTAGACAAAATCTCTCAAAGCAATTAACTAGAAACAGGAAATAACTGGATTATTATATTGAAAAAAAAACTTCCAAACCATTATTTTGCCCAATAACTTCTCTCCCCTAGTTATTAGAAAGAGGGGATAGGAAGGAGCTGGGTGAACACTATTTCTGGATGTGGCTAATCTCCTGTACCTCAGAGCTGATGATAAAATGAACTGCTGAGAAGCAACCTGGAAGAAAATGAATCCTTAGGCTTCCTTTTTCCAAGGGCTATATAAAGCCAAATTTCCTCTCAGGGGTAAAGTCTGCCAAGCTCTGCTGTATTTCCACTCTAGGCTGTCTGACTTCCCAGAACAGCCGCCTCCTCCTCTGTACCCACATCCCCCCACATGCACAGGGCTGGCACAGGCCATCATTCTCAACACCTCTTCTCTGCAGCTCCAGAGGCAGGTCCACACTGGTTGCACAGCTATGGCTTTGCCATGGGAAGACAGGCTTTGACTTAACATTTGTAAAGCATAGAAAAACCTTGATGGTATACTCAAGCAAGAGGAAACAAACCTGTAAACTTGTCACACCGTAGGTGAGCTGCTTTAAGGGTACCTGGTATACCTCTGTAAATAGATTCACTGCTACCTGAGTGCCTCCTGCCTAAAGATGAGTTAGCACAAGATGACATTTAAGACAGAGCAGCTCAAATACAGCCAAGTAACATCTTATGTATTTGACTACAAAATGGGAAACAGCTACAAAAAAAGGAAAACCAGCAAAAGTCATAACGGAGATCACCAGAAACTCTGATGTGATGCAGTGGCTATGCAGATTTCTTTCTTGCAGCTTCCCTCCCTAGGGGGCCCAGGACACCTTCCACCTCTCCAAATGTAAACTCAGAGAGCCAGCCCCTTCCCATGGCCTCCATTTATCAGTTACATCCTACTTTTTGGAGGGAATGTTCAGTCTGGAGAACCTTCCAAGCATATCTGGGTCTCTGACTTGTTCCTATTCAACTCATCAATATGAGTGTATACCGTCACTCTCTGCCAGACAAAATGCCAGGGAAACGTTGTCCGACATGACCAGAAAAACCTCTTTTGGATGCAAATCATTCCTTTTCAACTTTCTTTCCTGCCTATGTGCCTTGTTTTCACCCAACATCTGTCTTTCCCATGCAATGTAAATATGTCACTTGAGGCTCATCTGGAAGCTGTAACCAGCTCCACTCAGAGCCATTCTTGCACAAATGCATTGTAAGTAATCCCATCACTGTACAAAATGTATGCCTTAGTAAGCACTTACACACATCTTGTAGACATACACACTTTGTACTGACTGTACATTTTTCAGGTTGTCCCTAGCATTGCAGAAATTCCAAATGTGACACACACATGGATTGGAGACAGGAGCTGCAGGAACTGAGCAAATCCCTTCCTTCCCTCTATGCACAGGCAGGGTTAGGGGAGTCAGCACTAGTTTGAATGCTTTTCCCAAAAAACTAAAAAGATAAACATTCCAAGACAGTTTTCTTTTTATTTCTCTCTAAAGGTGCCTTTCTTCTGTTTTTTGGGTTTTTTTCATAAAACCAGGGATGCAATGCTAGAGCTACTTACTGGGTACCAAATACAATTTATAATCCCAGGGAAGCTTCTCCGAAGGTTTCCTTTTTGGCAAATAATGTCTTTTAGGGATTTTATTTGTATAGCCTCATACTGAAGTCTTTTTGCTGTAGAGATACTCCTGTTCATTCTCTGGGGATTTAAAAAAAAATCTCAAGTTAATTGACTACCAATTAACTGAAGCTATTTAGTGTTTTTGAAAAAGCAAGTCAGAACTCCCCCAAAACATTTGTAATGGGCTACAAATATTTGTAGTCTGTCTTAATCTGATCCACAAGGTAAACTAGAAATTTTTGTAGTATAAATTTTAAGGTTACACTAATTCACAGTTGACAGAGTGGGTTTCACTTTCTGGAGAAGCTCAGCATCAAGTTGGGTTGCCATTTGGTTCATATACTGTGTCTTTTTTTAAAAACACCAATAACAACTTCTGAGCCTACACCTATATAGCTTCCTCTAAAGAACATTTTCATTTTTAAAGTGCTGGAATTTAACTATAATGGATCCAATACCTACACAAAGATAATTTTGAGGATCTTAAATACTAAAAAAAGATATTATACACCTGAGTAGTGCAAGATATAGGGAGTATTTTTAGGAGTACCCATAAAATGGAATACATCATGTATATAAACAATCACAGAAGTAGTTTCTAATTTGTGTTATTTGATTATATGCAACTTGTAGTAATTGATTTTGAACCCTATCCCAATACTCTCAGCAATTTAATAATGTCAAAGCAGGAACATATGCAATCTCCTCTTTCACTGGAATTTCATTAGCATGTATTCTCATTCAGTCTATGTGTATGTTTATTTACTTGACTGGAGAGAGGCATCACGGATATTGCAGCAATTCACTGTTACCATGTTACAGGCTAGAATTGCAAGAAATTTTTTCTCCATCCTGACATGAACAGACTCTTTTGTCAAGAAAGTAATCTGAAAGGGTTCATACCAATTTTTTGTTTTATTTTTATAATCAATCAAAAATCTACCTCTTCAGCTGTAGCTAATGGACAAATTAACTTTTTCAAGTTGACAAGCATAAATACCTTCTTGGATAGTTAAAGTTAAGTCTGATTTCTTTAAATGGGTGGGGTACATCTTAGCTTTACAAGATCCAAATGTAGTAATTTAAAACTTCAGAAGCTAGTTTAAGGTTACAGTTTAAGTGTTTTCTCTGTATAAACACACACATATATACCTATCCCCAGAAAGTAGTCAACAAGATGTATCACAAATGAAATACAAAAAGGTTTTTCAGAGAACAGATATTTACTCAGCTTTGCATATAAAGATTTCCCTGAATCTCAAGACTCTGATGTGCTATTCGATTAAATGAGGAGCACTTGTAGTGACTAGCAAAGTAGAAATAAACGAATCTCTAGATTTACACTAAAGCTCACCAAAATGCATCTATATTTCATTCGGTGTTTGAGCTGATCTACTGTTGAGCTGGTGGAGCAATAGAAACACATAATACTTCGAATGATTAGACCAACCTGCTTTATGGGTATAATCTAAGCATCTACACTACATTATATTTCTTATAATTCTAGCCTTATGCTATTACCAATAAGATTTTATCTGGGAGGGTCAGAAGATATGTGGAAACATGCAAACTATTGGTAAAATCCATTTCAAGCCCAATCAGTCTTCCCAACAAGAGATTGCACATTTTTCCCCATACTTCATTCACTGTAGTCACAAGACAATAAAATCATACAGCTCTTCAAGCCTGTTTAAGATTTACATTGACATGTAGTTTATAAATATGTTGCTTCATTTAGCTAATAATGTCTTAGGGAAATAACTTTTTAGAGTTTGGAATATTTTCTTGCTAGCCCATAGACATACCCAAATGCCCCACTTTCTGACAATCCAGGATTTCTTTAGATACAAATGTTAGCAAAGCCTTGGAGCTCCATAAACAAAAACAGACACATGAAACTGTCTTCTCACATGTTCCTGCAAGTCTCTTCTTCCATCTAAAGCTTTCTTTGCTCCAGACAGTAGCTAGTGAACTAGATGTATCTCAGTATATAGAGTGAGAGTCTGTAATCATCTCACTAATTGCTTAGAAAAATTTTTATATCACAATTCTGCCATAATATGGGTCCATAAGAAGCGCAGAGGTAAAGCTGTTTCCAGCTGCAGGGAAAATATCTCTAGTAGCTTCTCCTACAGCCCACAGAAGTTCCTGCTGTAATTAAATATTAACTGCTGGTGGAATCTCTGAAATACACAGGTCGAATGTGCTGGCCCATCATAAGTTCTGTGATACTGCTCCTCTTGCCTTCCACCTATCCAACCCCACAGCATTGGAGCTTTTGGAAATACGCACTAAGCAGCTGGTCAGATATCTTCTGGTGCAGTATTCAACTGCCATGCTGTAGGGTTTTTGGTGCACAGACATGCATCACTATCCCACAGTGGCCGTCCCTGTAGATCAGAAAACAGGGGACATAGGGAGGGTTATTAATAGGGTTGCGCAGGCAGACCCATGTACCTACTTTTCACTCCTCATCCACACACACACATATTCCGGAGTTCAGCACAGAAAGGGTTATTTTGACAAACTGCAATGCTCTGGTGATCACTGTGGAAGGGTCACTAATATTATTATGCGATGGTCTGAAAACAACCACAAAGCCAAGCATCTTATGATGTCTGGACTATTTTCTTCCACGGAAAATTTCCACGGTGGTATGACAGTCCTGTTTTCTTGTCTCTGCTTTCTTCTCTTTTGTTAGACAAGATGATGGTGAATTACAGCCCCAGCAGCTGAAGAACACTAGTGGGATGTGCTTTTAATACACTGAAAGATAGATGAAGAAATGGGATGTTGAGGATGATGATAAATATCCATCTCAAAACAAAACCTGCTTGCTGTATTGCATATAACCTTTATGAGACCCATGGAAAGAACCTCAGAGATGGGTAGGAGGATGAAACAGTCAGACTAAGGGGTTTAACACCTGCTGCACGGTTTTGTTTTAACCCTCCAATACATATCAGAAGATTTAGGCTATGTAGTTTCAGGCTGTGGCTTTGATGAAGACCATGTTGTGATAGTCTCTCGTGTTTTCAGGATAACTCCTGCATGTTCTTTGACAAATTGACAAGATATGGGAATTCATAACCAAGTTTTTCCTTGTTGGCACCACAGATGATAATGACAGCAGTGGCAGGACGTTCTGCTAAGATGTAGGCATACCTACTGTAGGAGCTATGGAGCCTGAAAGCACAGGGGGTCCTGTGACTACTCCCTACACTGTTAACACTATCAAAGCTTTCTGGCTCTGCAGAAAGGAAAATTGTCAGAAAGTACGGCACAGAAGTTTGCTTCAAGTTACTTTTCCAGTATCTGGGAAGGCCACAGTAGTCTCAGTCATGAGTTGTAAAGAAAATACAGGTGTGTCTTTTTTTTAAGTGAGAATATCTGGACATGTCTGATATAATGATCTTTTTCCTGGTGATGAAGCACAAGGTTAAGTGGCACAGATGTCAGTGATTTCTGCAGCCTGTAAGAACTGAGATCCAAATGCAATAAAGTGGAATAAAGGGAAGGACTTCTTAAATGCTTCCATGAAACAAATGAGATATAAAAGTGATTCTTTCTAACCAGGCCAAGTTAAGCAATGACAGGAATCAGGTTGAAGAAAAAACACAGAAGTACTAATTTGTTCCTGATAATTGAAAAACATTAATTGCCTCTGACTTCTGTTCAAGTAAAACCTGGAATTTTCCTTGAAGCAGAGGGAACCTCTGTAATGCAGAAATTCACAAATCTCAGGCAGGTCCTATCTGATCTCGGTGTAACCAGACAGTCATGAACACCATTCCC
Source organism: Eurystomus gularis (assembly GCA_013400335.1). Lineage (NCBI taxonomy): Eukaryota > Metazoa > Chordata > Aves > Coraciiformes > Coraciidae > Eurystomus > Eurystomus gularis. The sequence continues at coordinate 174,887 of VZZY01021079.1, read as the reverse complement.
ATAACGCGGCCACAACTCCTGGCCTCTCTGAGAGCACCAGTGGGAGCCCTGGTGGCATTAAGGCTCAATAAATCTGGCGTCCAACAGAGGGGAGGCTGCTGAAGATCCATGTTCCCATGCCCAGGCAGAAGCTAGTCTGAACATGTATTCCCAATAGGGCCCAAGTGCACATATTCACACATTGTATAGATATATGTGTGTGCAGTCAAGTACATAACTCAGATCACCACTACAGTACCGATGCAAAGACAAACAGCATTAACAACCTGGCCAGACACCAGCACTCACCAGCCACTTGCTTACATGTGACCAGACCCTTTTATATCATTTTCCTCTAGTCTTCCCATGTTGGTTCCTCCCCTCCCTTTCCCTACCTTTTGTATTCTCTCCAAACATCCCAGAGTAAGTTTTGTGCAACCCCCAATTGCTCTTCCCCCAGAACAAGC
>VZZY01021079.1:154291-174433 GCA_013400335.1 Eurystomus gularis | reverse complement strand
CCCCCCCCCCCCCCCCCCCAGGAGCAATCCCCAGCGTGTAGGTGATCTCAGGACAGGCTCTCACAGACTCCCAGTGGTGCATGTCACCTCAGCAGCCAGCCCACAAGCAAGGAAGTGACATTCACCCAGAAAAAGTAGCTGAAGCAGAGGACAAATAGCAAGTGGGAAGGATGAGTGAGCCACTCAGCTGGGAATGGATGGAGGAACCAGCAGATGCACTACAGCTTTGTCAGGAATGGGATGCGTGACAGTTGCTGTGGATGAGCGACTACTGTTTCCTAAAACAGGCATGGCAAATCCACGTTTGTGGACATAGAGAGAGGAAACACAATGCAAAATAACTTGAGCAAATCTGTAAAAAATTTTGAGTGTATTTGAGTGCATGTGAGCTCTTGGTTCAAAAGAACTAAATCCATTTAAAAAAAAAAAGCAGGTCATGAAAACAAAACCACAGCTCCAACTAAAACATACCAACAGGTTGCACAATCCATTCCCCTAAAAAAAAAAAAAAAAAGGAAGGGCTGTCAGCATGTCTGAGCTACCAGCAGTTTCCCTTTATTAAATCTAATTGCCACACATTAGCAATTCTAATTGATGTATAGATGATGGAGCCTCCAGCCAGTCTGGAACAGAGGCAGATTTCAGGCATCTACTTACACTCCCCTTTGAAATGGAAAAACTAGGCACTGCTAACATCAGCTGTCCCCTGTACAAGCCAGGCCAACTCCATCCTGGTGGCAAATAAATATAAATTCTGTGTGTTCTTTGAATTTTTAGAAGCAAACATCCTTTACCAATGCTTGGGCAATGGAGCAACCAGAGATGTTTTAATAGCTGCTGGTTGGCATTTCACTAATTGATCAGGTAAGTAAATGAGAGCACACTCCTTTCTAATTCTGCAAGTACGGGGCAGGTTTGTAGACTATGCACGCTGCATATACAGACAATACATTTACCTTTGAAAGTGTATTAATGATTTTATGTTAAAAATATTTATCAAGAATCAATCAGCACTAGTGAACATACGGTGAAAAACTGCTCATCTTAAAATTTTGATCCTGCTCCTTTGTGCATCTGGAAAGTATTAGTTCAGGAAATTATTTCAGCATGTGGTTAAAACCCTCTGAACTGAAAAGAATATAAGTGCAATCTTAAAGTTAAGTGAATACTTATGGGGCTTTCCTAGAAAAGGAAGTGCAATTGGGGCCATAACATTTAATTGTATGATCCTATATTCCTCCAGTGTTAGGACATTTCTTACAGGCTGATAAGCATCTTTTTGTTGTGTGTAGTCTTTGGCTGAGTCAAGCATAAATCATGAAAGTAATCTTATACCACAGTAAATTTTACTTCCAGATTCTTCTATAAACTAATGAAAATTAAAGTATTACTGCAAGTTGGTTGCCCACATAGCCCACTTTGTCTTGCACCTCCAGAATTATCACAGTTTTACAGATGGGGCTCTAAGTTCCATCTATCAGCCCACCTGAACCGGGAAGTTCTGCTGTAAAAAGACCTGCAGGTGAACCACTCCCTAGAGAAACGTCAACTAGATCCATACACTGCAACAGCTTGTGTGGTACCAGCCCTCCTTCCAGGGGATCATGAATGCCTGCAATCATTTTTCTGTAATCTACCCTTTTTCACACTAGTTTTCAATCATTGCTATCTCACCAACAGCACATAACGCTTCTGGCTCTGTTTCAGAAAGATGATTTCCATTCTTTCACCCTAGCCTCTTAAATTACATCTCAGAAACAAAGATCTTGCTCAAAAGCACAGTATCCTGCAAGACCTGCATATGTGTGTATATATACACACACACACACATATAACCCAAAAGAAAATCATATGAGAGCCAAAAGATATGACTCAAATGGATCAATGCTATTCTTGTATCTGCCTTTTGCACAGAGAGCTGATTAATTTATATTTGTGGATCAAGGCAACTGGCTGCTTAGCACAGAAACTCAGTATACTAGAAGCATGGAAACAGCACAAGCAGTCCTTGAACCTGGCCTGCTGCTGTGGCCAGCTGAAAAAGATGGAGGGGTGTTTCCAGGTCTACTTGGTGGCCACCAAGATACGACCCACTGTTATGCAGATCAGAGGCAGCAGAAGCAACTCCAGAATTTAAGTGTTGTAGGGTTTTCAGGCCAATGGTAACAGGAATGTTTCCCCAGGCTGACATACTGACCACTGGTGGGTTCACAAGAACAAAGAGTTTTCTCAAGGATCTCACCTAATCTTTGCTTCTCTGGCTGCAACACTACAGGAAGCAAACAAAGAAAACAAAGAAAGATGGAAATAGCATGTGCCCTCCCACCATTCATCTTACTCGGGGGCTACTATCAAGCTTAACTAATAGATATCATCAGCTCTAAACATTAACTTCTGCATCTTTTGGCAAAAGCTTTCAAGCATTCGTAAAATGGAGGCAGAGTACAGGTTACTGGTAAAGAATCATTCCCCTCGGCACCCCCCGCTTACCTCCAGGCAGGTTCTGGACCAGTCCCAAAAGCAGGACTAGTTTGGGGCTGCTCTTTTCTTATGCTGCAGTCATGCATGAATAGGGGCCACATACAAAGGCGGCATTGTATCAGCTTTGTTGAGGAGGTTGTAGCCCCTCTTCCCTCCTCCAAGTCATCTTCCTGACGCAGGCAGTTCGCTGCAGCTGCACAGGAACGCTGTGTTACTGAGTATTTTAAAACTTCCAAAAATAATCCCTGTGAGGAGTGAGAAATTGTGTTTGAACCCCAACAGGGTAACAGACAGGCTGATGAAGGACAAGTAGATCAGGACAGAGCAGTCACGACAATACTATGCTATTAAAAATTAGAGGACCTAGACAAGGCACAATATCTGCTATCCAGGGGAGAAAGAGGCTTTTTTTTTTTTCTCCTACACAGAGCTAAAGAAAAGGAAAAAAAAAAAAAGGAGTCTTGATAATCTGAGACCTCTAAGTTACACCTGCACCCAAAGCACACTGGACAAGTGCTAACTTTTCAGTGAAGTCCTCAAAGCCTGCTGATAAACAGGCTTGAGGACAAAGAGTGCTGCTGTTAGACGAAAACGAAAGGCACTTAGCCCATCAGAGGCAGACCCAAGGCATTTCATATACGCATCCCAAAAGGCATCTACTCAAGATCTAGGCATTACTTTTGAAAAAAATTTGAAAAATATGCCATGCACTTGAGGAGGTAATTGCAGAGCTGCAGACCACGCTGTAAAGAGCTGCTGGGCTTAGACCTCCATTGCTGTTTAAAAAGGTTGGTTACAGATTTGGTAACGTTGACAGAGACTTTTCTTGAATTGCACGTTCTGGAGTTCAGCCTCCCATTATATTTTCATTGCAGTGAAATTAAATTAAAAATGATCAAACGATAGCTGAGGATTACAGTCTATTTTAAGAGGTTGTTCTTTTACTTTGAGCTAAAACGAAACATTGCCAAGGACTGGCAGAAAAATAGCAAAGAACATGATTAAAAAGGAAAGCATTATTACAAAGACAAATGGTACATTTTGCACATTGGCTATTAAAGATGCTTACAGACCTTACAAAAATAACGCACTGAGGTACTGAAAAGGCATTTTGGGCAGGTGTATGGGGTTACAAAAAGGCACTGGGGTTGTTAAAGGGGAAAAACCTTCTCCTCTAGGCAAGGGAAATTAGAGAAAGGCTTTGTACCATGCACTGCTGTCAATCCATCAGAGCAGAGAAACAACCTCAACTGGCAGCTTTCACCAAGGTATCCGGGGCAACATGTCTTCACATTTCACTCTCCCTCTTAATTCTTGCTGGTGTGACCCATATGCTTAGTCTCTGTCTGTGCTACTCATGCACCGTCCCCAGTTCCCCTGTACCAGGCAGGTGGTGAACGAAAGTCAGAGCTGGTCCAGAGGGCTGGAAACTTCTCTCTCTCAGGGCAAAAAGCAAAAAGCAGATGCAACTTGCTTTATTTCCCTGCTTTTTGAGGGGCTGCAAGAGTTAAATACTGTGTGAAAAAGAATACAGGATTTTCTGCTAATAATTTAAGACAGTTCATTAACACCTTGAAGAGCAACTCTGCTCATGGTATTTTCTTTGGGTGAAAAATCTGAATAGCATAAAAGTATGGTTTGACCTTTTTTATTTTCTTTGTGGTTGTTGGTACATTTAAACCTGAAAATCAAGGTGCCATTTAGGCCGGGTGATAGGTCTGGTTGGAAATAATGAGAATAGTCTTCAGGAGACAATTTTGCTCAGTGAGCCCAGAGTGTTTCTGACAGGGTGTGCAGGTGGCACCACAGATCTGTCCCTGGAGAGAGAGGGATACCCAGGCAGGCAGGCAGGGATGCCTCAGCACCCAACAGGGATGGATGGCATAGAGCAGAGCTGGAAACTGCTGCACCACAATCTAGCACTTTTGTATTGCAGCCAACATCGCATCACTTATTAAGATAAAGAAAACCTATTTAGCTGACATTTGCTTTGTGTGCCATTAAGCCAGACTCTGATTTTACCCACACTTGCCCAGTTGGCACGTATGTTAAGGCACAAAAGGGTACAGACAGGCAGCAGCAGCCTTTCCAGGGGTTTCAAAAGGAGCTGGGCCTGGCACTGCCACCTCAGGTCCTGCTTTATTCCAACTGTAAATGCCTTTGTTGCGTGCCCAACTGGCACGGCCTTTAAAGTTGCAACAGTGGGCGGGATGGGGGGGTGTTTGCTTTCCTAAGTGAATTAAGTGGTTCTGAAGAAGCCAGATTTGCAATTCTGAGAATCAGACTTGTGTTTAACTGCAGCCCAGACAAGGGGAGTACGAGGAAAGCAGCCTTTCCCACACCTTCTCCCAGCACTGTCTAACGCCAGCCGGAGGCACCATGCTGGCCACGGTGAACACTCCTCCTGCCAACCAGGTGGCAGCTCAGTGCCAGCAGTGACAATGCTTTTTGTCATTTATACAGCTGTCCTGGAGCAACTGGGCTGCTGTCACCTATTCAGTTACCACCAGAAGTTTAGCAGCTGCCTAGTAACAACCATCTTTGCTCGTAACTGGTTTACACCACATATACTAAAGAAAAGGACAGACTGAATTATTACCTCCCTGAACCGGACAGTCTTCACTTAGTATTGTTAAAGCCTTATGTGAAATAATACAGGATGAATTGCAAACCTTTTTATTGGTTTCTGGGTAGACAACTTTAAATGCTAATCGTAACTAATTAAATTACTTAACTTCATTTGCCTCTGCCAATGGGCCATATGATAGGATGACTTTGGAAGACAGTGTTCTTGGAGATTGTGGCTCCTATATCTTACACTAGGGCAATGTTAATCACCAGAAAATGCAATTACCACATTATTGCTAAATCCATATGTATGAAATAAAATGAACTCAAACAATTGGAGGACATGAAATAGCAAACTTCTTGAATAATGACAAGAACTGCTATTTAATTTCCATTGAACACTCAACTCTTGGTAAGTAGGTAAGGCTGAGAGCACAATAGGAGCATGGTAATGACCAAACCAATATTTAATATATTTATGGAAAGTCTACCACTTATCTCCACATCCCAGAGTAGTATCCAGTCAAACATTTGCTGTCACTGTCCAAAAGTTTCCAAAGGTCCATACCAAGAACAAATACCAGTACAGAACTCCTCTCAGCAGAAAGGCTTCTCACACTCTGCCTCATCACATAAAATATTTTTTACATCTCCACTCGATGTCTGGAGAAGCTGAGGTAGAGATGTGAAATCGTTTGTATTGATAGAAAGGCTATCAGACTCTTGACTAACTCATGAGATCTTGGGCTCTGCTATTCTTGCACTTTTCTCCCATATAACACTGCTCTCTTTCTGCTGATCAACACTGTGTTCAAAGCCTGAAAGCCAGCCTCTGTATCACTGGCCAGCTGCACCCATGGGTTGCTTTCATCTCTTCTACGCTAGCGAGCCTGTCATCTGAACTACTACAGTGCAGTTAAAGCAGTACCACCGCTCTGTGTTTATATTTGTATGAAAATGCTTCTGGATGGTAACTCTGTTGAAGAAGCCAGGAACAGGAGTCCTGCACAGAGCACTGGTTAAAAAGCATAATTTTCAAAACACTAAGTAACTGGCCACTGAAATTTATCACTTAATTTCCATCCCTGGCAACAGCCTGCTAAAGAAAACTTCCCACTGCAGCCCAACTCATTGGCTACACCAGTTAAAATAGCACAACATGTTATTCATGTAGGAGAGGTTCAGTCTGTCTTTGCTGGGCTCATCAGCGTCCCCCTAAGACTGCCTGCTCTAATCACTTTTTCTTAACATCAGCATTTGTTCACACCTCTCCCTTTTCCCAAATGGGGCATTTTTCATGTAGTGGTTGTTTATCCAGTTCTCCTCTCAGCTTCTCCTACCAACCGCTGAGCCTGGCTTCAGCTGGTCTTGCAGTTCCTCCTAGTCTGTCCTGTATCCGCTGCAGTAACTGTCACCTGCACAATAGCCTCATATGCCCACTATAGTTGCACATCTGTTAAACAACTGCCCATGATTTGAAAGACCAAGGCTTCAAGCTCTGCAAACATTAAGATTAGCACTTGGGCCTTCCTGTGATAACAGCAGGATTTGTGATGCTCTGAATCCATCAGCTTAAGAAAGGAACTTAGAAACCTCCTGCACATTTTTCCTAATGATGTAACTTCCCCAGTCAAGGCCAGTGGCTAATTACAATCCTACATAACACAGCAGCCAGGAAAGAAAGTGCATACATCCAGATTAAGGCAGGAGACAAACAGATAATTAATTGCTTCAAGAAGGAGAAGACTTGTGCCAAAAGCAAGACTCGGCGAATCTGGCAGTAGCAACACTTGCCACTGGCACAGCCTGGCCCTCTCATCAGTCACCATGGGGCTGTGCCACAGTCTGCAAGTGATGGGCTGGCAGGGACATTTCTATTCAAAGAATGTGCAAACGTACTCCTCTTAAAGGGAACTATATATATATATATATATATATACATACACACACACACACATACACACACACACACATCTCTAGTTTTCCCTTTGGGTCATTTTAGGAGGGCATGCAACTTTCACAATACATTTCCCATGCAGAGAAGTGGGCAAAACACTGGAGTGTTATTACTGTGTGATATCTTACTAGCCAAGAAGATCGTGAAAAAAAACTCTTTTTGACAATATGTCACCATGAGGCACTTTTAATCAAGAGCAAACTGACTAAAATGTTCAGCCTGGATTAAAAACTGCTCTTTTGCCTTAAATATGCAATCAATCAAAGCGAAACAGTTACCTGGCCTGAATTAAAACACTTGGTGATTTGTAGCTCAAATGCAGACAACTCCGGAAATGCAATTATCCCTTTAATATTCAGAACCAAAGCAAAACGCTTCTGAACACTTAATAAATCTTCAGACAGAAAATTTAACATTTAGTAACAGGTCATATTGGTTTTGCTCTCAGTTTTAGAAGTACCAATTTGTCTCCTCAAAGGGAAAAGCAAGGCTGACAGCATTTCTTAATTGAGTCCACAGCTTTGCCAAAATGCTCCATACCACTTCTTAACACGGTGCGGGGGGAACCTGCTTCAAACAGAAGCAGTCCTTCCAGGCAGACTTTGAATGTACAGCCTGCATTAAAAAGGCCAAGGAGAAATCCCAAGTCCTCACATCTGGTTGAGGACTGAGTAAAGACTTGAAGATGTGGTGCTATTTTGTTCACATACAGGGATATTGTCCAGAGCAGAGTAAGGTGACTTGGCTTGTTTTTCAGTGATATTATCCCATGAAGTCACAGAAAAGAGTTCCATGAATCAAGGTAATATTGAGATATACACTAATTGTTTAAAATGCTGTATACAGCTTTTTTCTCCATCATTTCTTGTTATTAATTATAAAAAAAACAATAGTCAGTGTTGCAAATAGTTGTAATTAGGGTAAAAAGACGCATTCTTGCTTTTGCCATGTATTTAACCAAACGTTCTTTCTCCGTCAACTAGAAATTAAAACATGATCATGTAGACTACTAATAAATGTCAATAAAGAGACTAACTGTATTTAAATCACTAAGCTCAATATAAATGTTAACTTCAGTTACATGCCACAGAGTGTACATCACTGTCGCAGGAATACAACCAGTTTGAAAGCTGCAGATAAGAGAATAATGAACTAAATATTATTATGATCAGCTACAGTCCTCAGCCAGGACACAGTGAGTTCATATTAGAAATGGAATTTTAACTGAGCCCATTGGAGTAAGTTCATTTTCAAATTTGCAAATTTCAAACTGTAACACTTGACTGTAGCAGCAATAGAAAGATGTCCTTGCTTGTACAGCAAGAGTGTGCTCCTGAAGGAAAAACAATCCCAGACAATGAGATATCAAAGTGAATTTGTCACATTTTAAGATCTTCTTTGGAGTGAAATCTTACCAGGAGGGGCTTTGCTCACCAGGGAGCATCATATTACACCTCCAATGTGTGCACACAAATTCTCAAGTGGTGGCAGCCAGTCAAACCAAAAGGGAAAACAGAGTATAACACACCTGCATCTCACATTTGCACTGCACTGTTTCTGAGTAAAAGCCAAAACTTCAACAGCTGCCAGTTCTAGCAAGTGAGAAAGGGGGGAAAGAGTCTTGGCTGTAGATGAAAGTGAATCAACTCCACCCCTAGGTCCCAGGGAGGTGGAGGGTATTTGTTTCACTCCGAAGGGATCAAGGAGGACACTAAGGTCCTTTTTCACAGCAACAGCACTGTGACATTATTTGCATCATGGTGCTGCAGCTGAAGGTACTGGTGGAAAAATTGTCTCAGTTCTAGGATGCAATACAAACCAGTAAGTTGTAAGGAGATTTACCAAATGAAAAACATTTGACAATAACCCACATTAGCAGCAAGGATGAGGGGAAGGGGAACACCCAGAACATTCAGAGATCCTTCTCTGAACACATAGAGCCAAAGTTGCCTTGGACAATCTTCCACCTCATTTTGCAAACCAAAACATGACTTTGAATTTCAGTTTAGCTCTGTAATTCATCATTTAGCTGAGCTGTAGAAAGTATATCTTCAGTATATCAAAACTTAACTTCCTTCAAGCAGAAGACCTCTGTAAGACCTCATGGCATATATAAATCTCACAGTGTTTAAAGGCCAGCTTTAGAGCTGTGGCAAAGCCTTTTCTGCCTATGTATTATTATGCTAAAATAACATTCAACATGTAAAAAGCTAAATTAGTAACCTTTGTTGAGGTATATTCTATTTAATAAGATATTTTGTAATCCAGTGCTCTTGCACTTACTTAGTACTTGCTTACATAGAGAATAATCCTTTCCTTTCAAATCTAATCCAGAATTACAACCATGTAATCATAATCTTTTCAATTAATGGATTCTCTGGGATGAAAAAAGAAAAAAAAAGGGTGGCAGAGATAGTAGGTACCCAAGTTACTCAAGGACAAATTAATAAAAAACAAACAAACAGGAGATAAGAGGACTGAAACCAGGGCTAAGCATGGGAGGGAAAAGGTGACTACAGGGACCAGTCCTGGAATGCTGTGCAACCTTCTTCTACATACCTTCTCAAAAGACATAGAAAACATGGAAAAGGCTGTATAAAAAAACTCCACCAGCAGAAAGGCTACAGATTTTCGAAAATGACTCATTGTGAAAGTGTAATTGGTTTTGTTTTAAAAATCTGATTACAGCCTATAAATAGCTTTATAAAGAGAGACTATTGCTTGGCAAAAATATTCTTTAATTAAGTTGAGAAAGTGTAGAGAAAAACTAGATAAATTGATACTGGAAAGAACATGCAAAAGCTAGCTGATGGGGCAAGCATATGAGAAAAGTGGTACATTTTCCATCTGTGCTATCTTCAAGTCAAAGCTGGGCACCCTTTGGAAGATACACCTGACTCCAAATTTGGGCTATCACAAAGAGAAAACCTGGCAAAGTGTAATAGTTTCTCAATGCATGAGTTTACATCTTATAGCCCTTCTGGGCTAAGCACCTTTTCATCTGAGAAGTAGACACCATGGGAGTACCATTGCCAGCACTGACACTGGCAGTAGAATGGCCTCCTTTGGCCTCACATTTCCTATCAGCAAAAGCCTAGAGCAGTTGAGATCCAGTTAAATGAAATAATCAGGTGAAGAGAAACCCAACAGCAGCTCTGTAACTTTTCAAAGGCTTTTCAAGTGAAAATATCACTTTTTAGTTGCTACAGTAAATCTTCACTACATTGCCTTTAGGGTCAAGATAGAAAGAACAACAGTTAATGACAGAAATTCCTTATAACAACCAGACCAAGAGCATATACAGATTCAACATTTACAGCCATTCTTCATCTGTTCTGTATCTTTTCATTCTTTCATGGGTTATCAAAGCTAGTCATAGCATGGAAAACATTTCCATGCAAATTTTAAAAATACTAAAGCAAATTTCACTCTGAACATCTGCATACTTTTATTCAAAACTGTTCAGAATTTTTCTTTAAATAGCCTTCCTCTTACAGTTTTCAGGGTTTTTTTTTTTATTATTATTATGACCACTATTGATAATTGTGATAATTCCTACGGATAAGGAAGAATCTGAAAGGCTTAACCAGATGTCATGCAAGGTAGTTGCTGTTCTGCATCAAAGACATTACGGTCTTATCACTGCTGGTATAATTGCCTTCACTCCTTTTTGTACTGCTCTCTGCTATAATAGCTCTGCGCTTCATTGACCTTCCCTTATTTTCATAAACTGTACCAACCATTTCCCTTTATTTGTTCCTCTATTGCTACATTAAGACAATTCAAGAAGATTAACTAGTGAAGCACAGGCTGCCTTTGCAGAAGTCATGCTATCTTGACCTCATCTTATCATGATTTTCCAGCTGCTTGATAGCAGTATTTTTTTTTCTTTTCATTTTAATCAGTTTGCTGGGTACTGAGATACAGCATACTGGTTTGCAATAGCCTGGATTGCCTCAGTGCCTATAAAGAATACGAACACCTGGGTGCTCTTTGCCAGTACTCCAATATATGTTACTTTCAATCAGAAATGACACAATTTTACGAGTCAATAGGAATACTCCCACGGTATACTTTGCCAAAACAGGTGCAGAGGTGAGGCTGTCGCTGCTCCACATGTCCACAGCAAACGGTACATCAACAGCTATTGCTACAGTGCAGAAACACAGCACAGAGAAGTTGAGGCTGGAGCCTTGGCAGCAGAGCATGACCCTGCCTTGGGTGGGCAGTGATGCTGATGCCCCTGCGCTGCCCAGCACCTGCCTGCACTGCACTGTACGCAAACCCATGGGCGTTAGCCAGGGTACAGCTTTGTGATGCTGCTCTGCGTGGTCTGGAGAGTTAAAGAAGTTGTTGCTATTGTGTTTCATAGTGTGCTTTCCTTTAAAATTGGGCCAGGAGCATGAGCCACACAATGATGCAGGAGCCTTTGGACAGCAGTGCTGTCCATGGAAACATTAGCACCTTATAAAAACACAGGAGGAAAAGTCCTATACTGCTTGTCATTTCTAGAAACTTCTAGAAATAAGCCATATGTGTTGCTGAGTTGGAGGTCTACAGAAAGAAGAGCCCGCCTGTTACAAGCGAGCCCACCACACGCCATAGCATGGCATCTGCTCAGCACTACCTGAAAAGACAACACATCAAACGTGTCTGAGCAACGAATACTTACAAAGTTTGTAAGGACTTGTCAAGAAAGTTAAAGGCATCTGTAAAAAAAAAAAATATCTTACTATTCTTTTCAACATTAAAGAAATGACATGTAAGGCATGGCAGGTTAGACTAAACATTTATCCACAGCCATTTTCTTTTCTAGTTTGGTGAGAAAATAAAATATTATTCCATAGCTAACCTAAAATACTTTTTTCTCCAGTTGAGTAAGCTACGTCACAAAAAAAAAAAAGGAAATTATTTATAGGCTATTACTTTAAAAATTTTGTGACGTCCTTCCCAAGTTTCAAGTCTCTAGTCCAGACTGTAGAATCACAAGAATTTTTAATAACTGTAATTTAAAGAAAAAATGTATTTGAGCATATAGCTAAATAGTTTTTGCAGAAGTAAAGCAAGGAGGTATTCCTCCCCCAAGAACTCCTTCATAACTCCAGAATTAGGTGCCCCAGACAGAGGCGGTCAGATGAGAACACTTCAGCCTGCCTGGTCGAGAGCTACAACCTAGTAGTTACAAATAAGATCTTAAAACTGATGATATCATTAGGTTGTATCAACTAGAATTGTCATGAACCATAATATGTAAAAAAATCCAAAAGCTCATGTGACAGCATTGGTTTCAATCGAGTGGTACCAAATAACATGAGTCTGCAACCTGCCTCAATGCACAGAGCAACTCTGACAAACCTGTCACACGGTATTTCTGCAGCCATTAGAGACTGGTATAACAAACAATCATCCAAAGATTATTAGAAGGGCATGACAAAAATATTTCTGAAAGTGATAACAGCATATATTGAGCAGCTCTTTCTAAAGTTATCAAGTTAATCCTTCTTTTATTCCAAGAATTTCAAAGAATCTAAATGAACAGACAAACATCATTCTTCCAGGACACAGTCATAGGCAGAAACTATACAGGCTATGCAAAGAATGAACAAATGAATATGGTTAACTTCTCATTTGTTTTATAGCTTTTAAAGATGGTGAAATTTATTCTTCCTTCACTTGTTTTTTTTAAGACTTCAGAGCATGATGCAGACCTTCTGAGAGATGTGTCATATAGCAGGGTTGTTAACACTCTTCTTCATTAAATGCATGTAGTGCCTGACTGATTAACAGTATGATGTGTGCATCTAGATATGCAACAGCTCAGTAAAATCAAATGATGAGCAACTGCAAATTTACATGGTCACGTGTCTAATACGTAAATGCATTTGCTAACCGGACTCTATAATTTCCTAATAGTATGTAGTCATTAATGACACCATCACAGGAAAAAATAGGCATGCTAATTCATTAGGTAACCATCTAAAATAATTAGCTTCTTCATAGCATTTTAAATGAATGCACTCATACTCCTTCAAAACCTACCAAACAAAAAAAACCCAAACCCAAAACTTTGTGTGTCTAAGAGTATGGATTTGGTCACAGCTTTATTCAGTTCAAGCAATGAAGTCATATATTTATATCATTAGAAAAATGTAACAAATATCTTCCTCACCAGCCTTTTAAGACAATTGAGAAGTCTCATTCAGCAAAGTGTGGTCCCTCTTGTAGGCACAGTTTTCACTCACCACTCTGGACCGTTAGAAAGCTGCAAGCATAAACTGGTGCAAGAGCAGCTATACATACCTGAGAAGAACATGATAACAAACTGCCCAGCTCTGCTGAATTGAGCCTACCATTTACACATTGAGTTTAAAGTAACTGTATCAATAACAGAGTTACAGGTTATGCCTATAAGCCTGTTCAGGTGCCTGCCTGTCTTGGAAAACTCCCATAGCGTCTGGCTCTAAGACACCTAAAATCTCACCACACAGCAAGGCATAGAGCAGAGCAAGATCAGTCACTGATATTAATTCTTCAAAAGAAGAACCAGTGAGAAGAGTGAAAAGGTCACTTGGGGCATTATACTCTCTCCCTGTGGCTCTTCTAATGAAGCTAAAGGAACAAGTTCAGGATGCACATATTTTCCAGGAAGGTGCTTGGGAAACTGATGTAATTTTATATCTTTGCAATTAGAGTATCCGAACTGCAGACTAATAAAAGTTTAAAACATCAAGCATGGCATTAAAGTGAACCTTGTGATTTACGTTCTCATCTGAGTAGCAGAAATTACACGAGAATATTATTTCTCTACATTGGAGAACTCCATGTTGGAGGCAGGAGGGATAAATCAAGGGATCTTTGGGGTGGGAGTGCACACCAACCATCAGAGCCCTTCTCCTACTGGAGAAGGAGAAAAATTTCCTGGTGGATCCACTTTGAGTAGTAGTATCTGAAAAAATTAAGAAAAAAAAAAAGAAAAGAGAAAGAAAAAAAAAAATCAAAATCTCAATCCTACACCTTGGGGTTGTCCTCTATGCCTTATGCTCACATCTCAGAAGACCAGATTTTGAAAACATTGTTTGCCACTGCTTATATGAAGATTACTACAAAGTCACTGTGTTCAAGAGATAGGTGAAGCCATATATTCTCATAACTCATTTTTACTGCAAATGTTCTTGTTCTATGCAGAGAACACATGGCTCGTTTTTGTAGAGCTCAGGCTAATTTCTTACGTATGTTAAGAATCTGCTCTAAGGCAGGAATGCTTTCAGGTGAGCTGGGCTATATGGGAACGATGAAAAAAGTCTCACAATACTGCAGACTGCTTCAAGTATTAGTTTTTAAAGCACTAGTGTACTCCAGGCACTCTTTTATTGTGTGCTGGGAAAGTACAAGTATTCATCAAAACACTGCAGGAGTCAGTTCTAAAGCCAGGTACCTGACATTTAATCCTGCCAATAAAATGTTGCTGGTGCAAGGTTTTTAGGGCAGTCAGGTTAGCTGATAAAGAGCCTTTTTCATCCTCTGCTGTCTGTAATTACTGCATCCCCATCAGGAACAGGCAGCAGAGACCGTGTCCCACACATGCAGCACTGCAAATAGTAAAGCGTAAATTTAGTAAAGAATATCCAGTTTAAAAGCAATCACCTACATCACAAAAACTATAAGGAAAACAGTTTATTGCTACAGATCAGCTAACATTATCACACCTACTTAAGTGCAACTCTTCATCGCCAGTAATTCAAATCTCTAGCAAAGCAGTTGCTTAATAGCACCTTCTAGTAGAAAGAGAAGTCAGAAAACACCACACAAACAGAGAGTCCAGCTCTTCTGTAGGTACGGTGCTTGAGAAGGCTTCTGGCTCTGCTTCCAGAGATGTCCACTACAGTTTCTCCCACTTTTCTGCAGTCTACAAGGCTGGCTGCAGAACTGAGCTTCACAGAGCTAAGACAGAGAGCAACAGCTTTCAGAGACTCTAAAATGAAAGCACTGAATATAGAAAATACAAAGAAAAAAAAAGGAAAAAAACATCATTCAAGAATTTTGGTCAGTCTTTTACATCCCTGCCCCATAAACACAAGATAGACAGAATCAGTCTACTGCAGCCTAGAGACCAAGTGTAGAATAAAATCTCTGTGAAATTACAATTTTGGAATTTTTGTGCCCTTGAATACAGGAGCTTTCAAGGACATAATGAAGTAAAAGCACTCAACTTATCCAATATCATTGCTCTTCGCAAGAGTGACCCAGAAATCTGCTTCTGACCTATACAGGAGCACGAGCCACTTCTGTAGTTCAATAAAAGCATGTAAAGCCCAGGTCAACAAGGTGACGCTGTAGCGAATTTGTTAATGTCAGACCGGACACTAACTCTGATACAAAACAACACTCTCAAAAATGTTCTAAACATTCAGAAAATTAAGAGCATTGGAAAGTTTTTTATTTGCACCTTCAAAAATATCAGAATCAATGGTCAGACTTCAGTTGGGCTACCTGGTCACGTTGAGATTTTAACATGAGAACTCCAGGAGCTCAGGAAAAACTAGTCTAAAGCATCATAAAGCACCAGAAGGCACTGTCTTGTATAGTAGACAGAAACGTATTGCACAGAAAAAATGGCAAACATATGCCAGTATTTGGGTAGGCAAAAAGATCTAGTTTATCAGCAAAGTNATATAAATTCATATAATAATTTATATGAATATAAATATATGAATATAAATTCATATAATGAAAAACCATCATCCTATGCTTAAACATGAGGCTTACTAATATCATCTTTCATCTTCTTTCCTATCACCCCCAAGCAAATTCGAACTCTTGGGTCAGTATGGTGTTATTGGTTTGAGTTCCACAAGATGTGGACAACCAGCTGTGGTAGTAGAGCTATGCAGACAGTCAGTATTTCTCCTAATCCTGAGAAAATTAGTTTACTAATAAACTTTGCTTATGGTCTCAGAAATTTCATTTTAAAAGCTTCTGAATTCTCATTTAGTCAAAGGAGCTAGATATATTGAGATACTGGGATCTACTGCAGTTCTGCAGTCTGCAGACAGCTGAAGAATCTGCTGGTGGACTCCAGTGGAGACATGAATGTATCATCCATGATTTTCATGGAAACATAAATCACAGCTTCAGCAGTTCAAAATTTAAGGAAGACTGGGGAGTGGAAGAGGGAAGAAGGTTAAGGAAGAAAGGCAGTCAAACAAATGGATATTTTGAAGTATATAGAGAACATGTCTTCAACTATCCTCACATCACATTACAATCATTGCTTCAATGCCCATGTATTTCTTTCATGAAGATTTGTCCTGATTTTAAGTTACCTTCCTACGTAGCAATCTGAACAG
Source organism: Eurystomus gularis (assembly GCA_013400335.1). Classification (NCBI taxonomy): domain Eukaryota; kingdom Metazoa; phylum Chordata; class Aves; order Coraciiformes; family Coraciidae; genus Eurystomus; species Eurystomus gularis. Next base: position 158,080 of record VZZY01021079.1, on the reverse strand, counting down.
TGAACCCTGCGTAGGTTTTCTATCAAAGCACTACACTGAAATATTTTTTCCTCCAGTTGACAATATGGGTGGCAAGAAGAGTAGCAAGGCTCTATATGTATCAGTAATTTGATATTCCTGAGGAGCCATCCATCCATCACACCTGTATGGCTGAAACCCCCCAACAAACGAGCTACATTAATCCATTTCTGTGACACCTCACACTGAACAGCTCAGCATGGGCTCTAACACAGCACTAGTTGTCTTTGCCAACTTCCACCACACTTTATGGATGTTTCTCTGAAAGTAATCAGTCAAAAAGATTTAATGAAAAGGTAAGAGGTTTCCATGCAGTAATCAGAACAAAAGGAAAAAATCCAAGTAAGTTGTAATTGTGGCCTTCAAGAAGATGTAGCTTCTCAAAAAAAGCCATTTTAAGTGCCTAGCCAATAGGAGTCAGGAGTTAATAAGGCCATGCAGTATCTGCCACCAGCAGAGTATACACTTTTACACAAAAACTGGTACTGCTTTAGGATGCAATATATGAAAAAAAATCACTTGGTAATGTATGAGCCCTGAGAATGAGATGGCAGAGGGAGGAATTTGTTGCCTGGAGGAGGCCCAAACTGGAACTGCTCTGTTCCTTAGAGTGAGAATGACAAATCTCACAGCAAGGATGAGCAGCATCATTTGCTTTAGCACAGTACTGTTCCTAACCTGAAAAATAGTTCTGCACCAGGTTCACTAATAGAAAGAATATGTTGCACAAGTCTTGTACATGCTTATCTATTTCTAGGAAACACTGTTATGAAGATGATAAATTATAAAAGAAAGATTAAAAACTTAGGAAGGAGAAACATTATGAGTTGGATAACCCTACACAATTGTAACAGTGGATATTGACTGATCCCGACCACTTCATCATGGAAACTTGACATTTTCTTGATATAGTAAAGATTTTCATTGGGCTTTTTTATTCCTTTTAAGACAATAACAGAAATATATATGCTATATAAAAACAAGTATTTGAGAAAGTCTTAGCAGGATCAGAACATTGACTTCTACTTTTTTAAAAAAACGTATTACTTTCCCAATTTTATAGACAAAAATAATAATTTATATACAGATAGCCAGAAGTACACTTCTAAGTCATCAGTGGAGGTCCTCCACATGATCCATGAGTTAGCAGACATCCTCTTTTTCCATCATGGCTATCCTGCATATCCCAGCAGCTTGGCTAATTTTGTCAGGCATGTGACAGGAACTGCGTTTATATACATTATGTAAAGCAATTTCTGAATGTCTACCAATTTAAAGTTTGAGGAATGCAAGTGTCCTATAACTTAACAGGTAACAGTCCCATCATCTCTGTCCACCCAGACAAAATAACGAATTCAAAATTGTTTCTGCTGATGTACACAGAGAATGCAAGTTTTCCATCCCAGAAGGTTTATCGCTAATCTTTGTCTCTTTCAATTTCATCAGAATGATTGGAATAAAATGCAAGTTGGACTTTCACTATTGCTTTGTAAATGTCATGCCTACTGAAAGTAATTTCCATTAGTTGCTCCCACTCATTTATTGGTAATGTCAAAAAGAAATCTGTTTCAGATTTAAAATCTCTACGACTAGTTTATGGCCAGACTTGTACTATTTATTTGCAAATTTGGAGAAACGGTACAGTTAAGATGTGGGGGTTTTTTCCAAGCCTTTAATACTTGCTAACAAACTATAACAATATTTTCAAACTGTGTATCTTCTGACTTCTGGAGCTTGGAATACTGAGGCTTTATCCCCAAAGCTGAGCTTGTGACTCTTGTGCGACTGAATGAGAAGTAGGAAGCTTCTAGACATATTCCCTTGCCATTGCATCCTAAGTTGTGTGGCCTCTACACACTGTTGCCAGTGCCGCTCTACAACATAAGGTCATGGATCTATCTTCTAGACTCATCGTGGAAAAAAGAGAAATGACTGTGTCAAAGATCAGCAACTCCATATGGTAGTTCAAACAATCAAACCATTTGAAATGATCAGATTACCACCCTAACTATTCAGGATGATGTGAGGAGCTAAGTCATAGTGAGCATTTCATGTCCTTCAAATGCTTGCATCATCATAGGGTAGTTTGAGAACTAATAGGAGGGATAAACTTGTAAGTTAATTAAAAAGGAATGAGGTTGTATGTTATTTATTTTTCCAATATTCTACCCATCAAATACAGTACTGGCAACACTTGGGGTTTTTTTACTGATTAGGAGTTAAATGGAAAAGGAAGTGCTAATATAATCTTATTAAAAGTCAGAAGTGTCAGTAAACATTTGACTAACTGTTCTACTGGCAGTGTTAATTCAGCCATATTATGTATTTTTAATATTTTTCTCATCTTGCTCTTCAGATCTACAGCATACTACATTTTACACCATTTAATAAACACTGTCAAATATGCAATACATACAGTGAGACAACATTAATACTCTCGTTGTAACTTTTACTTTCTGATGTTTGTTGATTTGCCTTTTTACCTTATTGTTACATTAACAGTTCAATACCACTACTGCTTTGAGGCTGAGGAGCTCCAGCTCCAGCAACTATTTCTTGTAAAAACAGTCCAATTTCTGACCACTGACCAATGTTGGGCATTCCTGAGCCCTTAAAGTGAGTGCTCAGCCACCAACAGAACAGGGCTTCAGCCTGCATCCTGTGAAGAATTTATGCATCTAAAGTTAACTGCATCTCTTCTTGCACCAGCACTACTCTCATATAGGTAAGCATATACAAGGTCAAGACCAAGGGAAGGAAACCTCAGTTTTGAGGAAAATCAAGAGCTGACACCAGTGTTAATTATTTTTTCCAGCTAATGACACAGTAACATTTTCATCAAAAATACAAATTTCATCAAAATTCTTAACAGAGACATGTGGGAACCAATTTATCTATGATCCATGATTTGATTTTTATTTCCAACATACTTATGAAATTGATTTAAAAATCCTTTGCAAACATGCCACAGCAATAGTTTGCAATCAAAGAGTACATCAGGCATTAAATGAAGGCTATATGAGGCAGACATCAATTTTAAGAGAACAATAAGGATAAAGTATATGAAAATACAGTAGTGTTAGGACTGCATGAAATACAAATTATTTATATTTAAAATATAGTATATAAATTATTTTTCTGGGATTGCACAAGAAAAAGAAAGCAAATCTACATACTGTATGTAAGTAGCTAATGAAAAAATAAAATCAAGCTTATTTCAGATAGTGGATTCAATTTTCACTGTCATCTGGTGCCCAGCCTACTTAAGATACGTCATCTTATTTCAAAGCTTGAGCTGTTAAGAAGCAGATGGAACAGGCACAAACCATTCCCGGTCTGTTACATCTATGGCAGATAGGCTGCACTGGTTTATGGATGGCTGCACTCAGTTTCACAACTTCCACAGATGCCGTTGTTTTCACTTTTTGCAAAATACTGATCCACTAACAGCAGAGACCATGCCCTACTGGGCCTGGTCCAAAGCTGACTGCAATGTCAGCCTTTTGAGCTTTTGATTCAAGACCCCTGTGTGGTGAACCGACCACATGATTTTTTTTCTGCCTTATTAAAACAGTGAGCAAAGAACTCAATTTCCCATAAATCTATTCTGCATAAATCCTCCAGGAAGACGGAAGCGAGATAAGGCCAGCCATAAATATCGAAAAAGAAAACAAACTCTCTCTTTTCTGCCTCACTGCACAAAGGGAGCACATCGCTCCTGCTGAGTGCACTCCCCCCCTCCCTCCACCGCTGCCGGAGAGGAGCGAGGAG